>JANKKI010000414.1:0-600000 GCA_025175665.1 Cinchona pubescens
CTAACAGAATACTTAAATTACAGAACACTTACAACAAAACACTAAACTTGTGGATGCAGCACATCGCTTGTCTTTTTCTCTTCTATTTGTGTGATCATCAATGATAGTAGTTTCAAAAGGACCTTCATTTACAAACATACCACGTGTCAATATCAATGGATTGCAAAAATATTTTCATTCTATCTAGATGTGTATAAGAGACAGGACTGCATCTGAGTAAAGGGGATCTTGTGATAGATTAACCCTCAAATTAAAGCATTATTGGTTGCCATAATGGATCTTTACTCAGATGCAGTCTAAGCACAATAAAGAGACCAATGCTCTGATACCAATTGTTAGTCCCAAAGCAACCTAAGAGGGGGTGAATTAGGTTTTTAAAAAAAATACTTTGAAAATTATGCACTTATTAAATCTTTTTCACAAACAAGTAGAATTGATAGAGATAAAAATAATTAAGCTTAAGAAGTATTGGAAAGGTAAAGAGAGAGATTAAACAAACAACACTTCCAAGTTACCAAGCTTGAATGTTCATCCACAAAAATGCTCTTCAAATATGGTGAGCCGATAATCTCAAATGTACACAAGTAGACAATATATTATCTGTCAGTGTATACCATTTAGTTGATCCAAGAGATGGCTTGTTTTGATCTAGTCGGCTCACAGGATTATCAATCTAACTTCACATCTTGTGGATAGCCATTCTGAAGTACTCACTTTAGGTATTTTTCCGAAGCTGTCTCTTATACACATCTAGATTTCTTCTTAAAGAGACAGCTATCGTCCGATAGAGCATATTTAGGATATGGTTGGCTTAAAAAGCACGACAGTTAGGAGCAATAAATTGGGTTGTAACCACCATCCAACGGCTTAATAATAAATGCTCAAAAATTAGCCGTTCGATGTTTCGACGTCCGATGTTTTTGTTGTGCGTCCGACCCAGTGTCCGATCATACTTCGGATGGTATATCTCGTCCGAGAGGTTTAATGCTTTATCAGAGAATTTATCTCTTCGGTGAGTCTTCTTCGTCCGTTTTGAAATTACTTCTTCGACGAAAAAATATCGCTCGAGAAATATTCTTTGGACGCGCATGTGTGTCTCGTTGTAGGTGCATGAAAAATTTGTTCTTCTGTCTATTCGCTCGATAGTGAGATAGCATTCGTTGTGATCTCTAAAGCATTAAACCTCTCGGACGAGATATACCCTGTCTCTTCGGACACATCTAGATGTGTATAAGAGACTCTGATTGATGCAATGAAAGAATAGTGGGGCACAATGATGTTTATGAAGGTTTATAGCTGTCACATCGTCAAATAAGATTATGGATCATCAATTTGATTTTGAGTTGACAAATGTATCGTTCTTTTTAAGTACTTGTTTAAAAACCAACTATTCTAATTTCAAAAAAGAGTAATGTGATAATTAGTTAAAAATGGTTTATATGAAATATCTTTTACTCAATTGTCAAAAGTGCTCAAATTGTCAAGTTATTCCTTTGAAAATTTGTTTAACTGATTGGATATGAGTTAAGCCATTTGTAAAGGAAATGAACACATCAAGATGTGTCAAAAGAATGGAAAGGCTGTCTCATATACACATGCCTGTCTCTTATACACATCTAGATGTGTATAAGAGACATATATATATATATATATATATATATATATATATATATTGTAGTCAGTTTCTGTTTACCCGACGGAAGAATCGTCCCTACCATGCCTCTGCCCATTCACAAGGACTTGATTCTTTGTCCAAACATCACATGCCAGAGATGTTGTCACGTCATCAAAGCACCGCCATCATTTATGGCCATTTGAAAGAATCGTGAGTCCATCTTGACTCATTCATGCAGTCAACCTATTATTGATTCCATTCTTGTTAGGTCTAATTAGAAGGAAATAACTTTGTTAACTTTAAGAACAAACAACTGTTCATTGAATTCTAAATATCACAATCCAATTTCGCAAGTAGCAAGAGTGTAAGCATGTTATCTTTGATTAACTTGATTGATTGACAGACAGACTAGTTTGCACCCCTTTCCTATGATTACTGGCACCATGTAGATGTGGTTTTATTATTCTTGCATTTGTCTCTATCTATTAGTGGGGAGGTATATGAAGGAACCCTCTTGGGGCATGTATCAGAAAGAATTTTAGAAAGTGATAACAGGTATGGTGCAAGGTACCTCTACATTGATTGAACACCCATTCCTGTCTTTGATGAAAGTGCTATCTCGGATATATATATATATATATATATATATGTAGTATATATAAATATCTTGAATGCTCTATCCCTGTCTCTTATACACATCTAGTGTGTGTGTGTATATACATACATATGTGTATATATATTTGTATGTATGTATATATGTATATTTATATTACAAATGTTGTCTCCGAAGCCATTATGATTGCTCTTAAGATGAGTATAGTAGAAGCAAAATCTTCGATATGAGCCTTTTTGTTGTAGTATGAACCAACAAGTAGGGATAAAGATCTTGTGTGCTATTCATAATTAATATCGAATCAAACACTTCGAACTAGATTAATACTACTTCTCTTGTATGATATGTGCATATAAGAGATAGGGTTTAATGATTCTTCCATTATAAAAGGATCTAGTTTGGCAACTTATACAAAATGTCAAATAACATATAAAGGTTGGACTGGAATACTCCCTTTACTAACCTCGTGAAACAAAGGTGCTTTTGCAAACCTTTTTGATTGAAACTTTAATTGGTGGTTTGAAACTTTTATTTGCAATTGAACTAGTTTTGAGAAAATGAATATAATCAAGGATCTTCATCTTATACACATCTTTGTGTACATTTGAGATTATCGGATGAAAAATTGAAAGCATATATGAATTTGAACACTCAATCGTTGTGCCTAGGTAGATGTTATTTGTTTTGTGTTAGTTGTTTTAGTTGTTCCATTTGTTTTCTTATCTTTATTTTGCTCAGGATGAGCAAAAGTTTAAATTTGAGAGTGTCTAATTTAGTGTTTTTAATGTTAGTTTAGTGTTTTGTTGTAAGTGTTCAACAATTTAAGATGTGTATAAGAGACAGACCTGTAAGGTTTGGTCGAAAATAGTGCTCCAATCGGATGAGAAATGACCAAAACAAGCCATAAATGGATCATAGAACCAACGACTTCAAAAATGTTTGTAGTATGCTAAGTATTTGACACCATTGTCATTTTTTCCCCCTCTTAGGTTGACACCATGGTGTCTGTCTTGGTATCAGAGCTAGATCTGTCAAAACTTAGTACAACATTTTGACATTGCGCTCTGAGATTTTTTTTTGGGAAAAAAATGTCCAATTTGAGGGTGATTTTGTGGCTGAAACTTCTCCGCTAGCACTATATATACAGCCAAAAGCCACAAAATCACAAGTCAAATTGGACATTTTTTTCCCAAAAAAAAATCTCAGAGCGCAATGTCAAAATGTTGTACTAAGTTTTGACAGCGCAGTATCTGTCATATAAATACATTTTATTAGTTATAATAAAAACACTTAAATAACATCAAAAACATTAAACTAACACAAACTATTACGTTCCAGAACATAAAAGCAAAAATATGCAAAAACAATACTTAAGCCTTAAAAAATTTCAAAACTAAGGTTACATATAACTCTTGTTTCCTACAGTTATTAGGTATCTAACTCAGATGAGCATAATATCATTTTATCTGAGGATCAACATCTGACAGTTGACAACCCTACCACATCTATTCCTTTTGAGTCTCCTGTACACCACCACTTCTGCTTACTCGCCGATCTACTAGTGGGTAAGTGAACCTTCTACTTGCCTTCGTGATTTTCATTGCTTCCCCACTATTCTTTCATTGCATGAATCTACATCTTACAAAGAAACTTGTCCTATTTCTACATGACAATAAGCTATGTCTAATGAGTTGCAAGCTCTTGATAAAACTCACAAATGGGATTTCTCTTATACACATCTAGATGTGTATAAGAGACAGGTGTTTGGGTAGAAAATCAAAACTCACTCGATGGTAGTGTGGATTTTTAAAGCTAATATCACATTGATATGAAGAAACCTTTTCCCCTATTGCTGCCTTACCTACGTTAAAAGTTTACTTGTTGTTCTTGTGTAGTATGGATAAGCTCTTTCAAATGGATGTAAAATGCCTTTCTTAATGGAGATATTTCAAAAGATGTTTATATGCATCTACCATTAGGATATTCAACTGATACTAAGATAAGATTTTAATCATGGTACTTCTCTTAGTTTTCTATGTTGATGATGCAATTATCTTACTAGCAGTCCTCAAGCAGTATTTGAATCATCATTTTGGGATGAAAGATCTCGGTTTTCTTAATTAATTTTTGTTATGTGTCAAATATAATTTTACCATTATTTAACTACTAAATACTTTGAAGCACCTAAAGTATACGGGTCAAAAATAGTAAAGAGTAAATAGGGTCATTTCTATGAGGAATGGTGTTCAAGTACTAATTATTTGGTTAGAATTTGTTGAAGGGTTTGATTAAAAAAAGAGTTTAACTAAAACTAAATCTTAAAAACTAAGAAAGTTGTTTTAAAGCCGGTCAACGTTTAGTTGTAATATAAATATACAATATACATCATACAAATCATTTATGAGCCAAATTAGTGTATAATTCTCCAATGTAATCTAATCTTAATCCTTCGATAATTAAGTCTATTAAGTCGATTAACCTAGGGTGGATCCCTCCTACTACTTAAACTAATCAAACTTGATTATTTACCCATGAAATTCTAACAACTAACTAGGTGAATTAGTCCCCAAGATCTATTTCTTACCCTAATCCAACACTAGTTTGGGTTAACACAGGGATATTCCTTACAACACTTCCAGTTATATTTTGCTAGATGAGAATTGTCTGTCTCTTATACACATCTAGATGTTAAATGCCACATATTTAAAACCTAATCAAATTTTAGTCACTAAAATCATGTCTCTTATACACATCTAGATGTGTATAAGAGACAGAGTTATGGATTAGGGTTTAGTAACACACATGTTGAACAATATGTGTGTGTTCTGTCTTTGAAAGCAATTACCGTGAGCGAGGCAAGAAATAGTAGTAAAACTAGTAATGGAAGTAGTAGCATATAAAACTACTAAAATGAAAGAATTAAATGAAAACAAAGAAACTTAAATAAGCATGAAATATAAAAGAACAAAGTATTTTAATTCAAGAATTTTACTTATAAAGTTGGAGATTAATTACCACTAACATAAATGAAAACTAGTTTAAGAAAATCCAAGATCTAATGTGAACTAAAAGTTCCTCTCTAAGTGGGAAAGAGAAAAGTGAAAGAAAAACTAGAGTGTGCTCTCTAGAATTTCAGCCCCTAAATGATCTATTTAAATGGGTTTTAGGGTGGGAGAAAATTACATCAATAACCCATCAAAACAGCCCTAAAAGTGTATTTCAGTACTTTTTTCATCAAAAGCCAAGAAAGTGAGGACCTGGCCGCCTGCAAGATCTACCTTGCCACCTACAAGCTTTTGATGAAAAACCCAAACAAAACCACGGTATCAAATCAAAATGTTATATTAAGTTTTGCAGTGTCAAATACAAACTGTATTAACCGCACAAATATCACATAACAAGTCAGATTTCAAATACTAGAAAACATTTAACAAATAGAGCAAATAAAACCCTAATTCTGGAAGGAGTACAAAAATAAATATCACTTAAATAACTCTAAATTGTTTCTAAGTCTGTCTCTTATACATATCTTAACACAAATAACTGACAGCTTCTGTAAGTACACATATGAAAATTAACAATTCTTGAAATGAAGGCAAAAGTTATTCAAATTTGTGGAGAAGCGACAACTAGTTTCAGGAGTTATCACTGTTAGTCTTGAGCTATATTCCACATCTGATGGCTGCTATCTTACACAAGATAAGTATGATCAAACCTAGTTACTCGTGTTGGCTTGATTAATAATACTGTTGTGTTGGGATGATTTAGATTACTTCAATTACTCGAAGTCCATATTTTCTAATGTATAGACAGAGTGTAGACTAAGTCCTTTTCAAATCTATCGATCCAAACACAACCTGTCTCTTATACACATCTAGATGTGTATAAGAGACAGATGGAAGGGCAAGACTTCACTTTGAAATTCATCCATTTCAATTACAAATCCCTCATAATGGGTGGATTTTAAATCCTCCAAATCTATCGATCCAAACACAACCTAAAATTATATCTACTATTGAGGCCAACTCATTTCTCAATCGAGGATTGTTCACTTCTTTGTGATCCAACACTTTAGAGACCTATGGATCTTGCTCAAGTCAGTTGATACTCGTAAGATGTTCTTATACGACATCTCCATATTGTAAGTAGCTAATGGCTAATCCTATAAGCTTTCTAACATTTTTGAATTATTCTTCGTATCAAGTCAATGTCTTAGAACATCTAGGATGTAGTTTTATCAAGAGCTTGCAACCTGTCTCTTATACACATCTAGATGCCTATTTCATGTTGATTAGGTAGAGGATCCTCTTGATAGGCACACAACTACAAGATATTTGGCTCATGAAATTGCTCCATTAGAATTTCATCAATCGCCTTGAGTTTGCAGTAGATGTTAACTTATATATGTAAAGTAAATATTTAGGTATACATTTATGTTTGATGTGTATTTATTTCTATGATTTGAGTCCTGATTAGCAGGACAATGTTATTTCCTTAGTTGTGTTGTATTTAGCGTATATAGGCTTTTCTTGACCATTATAGGTGTGTAAATGATGAATCATGGTGAGTTATTAATCATCAAAGAATATCATAATTCAAATAACTATGGACTCTACTATGGTGGTAAGGGTGGAAGTCTTAAATAAGCTACCAAAATGAAAATATTTGTTGAGTTTTTCTTTGAAAAACAATAGGTGGCAAGGTAGATCCTGTCTCTTATACACATCTTTTAAGATGGAAGAAGTATTGTTGATTTATCCTTTTGTTAGGAAAAATCAAAGGCTCAAACAAAAGCTAATTTTTTTCTATGTTCCTACGTTTGAAATCACACAGGGTATGAGGGGAATGAATGAGAATCAATCGCTGTCTCTTAAACACATCTAAATCATTAAAGCAATTTATTTCACATATACAAACCTGTCTCTTATACACATCTTGTGTATAAGAGACAGTAGTAACACCATACGAATATTTAGTACATAGGTGTTTCGTAAACTTTCTTGCCTCGCTCACGGTAATTGCTTTCAAATGCTTTTATTTGTTTTTATCGTTGTCCCAATATTTTGCTGTCCAAATTTGCATTACTTAGGAATATTTGCAATTAATTTTAGTCTTATGAAAATCTACACAAGATCATATTGACTTGTAATTGAAGTAGTTAACATGCCCAAAAATTATATATAGTCTATTAAGATTATGAATTTCTATTTTTTCTTCAACATATGATATGGCCGTATATATTTAGTTGAAAATGAATATAACAAATATAAATAATAGTCATGATCTTCACAACTTCTTAGAGAAAGATGGTTATCATGATCAATCACTGGCAATACAAACTCTTAACATTAATGCTACAAGTTTTTTATTTATTAAAAAGGATTCAATACGTAAATGTACAATTTATATAATAGTCTTTAAAAAAAACTAGGAAATAAAAAGATACGAGACTTAACCTTGCCTATAACTCGAAGAACATGCCATAGTTGCAGTGAGATAAAACTAAAAAGTGGTAATGAATAAATGCATGTCAACTTTTAAGCAGAAAGTTTTTTTTTAAAAATTGGTTATCAAATTAAATGCAGAACAACAAATGAAGAGTTAAACATATATATTCAATTAATAGTTTGTATCTTTACTCTTAAATCACATGCTCTACAAATCATTTTTGTCCTAAGTGTGGCTAACCTGATACCGAATACGGCAATGAAAAAGATAATTGACTAATCAAATTAATGGTTAAGGTAAAGTAATTTTAAAATATTGCCTAGGACCAAGTTATGTCGATCTATTTTTGATAGAAGACTACACCAATAGATTTCAAAAATAACAATAGCATGAAAGACAAATTGATTTAAAAAACATCTTTGGATAAAAAATAGAGAATTAAGACTAAGTTTACGAGTTGGAGATAAGTGGACTCAAACCGCTGACATTCGCTGCAGGGCAAACCATCGCCTCTCAGGTCCCACAAGAAGGTTTTGAGATTCACTCTCCAAAAGAACATAAAAAAAATAAAATATAGGTTGAAAATCATGATCATGCAATTATAAAAATTTATTTGAGGCAAGAGACCACACCAATACGATTTCGAACAAAAGTACAAAAGACAAACCAACCTTTCAAAGACTTCTTATAAGTAAATAGATATTTTGATTAAGTTACCAAAAAAGAAAATAATAAATTAAAACTTTAACAAGTTATAAAACAAATAAGCAGTATAGTCTTTTCATGATATTGCTACAACAAACCAAAACAAAAAATAATAATAATAAAGAAGTAAATACTTGCTTAGGTTTAGTACAATTTATAGATTTATATCTAATGACAAGTTTTTCAAGAAAAATGAAAAATGAAAATAATTTTTCTATTAGGTGTAGTTAAATGAATAGGTCCATATCTAATTTGTAAATGTTGACAATTGCATTCTTTTAAGTCCTAGGCTTTGTGATTACACTTCTGCTAGTTGTTAAACAACCATGGTTTTACTTTTACGATTGGTTTATCTAATATTTGTAATTCCAAATTCAATATTACTAAACATTATCTTATGTGCAAAATCAAATTAGATATAATTACAAAGCACATGCTTTCTTCTAACCCTCCCAAAAATAATATTAATTAAACAAACAAAAATTAAAACTATATGTATGTACAGTATGTTTGCCACCATACATGCAATATTATTGTTACATGATAGAATATCTGTCTCTTATACAGATCTAAAAAAAAAGTGTATATACCGTAAGTCAACACAACTACACCTATTAGTAATCAAAAAGTTCATGTAAATGTATGCAAACTTCATTTTTTTCACAAAGTTTTTAGTAATTACTATATCCTTTTATTTTAAATGGAATAATTGTTAACAACTCTAAAGCTAAGCTCTTATAATTCACATCTAGATGTGTATAAGAGACAGGTTCACGCCTATCAACAAAATAAAGTTGTAATACAATTTCAATTCTAAAGAACAAAATACAACCTTGCTAGCCTTGCCTTTTATTGGTAAAATTAGAGTTGAGCTTCTCATCTAAATTCTCTCATTAATTCTTACTTGAAATGTAAAATAAAAATAATTTTCAATTACAAAGCTAGATTTTCAACATTTTCTTACAAATCAAACAAAGTCTTCGTAATCACAAAATTTGATTCCAATTTTCAAGTTTCTCACAAAAATTTTGTGATTAGTGCTAAGATTTCTTTATGCTTTTAGGTTGGAAATAAGCCTCTCTTGAATCCTCTTAGGTGATGTTTGGATTGAATTTGAAAATCAAATCGAATTAGAATCATAAACCCATATTAGTATGAATATGTCATTCTCTCTACTTGTTTGGTTTGAACAAGAAATGGGTTTATTATGTGAATAAGTTAATCAATTTAAAACCCACATGAGTGTGAAAGAAAGCAAATTATTTAATCTTTCATTCCCATGTAATGGTTACAGACAATGTTCATTGTTGTGCTTTCTACTTTCTTTTTTATACTTAAGAGGGGCCACAAAAAAGGTAAGAATATGTTTAAAATTCTGTCAAGGTACAAAACTAGTAAAAATATTCAATAAAGGGCAAAATGGATTTTTTTTTAATTGTCAAAAGGATTTCCCGTCGTCTTCTTTCCTGTCACCATTTTTTTCGTAACCCTAATTTCTATCGTAACTCTCAATCTCAGCCCTAAATTCATACTAGCCATATCATCTGTGTCTTATACACACAGGTCGATATCTAATTTGAAAAGAGCAATTAAGACAGATAAAAACCAACGAAATTTGTGAAGAAATTATTCATATCAAATTCAAATTCTAAAGGGCCATCCTAAATTTTCTCTAGGATAAAGTCTAATGTAAGGAAGGAGTCTTCACTTGCAAATCTGGAACTATTTCAAAATGATTCCTCTCTTCATTTAATACGATAATTCTGAAAGTAAGAGAATGCTACTGATGAACTAGAAGAGATATGTTTCTTGCCCTTCCACTTTTCTTTTTTAGCTTTTCTTATTGATTTTTTCTGATATCAGTACTTGTTATGGAATTATGCCACTACCTTTTCTTTGCTTTTCTTTCCTTTTTTTTTTTTTTTGGTTGAATTACGTTTGTAATGGTACTAGGGCCTGTTTAAGGAATTGTCAAGTTTAAGCTGTCTCCAAATGTTTTAGAATATGGTAGCTCTCCCACCACAACAATAGCATAGCCGAACTTGTTAGATTTGACGTATTCGGTATCAGGTTCTCTGCTGTACCCAATTTCTGGAGTTGGATCGATCTGTATTTCTTATAGTAGTCAAGATCATGGTACCTGTTTAGAGAACAAAAAGGTCCAATTATATTCAACTTACATTTTTATAGCTATTATTTTGTTTTTATAAAGCTAGAACAATTATAAATTTGCTATGTGCTAGAATGATATACCAAAGTACCTTTTGTTACGAGACAGGACTGTCAAGGCCCTACCATTCAATTGTACATCCACCACATTGGTTACCAATATTATCAGCATGAATTCCTGCAACTAGAATATGTTTTGTTTTCTTAGGGAGTGATAAAAGTGGCTTGTTTGAAGATTCACCATTCTTCAACAACACAAGAAATTTCCTCATTGCTTCTCTTGCTAGGTCTCTATGCTCTTACTAAAGTTAAAAGGTGTAACAACTAGCACAAGTGTAATCTAAAAGACAGGACAGATGTGTATAACTAGACAGGTATAAGATACTGTCTTACAATGAATCCCCGACAACTGGTCAACTGCTTTAATCCACCAATGGGTGCTCAAAATAAAGTCTGTCTCTTATACACATCTAGATGTGTATAAGAAACAGCTCAGTTCCATCACTCTAAGATTTTTTATTGTCTTGGATAATGGAGTTAGAGTTCATTCACTAAAAAAACAGTTGATAGGTTATGTTAAATTCATTGTAAAGTACAGTAAGCTTTTAACGAGGTTGATTGTGTCTAGGTCCTCGATGACTATTGGGGATCAAAATATTCCACAATGGTAAATCAAGCGTGAAGCAGAATAGATATCCTTGTTTGCTGCACAAACTTACCTTATTGTTTCTTATTTTCTTGATAGGCGTGAACAATTCTTTCCATGTTATCTCTTTCATGTTGTGTTTGACTTTTTGTTTCTTGATACTAGCTAATTTGTTGAGTAATAACTACAAGTTAATAACCAACCTAGTACTTTAAACTTCACAAAATTCCACCCATCAAGCACATATGATAAATAGTTCTTAACATACTTTATCAAATGCTGTCTCTTATACACATCTAGATGTGTATAAGAGACAGCCATCGGTCATCAGTCGATATCCCATCATCTTCTATCTCGTGGTGATTCCCCTATCAGTAAATCTAAAACGTACTAGAGCAAATCCGTATTGAATTCCCTACTGTAACCATAATGATTTTCTTGTCGACATATTTTGAGGAAAAATTAAAATGACCAAAAATTTTAGGGACTTTTACAAAATTTTCTTACCAAGAAGCTACAATAGTTGTTTCAAATATGTTCAACTTATCCTCAAACCATGTGAAAAATAGATTGAAAATTTTAGAAGCAGCGAATCCATAAATTTTGTTGTGTCGTTGTGGAATCAATGCAAACCTGGAGTTCTATGAAACTATTTCTATGCAAAGAAAAAGGAAATTTTTGACACCTTTATTTAAATTAAATAAACTTTTCACATGCTGATATACACATCAATACAATATCATAAGCTTATTTTTAAGAGAACACAAAACATAAATTCATCCTATAGTGACTTAACACTAAGTCTTTATTTGATTTTCAAATTCAACCAATCCCTGGAGCTGTCTCTTATACACATCTAGATGTGTATTGAAGTAGGAGGTACTATGAATTAACAAATTGATGATATTTAAGAATGGCTAAAGCATTATTTTGGTGAAATTGGACATGTTTTATTAGTGAGATTCATATCTCAGTTGTTGCCATGGGAAAATTTGTTCTGTTTCAAAAATCAATGTTGAAGCCCACTAAGCTACTACATTTCTTGAGAAAAAGATCTGCAGCAATGTAATGTCTTTTTGAATCGTGTTATCTGTTATTGTGTTACCCTATAGGTTCAATTTTCATATTATCTCCGTCAGTGTTTGGTCAACAAAGAGCTTACTTGAGTGATGAACACCTATAGTTTTACGTAATACTAAAAACCCAAACACACTGTATACATGTTTTAGATGGTTTCAAGAAGATTGGTAGCAAAAACATTAAAGATTGCTTTTGCTTTTCTTAATTGCTCTTTTCAAAGAAATATCAACTTCGCAGACAATTCGCGAGGGACATGGATAAAGAGAAACTCTTTGAAATCTCAAGCAAAGATGAATTGTTAAGTGAGTGACTAAACTGAATTCGCTCTCAATGCATAATAAAAAAACACACTTTTTTCTTGCATGTTCCACACTTCCCAATCCCTTTATTGAATATTTTTACTAGTTTTCTACCTTGTGCTTTTCAACATGTTCTTACCTTTTGTGGCCCTCTAAGTATAAAAAGAAAGTAGAAAGCACAACAATGAACATTGTCGAACACATGAGACTTCTTTAGAAGCATTAGTTGCATGTATTCCAAAATTGACTTCCCTGAAAATGCCCTGCGCAATAAGTAGTATAGTATACCAAAGAGGCTCATTCTTTCAAACTTTATATTTGAAAAGAATGTAAATTAGTACTCTAGTATAGTCATTAGTTTAGAAGTAGATTTCGGTAATAATGACACTGAATTTGGATTTCAGTAAGTTCACTTGACTAGTATATGATTTGATTTTCGCTAGTACAAATATGAATCCAACATGTCTCTTTTACCTTTTATTGAATTTGTAACAGGCAAAACCAACACATTCTTACCTTTGACATACCCCTATTCGTAATTTTGCAAAACTTGATGAAATTTATGACAATGATCGAACTACATGAAATCGTGCTATTGGCCCAAAGCAAAGACGACGTCAATCAAATCATATACTAGTCAAGTGAACTTACTGAAATCCATATTCATGTCATTATTACCGAAATCTACTTCTAAACTAATGACTATACTAGAGTACCTGTCTCTTATACACATCTAATGTGTATAATAGACAAAAAATGTATAGAATGCCTAATATTATTTCGATACAAATGAAAGAATACCAAAATTTGACCAACGATGTAGGTGGTGCTCGAGCATTTTTGGATTGTCCAGCCGGGCATAGAAGGCTGTGGCTAAGTGTAAAATATGGACAATATTTGTTTGATGCTTAGTTAATATTTGTTTATCCTGGATCATACTTTGAAGAAGTAAGTAATGCTTGGGAATCTACCTAGACATAGGTTTTATAGATTGATGCTAGTTTATAAATATATTATATGTTGTGACAATATCAATACTTCATATGAGTGTGAACCAATGTTAAAAGTTACATATTATGGTTTGTTGGTGAAATATTTTTAGTTACTATTTACTAAAAATACGGTTTGCTTAGTACGTTTTAGTGTATTTGGTTTATAAAAGGCTCATGATTGACTATGTACACAAATGTTACAACTTTCTTGGATGTGCATCAATAAAGTTGATCAACATGACTCATCAATATCCGACTATCCTAATCTTAGTTTCTAGTTAAATTTTTATTCTAATATATCATTCTAATTAAATTTTTATATAACATCTCTCATTTTGTGAGTGAAATAAACTAATATAATTTGATTACAATCCAAAATGAAATCACTACAAATGAAATAATCAAAAAAACTTTACTTGATATGAGAATTAAATTAAAATATCCTAGAAACTCATTCAATAGATTATGATTTAATTTTTTAATTTTCAAAATAAAAAAGAACAAAATGATGATAGATTTCATTTTCATTTTCTTTCAAAATTCATGATCTAAACACATAAGAATTACTTTCTTAAATTTTTTTTTCTTTTCCTTACTACTTTCCATAATTACCAAATAAGGTAAAGAATTTAACATTTATAAAAAATTTAATTCCCTTTTCATCCCTCTCCTTTCCTCAGTAAATTCTTGAAACCAAGCATGCTCTCAAGGATGATTGTATGCATGGTGGGCAACAATCGGACCCTTAACAGCTGTCTTTCTCATCTTCAACAAGAATGCTTTGTTTTGTCCTGACATTTTCCCAATTCTCTTGCCCATGAGTTCTCCCCCACCTCGCTCAATAATGGATCTCCTCTGTTTCTTACACTTTCAACATATACGCATACATAATTTGAGGCTGCACAAATTTAGTCACTGTACTCAATTATGCATCAATGAAAATATACAATAGTAATGAAATTTACTATATGAAACATTCATTCAGAATTTGTATTGTAGTAATGTTCATCTGGAATTCTACACTCAAATTTTAGTGCTCTGCACTTTAAAATTACAATTGTGCATGAAACCATTCCACAATAAAATTTTATATTTTATGGCCTCAAATCCCTTTCCAACACGGATTTGGATCTTCTATTTATTTATCTCCATTTATTTATTCATTTATTTATATAAAATATTTTTAAAATTTAAAATCGGTACAAGAATTTTTAAATTTTCATGAAACATAAAATAATTTAATCAATTTGCAAAATGTTATTATTTTCTTCTGTAATTTTTTTGCAAGATATTTATATAAAACATGATTTAAATTATCAAATGATTTGAATTTTTAAAAATATTTTTTCGAAATTTTATTTTAAAGAGTAAATAAAAAATCATTCATTTAGCCTAAAGGGGAATCCTTGGCCCCAACGCACCCTTTCATTACCGCCCCCTCCTAATCTTACCCAATGCATATGCAATTTCTTCAACCGTATTCGTGTGCTAAAATGACACGTAACGAAGTGGTGCTTTAAATGGGCAACTTGCCGTGCTATCCCTCTCTATTTACCTCAGATTATGACCAACAAAACAAATCAAGGACACCAATCCACATGCCTCTCCTTTCCAGTACCTCATATTATGACCAAGAAATGGAGGACACCGATCCACATGCCTATCTGTTCATTGGTGTCTTACTGTGTGTTTATTACTCCAATAAGTAAGGCCCATCACTTATTAAGAATTATATAGTCTAGGTGAATAACAACTAAAATGGGAAGGATGGGGATTGTGAGTCTTAATGCTTGTAATTATTAGAATGATACTTTTATTGATTGAAAAATACTATCATAAATTCGATTTTTAATTCTACATGTAGACTTTGTGGTCAAAATTAAACCTTATACAATCTTGTTTACATTCCCTCATGTCATAAATTTCATAACATTTAATCACACCACAAGATTTACAAGTAGAGTTAAAGACTAGATTTGCCTAAATATTTCCCTTGTTGATTTAAGCCCAAAATGAGACAACACGTACCATATACTCGTTTCTATATTTAAGACCGAAAACAAATCAAAACATCATAACTATAATTAAGTTGAACTTGTGAAGAATTAAGAGAAATATTAACACAGAACAGACCAAATTAATGTGAACACATGCAAAATGATAAAATTATTTGATCTTTTCGCAGGTGTAACGACTTCAATCAGTTGGGCATATCTTGTTCGTGATTGTTTACCGATCGAAGTCGAGTTTTTACTGTTGAAGACATGGGGTTTGTAAACGGACTGGATTCGAGTAAAAACGAGTGGGTTTAGTTCCGGATCCGATTAGTAGATCTGAATTTAGATCCGAATCTGGATATTTGTCGATTTTACAAAAGTAAATCTATACTCAGATCTTGTTAGATTTGGATCTAAATCTTATAATATTTTTTTAACTTTAAAATTTTTATATAAATTTTTTTATAATTTATAAAAATTTTACTTTTTTGTAATTATAAAAATATTTATTTCAAATTTATATTTATACATGAGTTCTATAATAGAATATAATTTACATTAACATTTTATATAACATATATTTATATGTACATAAAGAATAACACTAATCGTATATAATTTTATTATTAAATATTTTAATCAGATTTAGATCTTAACATAGTCGGAACAACAAGATCTATAACAATCCATTTATTATATTAGCTAAATGAGTCCTAATCGACTGATTCGGGTAATTGAAAATATTCACATCTAAATGTGTATAAGAGACATCCGATTCTTCAAGATGGATACAAATCTAGATGTGTATAAGAGATAGACCTAGTTGAAGTTCGAGATCTAAATTTTTTTAGAGTTGTCTTAATAAAAGACTAGGAAGGGGAAATTGAGAAAACATAGAATTTAAATCTTAAACAAATTAGATTTGTAACTGTGTTAAATTTTGGACGCGAGTAGGATATATTTGGAAGTTAAAAAAATAATCCCTAACATAATCCCTTTGTGACTGTTAAAATTTGGACACAAGTGGAATGGATTTAGAAGTTAAAATAAAATAAAAATAAAATGTACCAAGAAAAAGAATTTAAATAAAAATTGAGGAACCAAAATCCTTAATCACTGAGTCATATTCAATTCTCCATTTTGAGTTATCTTTTAGTTTAGCTTATTGCAGTTGAGTAGGAATCTCCGAGGCAAATCTCTAATTAGGAGTGCAGTCACACTAAGCAAATTAATTAAAATGAAAGAGAGTAAATTCAATCAGTTGAGGTTGATGGCCCCAAATTTGTTTGGATCTAGTCTAAATACATAGAAGTGTAATTTTCATGCTTCCAACAAACATATGAACATGTCATTTAATGGGATGAGAAAATGAAAGTTGGGAAGCCATACAAAAGATTCCATTATATATAACTAAGTTTCCCTCCATAAAATACCAAAGACACTACTACCTTTCTCCCAACAGCTTATGACTCAAGGCCCTACAAGTTGAACAGATGAAACTCATCATACATGGAAAAGAAGGGAAATGTTAATCATTAAAGTGAAGAAAAATGAAAGACTATGAATCTGAATTTTAGGTGATTATTTTATTCCTTGGAGATAGATCTCCTTTTTCCTTTCATTTATTAGCACCAGATTTACGGGTGATCTAATCTACTCTTTGGTACCATAAAAACTACAAGAGTTTTCTCTAATTCAAGGTTGATTCATTTGCTATTTGTGCAATATTTATTCAAGTCCCAATAAACTTCATTAACTTGCCAGTTCTAGATTCAGACTAGGAAGTATAATTGTTAATGATTAATAACCTTTTAAAGTCAATGACCTTTTGTGAGCTTTATGTAAAATAATGAAATCTCATGGCAAAGAAGAAGAAGAACAGCTGGTTCAATCTGCTGAAGAGACTTTTTTTTACAGATACAAATTCAAGATCAGAAAAGGTAAATAATGGTTTTCTTGGTTCTTTAATATGCAGAATATTGCATCCATCTCAAAACCTCATATAAAATATTCACAGAAGGATAAAAGAAAAAGATTGGCATTTGGAAGATATAAGAGCAAAAGACTAGCCTGTCTTTCGGCACCATCACCTCCAAAGAACAATCCCCCTACTAGATGCTGCTGAAGACGAGAAGCAGAAGTGCACGAAAATGTAGCCATCACCACTGCTGCTGCAGAAGCCCCTGAGACTAATAATCAAGATTTCTTTGCTTGGGGTAAACCCCATGTCTTCCAACAGTAACAACAAAGAACCCCAAGAATTTACAGGAATCAATGTCCTCAGGCCTGTTCCACAATCTCATCAATGTGAACTAGAGATCGACCATCTTGCTGCTATCAAAATTCAATCAGCCTTTCGTGGTTATCTTGTGAGTTCTTCAAATTTCTGAACTCACATCAACATGCTCCACTCTGTTTCTGCAGTTGCAAAATGCAAACCAACTAAAGCATTCTTATCAAGCAATTTTCAAAATTGAATTTGCAAAGAAATCTACATATAGCTCCTCAAACAACAAACTGAAAGTGATCATAAACAGAGCAAAGAATTGTCTGACTATAGAAGTATCATTTGAAATATTTGAGCTATTAATAGATGGATCACTATTTCCTTCTTTTATAGCATCACTATGTTGATTTGCAGGCTAGAAAAGCTTTACGTGCACTGAAGGGACTGGTTAGGCTTCAGGCAATAATTCGTGGCTGGGCAGTACGACGCCAAGCCATCAATACACTCAAGTGTTACTGCAAACCATTGTGAATATTCAGTCAGAGTTTTGTGCCAAGAGATGTGATATGGTAAAGACAGTCACTCTCCCCAAGGAAGAAAACAAGTTGCTGGATTTGACAGAGAAGGACATAAAGGTCAGTGCAAAATGAAGTTATCCTTTTTATTCTCCGTTTGCTGTATAGGGACAAGCTCAAAAGAAATAGAAATGTCTACAAATTTTATTTACCGTTCATTTCTGTTCGGCATTTTTGGAAATAATGGGGCTTAAAGTCATTGATGTTTCAATCATACCAAATTTTGCCTAATTTAATTCCTTGATAATCCAAAACGAATTCAACATTTAGGCATTGTTCTTCAATAGTCAAATCACTAAACATCACTGGCCAAGGTGACAATGTTGATGAGGTTTCAGGAAAATTTTAAATAGAGTTAAATCAGTAGCTGTACAGAGTACATTGCACAATATAGAACATTTCTTTCCTTTGCCGTACTATTTTAAAGCCATGCTTGGTTATGTGAAAAATCTGTCATTCTACCATGCCCAGAGCAGATCCAACATTCCAAACTGGGAAAGCTAAGGGCTGTATGGGGATTGGAAGCCTAATATTTATTACAAAGAAGTTGATAATTCCTATACCTTCAAAACCATGAAAGTTTACTGTCAATGTTTTACTAGACTTAAATATTATACAGGTGATTTAGATAGTCCTATCCTAACCATGGTTCAAAGACTCGGTCTCGAATCGGATGTGTACCGGAACGGAGGCTACCGCTCCGAGTCGGAACCGAGTCGACTCGGCAATTGCTCAACTGGAGTACTCTGCTTGTGCCATCGCTTCTGCCATGAAATTGTTTTGAGAATCCACTAGAAACCAAAAACCACTCTGCCAAATTTGTTGTGATTAATACTTCTTATGCCTGCTAAACCAGAATTACTCTTGTGAGAGCCAACCACATTCATCCTCATGCCATGCATAGGCTCTGCCACCCAACAGCAATAGGACGATGATGCTTGAGCTATGTTATATTAGTTCACACTGTAATTCCAAGAAACAAGATGTCCGAACTCCTTTGTAAATTAACATGCATTTGAGATGTATTTTGTTACTTTAATTTTGTAGTTGACTATATTATGTTATATAATCTTTAGAATTTTTTGGACATTAAATCTAGCAAAATGTGTGTATTACCAGATACGCGACCGCTACACCGAGACCGATGTTAACGATACGTTCCGCGACCGTTACATTTGGTCTCCGTGTATTTGAACCATGATCCTCTGTTTAGCCATTTCCACACGCATATATTGCGATAGCTCAAATTCTGTCTGAAAGAACAAATCTAACCTGTATACCAAACATTCGGGGATTGCAAGGATGAATTATGATCTTTCATTATGCTCAATTTATTCCTGGGTAATATTTTTTAACATGCAGATTGATTCAAATAGCCAGAAAAGGTGGGATGACAGTATTTTGTCGAAGGAAGAAGCGAATGCCTTGTCCATGAACAAGAGGGTGGCTATTCAATCAGGAGAGAACGAATTAAGGAATATTATACACATTAAATCATCGAGTTAGTAACTAATGTTGAATTCCTCAAATCTTGATGATAAATAACTTAGCTTCTCTTTACTGCATAACTTATGTAAACTAACAAGAGATTGTTTATCTTCAGAGGTCACCAGAATCAGAACAAAGCAAGTTAAATGTCAAACAAAGATATTGGTTAGAACAATGGGTAGATTCCCGGTTGGCTAAAAGAGAAGATCTTCACAATTTGGGCACAGTTTTCTCTGCAAATGCAAAGAACAAAGAGGAACTCACTGGCAGACGACTCAGACTAAGAAATCTTCAGAAACAATATCAGATTGAAGGATTGGATTCTCCTATAAATATTCCACGTAGATCATTTCATCATAGGAGGCAGCATTCCATCGAAGAAGACGGCTATTTTGAAGGCTCTCCTGCTGTTCCAACCTACATGGCAGCCACTGAATCTGCTAAAGCAAAAGTTAGATCAATGAGCTCAGCCAAGGCTAAGGCCAATAAATTTCGATACTTACTCTGAGATCAATTCTCCGTATAAGCATAAGCTCTCCCCTATATCTTCTATTAATAGTGACATGACAAGCTGCAGTCAGATCAGCAAATCTATTGGTTTTTCCCAAAGATCTCCATGCTTGAAAGGTGTACCTGGTCCAGTCAAGTCATATATAAGTATAAAGGACCTCAACTTTATTGCAGAGAGCAATAATGATCAACTGAATGCCTATGAATAATTCAACTCAGCCATCAAACTTTACGATCAGTCCAAGGAACCTCAGCTTGATCTCAGACTCTAGAGCTCACTGGAGGTTTATTTATCTCAGCTATGACCATAAATTGAGCTTGTAATCCACCAAAAAAAAAAAAAAAAGGTGAGTACTTTAATGTTGAATGATATGTAAACTGGAACCAGATTGATGATAATACCATATGAAATTACATCTAAATTGCAAATTAATCTATACCGATGTTACAATTGCATCAGAAAGCATATTCATTTTAGTTTTAGGCTGGTAACTAACTGTGCACAGCTCACTAGACTATCCAAAGCTTGCTTTTCTCTGCAATTTTAAAACATTGGGACTCTTAACCTCTATTATTAAAAAAGAAAAAATGTGTAAATATAATGAAGTCTTTAAAGTTTTAAAAGAATTTGGCAATCCTCATCATAAAAATATTTGTTCTTGTGAAAATGCAATTAAGAATTTGGCAATCCTCATCATCGGGAATATTATGCAATTGCAAAAGTCCATTACAGTTTAAGGGTAATTTTATAGAACGGCAATTAGGCCAGCGCTATTTTATAAGTCTGAATGTTGGATAGTGAATTACACACATGAGCAAAAGTTGAGAGTAGTAGAGATGCTAATGTTAAAGATGGATGTGTAGATACACTAGGATAGACAAATGTGCGATGAGCATATTCATGATAAGATTGGAGTAGCACCTATGGATGAAAAGATAAGAGAAATACGTTTAAGGTGGTTAGAATACACATCTAGATGTGTATAAGAGACATGTCATTTGTTAAGATGGACAGTAGAAGCGCCTATCAGGTGAGTACAATTTAAAGAAAGTAGTAAATATAAGAGGAGTAGGGAAAGACCAAAAAAGACTTGGTGGGTAACGTATAAGAAATATATATCTCATCTAGGAATTAAGGAGGTTATGGTCTATAACAGAGCGTAATGAAATAGTAAGATTCACGCACTCGACCTTAGTTAATGGGAATAAAACTCAGTTTGTTTGTTGGTCAATGAAAATGCAATTACCTGTCAATACATAACACTACTGAGAGATGTTACTAATATGATAAAAAGAAAAAGCATATAAACAGAATGAATCTTTCTTTTAAATATCTTTTGAAACATTCATTTCATTACATCAGAAAATATGATGGTCAATAAAATAATTCAAGCTAATTTTCATGATACATATTCCTTCTAAACCAGAACCTATAGTCTTGAAGACAATGATAAATGTTATCAACAGAGGGTACAATTCAAATATTTCAGGAGAGAGAAATAGTTACAGGACATGAATGGTGTAAAGGTGTTTACGAACATAAGAGAGATAAAACAACTGATTAGGATTCCACCTTGTATTATTGTACATATGTAGACATTAGAGGTCAATAATTATGGTGGCCATTGCCTCTATGCTATCTGCCACAATAATAAAGATATCCTCTTGATTGCCAGAACTTTATGTCATTAGTACTCAAAAGAGATTTTAAGAACAGCCTACAGAGATAGAATTACATTATAGAATTGGACACTAAACTTCAAAATACCAATTAAGGGGTAAAAAAAAAAAACATCTAGGTATTGAAACATTGTCGTGATACAGCCACAGAAAGAGTACAACTTAGGTTTGCTTTAACATATCAAGCAACATGCCACAATTTCCACCCAGAGACGAGGAAGGGCGTAGTAACTAACGAAATGCTTCGGGGAGTTGAAAATAAGCATGGATCTGGAGATTCCCGAATAGGGCAACCTTTCGAACTGCTGCTGAATCCATGTATAAGAGGTGCAGGCAAGAGACAACCTGGCGAGCATAATGTAAATAACATGACTTCTGCAACCTGGTAATAATTCCTCTTTTCAAGGTCAAGATGTCGCTATCTCAGAATCTTTCTAGTTTACTGTTTCTGGTTCTGGTATTTTTACAGAATTATAATTTTGAGAAACTTGTATTGCTTTTGAAATCAGCAAAATTACTACGCCAATTTGACATGACTCACCTTCTTCACAAGCTTCAGCTGCGGCTATCTCAGAATCCAACTTATTTAATAACTGCTCACTTACATGTTTAGCAACAGAGATAATGTCATGTATGAAACTTGGATCTAGCACTGCACCCACTCATTTTGTCAGCCCACATATGCGGCCTTGCCTATTAACGGAAACAGATACAGCCGATCTCATCTGAGATTCTTCTTCTGAAGTTGCATCCACAATATAGTGCCTAGCAATCTGTAAAATAGACATCGGTGATATTGGTGTTGAATAGAAATTTGCATTTTGAGATGGTGGAATCTAGTACTTGAAATTAGGTCTTGCCTTTGTCAGAGTAACAATGGCAGGGATTCCACTGGTGTCGAGTTGTAAAAATTCTTTATCACTTATGTCAACCTCTGGTTGCTCATGAGAATAGCTGAAGCAACTTGGACTTTTGGAAGAGCAGTGTTGCTCAGGGCAGCCTGAAAGATCAATGATCACAGTGAACATCAAATTTCATTAAGAGGTGCTGTTTATCAGAATCAATGGGATGATTTAATAAAAAAGTCCAAGTTCTACGTCCTAGCTTCTTTCCTTGCTACTAGGTACTTATCCCTAATTAGATTGGTAGGAAAACTAAACTTGCAGTCACAATCTATTCATCAGCGTGGCAACATAGGCATGACACAATTGGTCTTGCAATTTTTGGCCCCAAGTTTATGACCGTTACCATAGGAAGGAAAACAAAAACATACCTTGATGGCTGCACCCAAGGCATCTAACAGATTCCCATCTGAACTAACAATAAGACCTTCAATGCTTGTCAGGCTTAAAGATCCCAACAGATTTTTCCACCAACAATTGAAAAAGATGAGAGATCAATTCCAGCCCCTGCCTCAAAAAATTAAAAGAACTAAATTTATCAAACAAAATGAAGCACTGCCAAAAATCAACGGCAGTTAAGTATCAGATAAAGTGTCAGACTGATCTTGCTCTTTCAGTATATACCTGCACCACTTTTAACACCCAAGAGACAGTGCTGAAGAGCCACAGAGAGTTCTGAGGACAACTCTTTCCCTCCTCTACCCTGCATGGAAGAAGATGATGAAGAGGATTGCTAACAATCCAGAATAGAGGATAAATAACAAACACATATAGAATTGGTCATAATAAATTCTGGCTCATTCAAAGAACTTGAAGTGGTTCCGCTCATTGTCAAAGGTGATGGATCTCTAACTAGTCAAGAAAGCTAAATAATTAAATTCAATAATTTTTAGCTTCCAGGCAAGGAAGGTGACAGAAAATATAAGATGAAAATAATTCTTAAATTCACTTCTTGTATTTACAATTGATACAACACAGTATTATATAGAAGATTACAAGAGGAAAAAATAGGAAACTAAATCATCTCTAAATTTGAAAAATATCCTAATCAAATCCCTCAATTCAAGGGATATGAAATCCCTCAACTAAAGGGATTTCAAGCTAATTCTCCAAAGCTATTTATAGCTCACCTTACAACTCATTTACACCTTGACACTCCCCTTCAAGCTGAGGAATAGATGTCTTCCATTCCCAGCTTGGATGTAAGATCATCCTGTCTTGAACTGTTTAGCCCCTTTGTTAGGACATCAACTACTTGAAACTTTGATAGAACATAGGACTTACATATTAATCCATCATCTATTTTTTTTTTTGATGAAATGTCTATCGATTTCAATATGTTTTGTCCTATCATGTTGTACAGGATTGTGAGCAATATTGATGGCTGATTTGTTGTCACTATAGAGCTTCATAGGACCTTCCAATTTGACTCCCAGATCATCTAGAATAATTTTAATCAGCCAGAGTAATTCACATAATCCTTGAGCAGCCGCCCTAAATTTGGATTCTGCAGATGATCTTGCCACGACATTTTGTTTCTTGCTCTTCCATGTTACTAGATTACCTCCAAGAAAAGTACAATATCCTATAGTTGATATTCTATCCACTAGGGAGCCTACATAATCGGCATCGGTGTAACCTTCTAGAGCAAGAGTATCGCTCTTTTTGAACAAAATCCCTTCTCCCGGGTTCCCTTTCAAGTAATGCAGCACTCTGTAGGCACCTTGAAGATGAGGTTCTCTTGGATCATGCATGAATTGACTAATTACACTTACTGAGTAAGCTATGTCTGGCCGAGAGTGAGCGAGGAATATGAGTCTACCAACTAACTGCTGGTACATCCTCTTGTCAACAACTGGTTCTTTAGCTTCTCCCAACTTATGGTTTGGATCCATTGGAGTAGAGATTGGTTTACACCCAATCTTCCCTGTTTCTGTCAATAAATCAGTCACGTATTTTTGCTCATCTCTTTTGTATCCTCGTGTGTGTGTTATTGTCAATGTGTTAAAGATTCAGTTTCCCCAACTCCTCTATCTCAAACTCTTTGTTTAGTCTGTGCTTCAATTCATACTTCTCATTTCCAGTTATTACGATGCCATCCACATAGACTAAAAGAGCAGTAACTCCTCCTGCAGCCAAATGCTTAATAAAAAGAGTGTGATCACCTTGGCTTTGTTTATACCCAGCCTTCTGTATAAGAGACAGGATATAAAGCAAGATTGAGGAGATTGTTTTAACCCATAAAGGGCCCTTTTAGCTTGCACTCCTTATTCCCTGTATTCTTATACACAAACCCCCGTGGGATAAGAGACAGATTTCTTGATCTAAGTCACCATGGAGAATGAATTTTTAACATCGTATTGTAGGAATTTCAGTCAAAATGAGCAGCCAATGATAACAGAATTCTTATAGTATTCATTTTTGCAACAGGAGCAAAAGTCTCCTGATAATCAACCTCACAAGCCTGGGTGTAAGATTCACCCTTTGGCCATCAATCTTGCTTTATATCTCTCAAGAGATCCATTCGCCTTGCATTTCAATGTGAAAATCCACTAGCAATCAACAATGTTCTTCCCTTTTGGTTTAATAACAACCTCCCAAGTTTTATTCTTTTCTCTTGCACTCATTTCCTCTCTCATAG
This sequence comes from Cinchona pubescens, assembly GCA_025175665.1. Taxonomy (NCBI): domain Eukaryota; kingdom Viridiplantae; phylum Streptophyta; class Magnoliopsida; order Gentianales; family Rubiaceae; genus Cinchona; species Cinchona pubescens. Next base: position 25,588 of record JANKKI010000414.1, read on the forward strand.
GATCCCTCCATTCTCTTTTTGACAATGTCTCAGAAACAGTGTTAGGAATACTAATGGTGTTTAGACTCGCAATGAACTTTTTGTGGGCAGGTGATAGGTGCTTAAGGGAAACATAGTGAGCTAGTGGAAAGAGTGGTCGTTTAGTGCATTTTTTGCTACCTTTTCTAATAGCAATTGGAAGGTCAAGATCGTTTGTTGGTTCATTAGATGTTTCAACAATTTGTATGTAAAGGTGGGTCAGGTCTTACCATGATCTCATTCCCAGAGTCTGAGTTAGATTCTTGAACTTGTATCAGTTGTGGAACAGTCTTTATCCTTGAATATACCTAAGAGAACTTTGGAGAACCTCCTGACTTTGAGTGACACTGGCGGGACGTAACTTAGAATTAGGTGACATGGGTTCGGAGGCAGAATTAGGTTACTCAGACGTGATTGGTAAAGAGGACTTAGGTTCAACAATACGAGCTGTGAATATGGGAAAGGTCAAGTGTTTTAAGTCGTTCAAAGGACTCACAAGTGCTATCTTCCATCATTGAAATCTCCCTGAAGAGAGGACTTGGAGAAAAAAGGTGAATTTTCAACAAATGTAATATCAGCCGTTATATAAAATTTATGGATGAAGGATTGTAACATTTGTATCCCTTTTGGGTTGATGAGTAACCTAGGAAGACACATTTGATGTATCGGGGATCTAGCTTGCCTCTATGTTGGCTGTGGATATGGACAAAGGCAATACACCCAAATACCCGAGGTGTGAGACCATTTGAGATTCGGAAGTGAGGGTAGAAACTATTAAGAAGCTTCATGGGGCTTTTGCTATCTAATGTACGTGAAGGAAGTCTATTTATCATGTATGTGGTTGCCATTGAGAACGGCTTCCCCCCAATAGGACTTAGGAACATTCGCTTGAAATAGTAAAGCTCGTGTAGGTTGAGTAAATGCCCATTTTTTCTTTCATCTACCCCGTTTTGCTAAGGCGTATTGACACATGATGACTCATGTATAATGCCCTGTGATTGAAAATATGATGACAGAATGTGGTTGAAGTAATCTCTAGCATTGTCTGTCCTAAAGCTTTTTATGTTAACCCCAAACTGGTTTTGAACCATTGAGTGGAAATTAGGTATAACAATGCTAACATCAGATTTTTGTTTAAGGAGGAAGAGCCATGTAACCCTAGTGCAATCATCAATTAAGGATACAAACCAACGAGACCCCAAAACATTTGGTATAGTAGAAGGACCCCATATGTTACTATGTATCAATTGAAAAGGCTGAGAACTCCTTTTATTGCTAACAGGAAAAGATACACGAGTGTGTTTTGCCAATTCACAAATATCACAATGAAACTCACCGATATCTAATCCTTGGAACAACTGAGGAAACATGTCCTTTAAAACCCTAAAAGATGGATGACCTAGGCGTAGATGATACAGCCAAATGGCATCTTTATTTGAAGAACTGAGAAAAGATAAGGACTCATTATTTCTAATTTTTTTGAGATGATTCAATGTGGTAAAGACCGTTCTTTTCCTTAGCAAGTCCAATCTTGCTCCTCGTGTCTTGATCCTGAAAAACAAAATAAGGGAAAAAATAACATAACATTTAAGATCATGAGTAAGTCTTTTAATGGAGACAAGTTTGGCCGACAATTTTGGTACATGGAGGACATTTTTAAGGATAAAAGTAGGCGTGATATGTATGTCTCCAATTCCTACAACAGTAGCTAAAGAGCCATTGGCTACTACAATTTTTCTACTACTCCAACATGGAGTATAGGTGTGGAAAAATTGAGATGTGGGGGTCATATGGTTGTGGCACCGGAGTCTATTATCTAAGAATTGTCATACAGTTTGTCTGAGGCTTCCATGCAAAAAGGGAATGAAGATTTACCTGAAAGAGCCAAAGAACAAGTTGCTACTCCTCAATTTTTCCACACCTATACTCCATCTGTCTCTTATACACATCTAGATGTGTATAAGAGACAGTCCTTGAATGTGTATTAAAAGACTTACTCTGGTGCACCCATTGCTAGAAATGAAATCTACTTGAGACCTCTGCTGCCCCCTACCGTTTCCCCATTCTCGGCTTGGTGGCTTACCATGCAACTTCCAACACTTCTCTTTTGTGTGCCTCAGTTTCTCGCAATGGGTGCACCAGAGATTGTCCTTGTTCTCCTTCCACTGGTTTTCTCTACCCGTGTGTTTAGGTAGATCATTTTTTCCTTTCTCTTGATGATCTGTTTTTGTTACTAGGGCTGACCCATCCATGGTTTGTGGTTCCAACATAACACTCCTTCGACTTTCTTCTGCTCGAATCAAAGAAATTGTCTCTTCTAGAGACTCTGTGTCCTTGTTAAGAATTTGAATCATAACCTGATCAAATCCAAGATTCAATGGCTCTGTCACCCAGCCAAAAATTCATAGACTCGGTGTTTTTCGCTGAATTTCTTCAAGATTTCAGCATCATCAGGACATTTCATCTCAAAAGCTTAGTAATGATCAAGTTCTTGGCACAGATTTTGCAACAAGTTTGCGTACTCCGTGACAGATTTATCTCCTTGCTTAGTGGCTGCTGTCTTGATCTTGACTTCGTACACTTGTGCAGTTTCTTTTGAGTACGTGCGGCGAATAAAGTCCCAAATATCTTTTGCTGTTGTAAAAAACATACATGTATCACTAATTGTAGGATCCATGGAATCCCATAGCTAGGATATCATCACAGAATCCTCCTCATCCCATGCTTTAAACGTCGGATCATTCTTTGCCGGTCCAGTTCCAAGAAGGTGATCAAGCCTCCCTTTGCCCTTAAGGTATGTGCGGACCACTTGGGACCATTTGAGGTAGTTCTTTCCATTGAGCCTATAGGACACCCGGATATTCTACAAATCTCCAATTCTCCAAGCAGAATTTAGCCATTCAATTCTTTGGATGTTGTTTCGGATTTGGTACTAGTGGTTGACATGTAAAAGGAATGAAATTCACGGCAATGAAGGCTGAAATATGCAAGAGGAAAAACCAGAAAAGAAACACGAATATGCAAGCAATGAAGGCTGTCACGGAGTACGCAAACTTGTTGCAAAATCTGTGCCAATCTATGCCAAGCCTTAGATAAAAATCCCTAAAGCTCTGATACCATGATAGAAATATAAGATGAAAATAATTCTGAAATTATTATTTTAGGAGATTACAAGAGAAAAAATAGGAAACTAAATCATCTCTAAATCTGGAAAATATCCTAATCAAATCCCTCAATCTTAGGGATTTCAAGCTAATTCTCCTAAGCTATTTACAACTCACCTTACAACTCATTTACACCTTGACAGAAGGAAATCACAGAAAAAAAGGATGCAGTTCAATCAGGGTTCTGCTACATTTTTAAGCAAAAAGTAAGAAAAGATACTCATCCTTTTATAGGTTGTAATCTTATACACATCTAGAACAATTTAATCACAAAAGTGTTGCCACAATCTATGTTACCTGGAGTTAGGTGCGAGTGTCATCTTATATGGATACGTGTCTAGGTGTCGGGTTCATCAAATTCATAAATTGAGGATACGGGGATACGGTAAAAGAGTCGGATACGGGTACGAGGATACGTCTAATATAATTATATGTGTTTCTATACTATTAATAAAATTTGATAACTTAGAAAAAAATTATATTATTTCGTGTAATTAATTTTAAAAAATATAAATATTTTTTGTGTATAAAATATTAGAAATAATAATGGTAGACAAAAATAAAAAGAGATTTTGTTCAATTTTACTTGTTACTGTTTAGGTCCCAAATATTACTTGGCCCAATTTTACTTAGGTATTAGTTCTACTTTGTATGAAATTAAAATTAGGCCCAATTTACATAAAAGTGCAGAGAAACTTTGGCCCAACTTTAAAAACAACACCTGCCAAGAAGACAAGTTCAAAACCAGTATTGGGGTTAACATAAAAACCTCCAAACAAAACACTAGACTACTGCAGCTCATCTTCTTCTCTCTGGTTTGTCTTCCTCGGCCATCAGGCATCAACTGAGGCGTCACCGAAAACTTTTCTTCGTCGTCGACTCTTAGCACCTTCATCTTTTCGTCTTGTTCCCCATCTTTTCATCTTGTCCCTCATCTTTTCTTTCCTTCGTCGTCTTCTTCTTCTTCATCCCTTCTTTCCCTCATATCCCCTCCTCAGCTTCCATGAGTCAAGTGTCCATTGGATTTTGACCGAATCTCGTCTGTGTCCCGCACCCCTACCCGTGTCGTGTCGTGTCATGTTGACATCTAGATGCCGAAGGTAAGAGGCAAGTCTGGGTAACATAGGCCACAATAACACCTCCAGCAGAGTCAAAATCCTATGCGCGCATGTTATGCTTAACACAAAGATATGCAAACGGCTGAACTAAAGAAAATATACCAACTACTCCACAAGAGATTGGAGCTTGACTTAGAAAACCAGATTTTACAAGCCAATGAAAATTTTCTTAAGAGATCACGGCCATAGATGCCACAGGAACATACAAGACCCTTACAGGTTACAGTCCTGGAAAATGCATTTAATACCTTCGCGACAAAGATTCACGTTTTTTTCAGAGAGAAATTCTTTCACAATTTCAAGTGTGGTGTGTGCAGAAGTCAGCATACATTTAATAGATATTCTGAAAAGAGCATAAAAGATCGAAGCCTCATTATTTTGAGATAAGGGGCGGTTGTACTTTAGAGGGGTGAGAAGTGAAACACAGTTCAAGGAAAGAATACAGCTTGAAAAAAATCTTTTTTCAAATAATAATAACAAATTACTAAGAAATGTTAAGTTCAGGCAGAAATTCCGAAAGAAAAAAGCAAAATGCAGTTTGAGTGAAAATTAAAGCTTCAAAGCAACATAAACAACATAAAGATCCATGTAACAGTAAAAATGCCAAGGAACATTAAATGTAAAACTGCAAAGAAGACCATTGCAATAGTCTAAACTGCATCCTATAAACCTTAGGATAAAAAACACTTTTAGTTTCCAATATTTGGCCTGATAACATTTTTAGTTCTTAAAGTTTCACAAAAAACAAATCATGTCCCTCATCTTCTAAATTTCTACTTAATTAGGACAATTGACATAAAAATAGCATAATTCTTTGTCTTTATGTCTCTACCCCAACAAAAATTAAATTCCTTGTCTAATGAATTTAAAAAATTACCTTCTATCTTTTACTTTCTCTTGTCTAAGCTAAGAAATAGATCTTTATATATATATAGAGATATAAAAGATAGAAGGTTCGGAAATTTTTAGACACATTGACAATGGGTATGTATCATTTTTTTTATACAATTGTTGTATTTTAAGAAAAATTTAGAAGATAAGGATGTGATTGGTTTTTTGTAAAACTTTAAGGACTAAAAATTTTAACAAACTAAACTTTAAAAACTAAAAGTATTCTTTACCCTAAACCTTATATATACTACCATCAATATAATGCATATTGGTCATGCCATATGTACATGCACACAGAGACGCACACACAAAACACATGCAAAATTGCAGGAAAAAAAGGAACTTAATTAGAATCAGTAAATATATACGTATATGACCTCAAATGCTGGCTCCGCCGTGGGACTGCAGTCCACATGAATTAAAACCTTCCCTTGTCAGGATAAGACGGACTTGGCTTTCCGAGTTCAGCCTACAATAAAATCCAACATCAGCACCAAGATATACCATTCAAACAACCCAAGGAAACACAGAAACTCAACAACCATAAAAAACCCACGAATGTTATACCTTTAACACTTGCAATAACATCGGTAGCACCCAACTTAACTTTAGCCAAACCATTAGCCTATCAAACCAAAACCCATAAAATTGGCTAAAAATCAACTTCTGGGAAATTGCTAAAAATCAAGGAATATGAACAAGATTGCCTACTTGAGGTAAGACACCAGTTTCGACATAAGTCGGACGGTAAGTTAAGCATTTGCGGTCGGTCAGTTCCGAGGAGCTCGATGCCTCTCTTTATAAAATGTTTTCTCCTTGGCTGAGTTTGGGAGCTTAGGAGGGAAGGGAAAGCAATAAACCTTAACTTAATGGGGAAAAAGAGAAGAGAAGTAGGCCAGAGATAGCATGGGAAAGTGGGGTGTGGGTCTTCTACTACACTTTTCTAAGTGACGTACGTTCTTTACTCATCTAAATAGTATTATATAACTATCACATCAAAAAATATTACAGAAAATTCAAGTAACGTTCTTTACTCATCTAAATAGTATTATATAACTATCACATCAAAAAATATTACAGAAAATCCAAGTATGACAGTCTAGCAATTGTCCCCACTGACTTCTTACCACTACAACACACGATATGAATTCAATACAGAATTAACACTGATTTAAATATGATTTAAATTTAATTGGGTTGTTATTAGATATATCCGTTAATAACTTGAAATTAAACAGGTCGCGTTGTGTTAACCTACGGATTGATTCGATAACTAGCTAGATGTTAAGATATCGGTAACCTGACAACATCTATTTAACTCATTAGAATTTGGGTCATCGAACACGATCTAATAAATAACTTCGGCATTTATGAAATTTAACCCAATAATTATTATAACAAACACACCCTTGCCAATCTTAATAATTACGGGTTAATGGGTTATTGTGTCATTCGGGTCAATAGATTAATGAGTTCTTGTGTTATTCAAATAAATTAAGTAATTTTTGTGATAGTGGAAAAAGTTTAATGGGTTATATGGGTCGTGTCAGATCCCCATTAACAAATGGGTCATGACCCGACACGACACGAAAGGTTAATGGGTCGTGTTCGGGTTCAAAATTTCTGACGCGAACACGATAAGAATCCGATACAATCCATGGACACCCCTATATTTGAGTATACTCATCTAAAAAAATATTAGTAATTTTTTTCATTGCCCTTACTAATTTTTTTTTTTTTAAAAAAATGAAAGATATGACTTTATATAATTATATAGTCACCTTTTTTTTTTAATAACTTTCTATAATTATATGAAATATGTTATTAATTTTCTCTATTCTTCTCATTTTTATTGATTTACCCCTTCTAATATTAAGTGTGATATATATATATATATATATATCACAGATTTATGCAGTCACATGTTGTTATTAATGTAATTAATTAAAATTTATGTAGTGAAAAATTTTGACTCAAATAATAATCATATTTGAAAAGGAGACTTGACTTCTTTTTTTTTTTAATGTTCGAAACTTGTTTGATACTTGAATGATAATCTATAAAAACTATTTGGAGGCACATTTAGAAACTAGGGGAAAAAAAAAGGAAAACTGATACACTTGATTACTTCTGTTCATAGTGATAAAATATTGATAAATTATACAGTGGAGACATAGTCACCGAGTACTCCTTGATGTCTCGATACGGGTAGATGTGTAAATGTAGTACAGTCACTTTTTTTAAAAAAAATACATGTATGGTGTATCAATACCCAGTATGGTGTACCTGTATGCGCGAATTGGTACGCGATTATGAAGGGTTACTCAGTAAATCCAGTAACTATGTATGGTGAAAGAAGTGATACACTATATACTTGTTAATCTAGTATTAAGCAATAGAAACGTATTACTGAGAAAAACTTACCCTCACTAAAGGAAATTTCTGGCTACGCTACTGAAGAGAAGGGAAGAGAAAGGATCTTAATCTTGTTTGGGGGGTTTTGAAAAGAGTTTGACATATGTGTCGTTAAAATTTATACTCAAATATTTTAAGATTAAAGTGGGTATTGTTGAAAAGAACAAAAAGCTTCCACTAACTTTCCTTCCAAATCATCCCAATTTGGAGTAAAAAGTTTTAGGCACTATGCACTTAAAAATCCTCCTTCTAAATCCTTGCATTTCCTTTTTTTTTTTTTAACTCAAAAACTCCCAAAGAAGTGAAAGTCTGCTCTTTTTTTTTTTTTTTTTCTTTCTATTTTTCTTCCTTGCTTTCCAATAGTAAAACTGTCAAACTCAGGAACTATGCACTTAAAAATCCCTTATAACACATCCCTCCATTTCCTTTCATTTCTTTTACTCAAAACACCCAAAGGAATGAAAGTCTAATCTTTCTTTTCGTTTTCCTTCCTTTCTTTCCGATAGTAAAACTTCCAAACTTAGCTCTACTGAAAGCCCAACATTATTGTTATAAAACATATAAATATTATAAAATTATGTCCGACACCAAAGAGAAATAAAATAAAGGGGAGTGATGAGTGTGTGAGATAATAGTATCTGAATTGTTGGAAGAAAGATGAAAAGACCATTTGCTGGTCATCGGAATGAGGTGAGATTAGGGGATTTTGGGAGATTAGGGCAACTTGGGATTTTTGTTATGTTTAATTATACTTTGCCCAATAAATTTTAGCATCATTAATATTTTAATCCTTAATACTATTATTTTTAGTGGTAAAGTCCCTCAGTCATGCAACGTTTGACCATTATACCCTATTTTTCCATTTCTATTTTTTTTTGTCTCATGAATCACTTATTTATCTTGTAAGACACAAGACTGATGATTCATGTATAATTTAATTTAAGAAGATACCCTAAAGTTAAATTTAGCATTTTGCCTAACCTATGATAGAATTTTAATAATATAATTTTTGGACCACTAAAATTTTATGCTAATGATGATACGAAGCAAGTTGTTAGGAGGTGAATAGTCACATGGGCAGTGGCTAGTAGCAAGTCCAGTCAGTAGAAGCAGCTAAGCAGTTAGAAGGTGGTAAGTTAGTTGGGAAATGATGAGCTAGATACCAGTTAGTTAAGGCGGTTCAGGCACTATAAAAATACATTTCTATATAGAGAATGGGGAGATTTTGTGATTGATTGAATGTAATTTCCTCATTTGTTCTTGTAACTTCTCTGAGATTGTCCATTGATTCTTTGAGATTCAATCACATCTCAACTTGTACAATTCCCAGAGCTAATTCATTCCCTTGGCTCTCAAGTTGTATTGATCATCAATAAAAGTTCCCCATTTCTCTAAGTTTCAATTCATTTTTTCTGTTGCTGTTCATTTTTAGATTCTGAAATTTGTGAGGCTATCAGATGATCAATTATATTGGTGTCACATTTCTTAGATAAAATGACTTCTTTTATTATAAATTTACCAAGCAAAAACATAAACTCATGAATCTAAAAATTTTGAATTGATTTTTGGTCTTAAAATTTTGTGTCGATGACAATAAAAAGAAATGTTTTTCAAAGAATGAAGAAAACAAAGTGCATTATTTTGGTAGTGGTTAGCAGATGGATAGAGGGCAACGGTAAAAAAAAGAAGAAGGAGAGAATAGAATAATGAAGATTGTAAGGGTTAAAAGTAGAAAACCTCATGAATTTACACTATAGTTGTACTTTGTCCCTTTTTCTTTTCTTATAAGCATTTAACCCCCTCTTTTTATGTTTTGAGACAAAATTGCCCCTACCTTTCTTTAGGGGACCTAAAGAGAAAGAAAAGGTGACCACCAACTAAATGAAAGATCTGCTTCGTTGCACTACCTTAACTGAATCAAGACAAGTGCTATTGCTTAGGCCTCAGCTGAGCTGAAAGAAGTTAAACTTCTTTCTCAGAATAATTTTTTTTTTCTTTTTTCCTCTTCTTTTTCCCTATACTAGACAATATTATTACTTTCAATAATTAATAAACGAGAAGTTATAGTTTTTTACATGATAGTATAACTAATTTAATTACAAATTAAATATGTTTAGTAATACAAGCAACATATGTTTTTTGTAATGCATATTTTACGACTAATTATTAATATTAAATTAATAAATAAACAAATTAAGAAACAAAAAAGATGAGTCAAAGAAAATTAAATATTTAATTCTGTGATATAGATTATCTAACTGTGCAAGCCAAACTATTTGATGTCATATATTACCTAAGTTTATCATACTTGTGGCTTTTATATTAGATAATCAAAATATTTTATTAAATTTTATTAGTGTTACACTATAAATAAAAGGTTCCACACTAACTTCCATGTTGTAATTTTTTTTTAATACTTAGAATAGATTTTTTTTTTAGTTATAAGAGACAGAGTCAATTTTTATATTTTGTTGTAGTTTTTACACATCTTGGTTTTATTATTGCACATTAATCACTAGCATTCAATTCTTTCATTTGTTTTTTAATTACAAAACATATTTAGTATAGAAATTTAATTATTTCAACACACGTAAATAAGTTATAAAAAAAATAAACTAAAAAGGAAAAGTGAAAATAATTAGAAAAAGAAATAAAGAGGGTGTATGAAAAATAAAATAAAACAAAAATAGTAGGGACAATTTTATCTTGAAACATAAAAGTAGGGTTAAGTGATTATTGAAAAAAAAAAGTTAAGGGGAGCAAAATGCAACTATAATGTTAATTCATAAGGGTTTTCTACTTTTAACCCTTACTGTAATATGTCCTTTTTTCGGATTTCAAGGTTACTTTGTCATCTTCCATCAACCACTATTTCTTTTTTATTTTAGGGTTACTTGTAGTTTACACCCCAAAATTGTGATATTTTGTATTTTGAATCTCAAAGTATCAATCTTAGCAATTAACGACCTCTAGAAACTTTTAATATTTAGTGCATACACCAATGAACACTATTAATGACTCATATATCCTCATTATTTTAACCAAATTTTAAAAAATACTTTTCTTAACAAACAAATTAAGTTGCATATATAATCATGCAAACCTAAATATGCACAGAAGAAGCTACTTTGTTTGTGTGCTTCTATGTATTTATATGCGTGTGGTATTTTTATTGTAACATTGATGCAAAACTAATGGAATGCTTAGAATATTTCATTTCTTGATAAAAAAGATATTGTTTGTGTTGATGCGTAAAATTATTACCACCTTGGTTAAGGGTCAATTAACCTACGTCTAAGTCCAGCATTGTCTAGCAAAGGATAATACTCCAATGCAAAGGTAATTATAGGCACGCTGTACTCACGTATCGTTGACCTGAAATAAAAGACAAGAGTGGCAAGATTTTGTCCATCGGAGTAGGCTCTGACGCTCAAGTCAAAAATTGTTGACAAGAGGAAATTAGAGGCTAAGAAAGGAGGTAAGTAAATTTGTAATGAGAGTTGTGTTATGTATGTGTACCTTCCACCTATTGCTATTTATACTAGTAATTGGTGGGTTTGGATAATTAATGGGCCTTAAACCAATTAGATGGCCCATGAGTATCGTTATATATCTTAGGTTGATCAAAGGCTTGAGTTAATGTTAAAATGACTAAAATACCCTTGTGAATAGTTGATCACTTTGACTAACTTGCACCTGTCTGCGAGTTATTAACAAATTATATATTATGTATCACTATATGTCCCCTACTCTCAAGGTAAGTTTATTCGGGTTGATAGTAGCGTGGTGGTCTTCAACCTATGTCTTGGCCGGAGTCGATAAATTTTGATGGGAGCCAAATTTTGAATTTTGAATTTTGAATTTTTCCCTGGAGGGAAAATTTTTGGAACTTCAACTATTTCGCCATTTGCTTGAAAAGTCTTCTTGAGTAGGCTACCAAAGAAGCCTTTTTTTCCAAAAATTTGGTGAGAAGGATAAAGTGTTCAACTAGGACCCAACTTCAACATACCATAGTATTCAAATATACCATAGTTTCTTACTTCACCATAGTACCCAATACCCACTATCATAGTACCCAAATAAACCATGGTATCCTACTCCACCATAGTACCCAACACCTACGATCATAGTACTCAAACACACCATAGTATCCTACTCCACCATAGTACCCAAAACCCACAACTATAGTACCCAAACATACCATAACACCCTACTATAGTACCCAAGCACTATAGCACCCTACCATAGGACCCAAACACTATAGCATCCAAGCCAAACACAACATCTATACTCCAAGCAAGTTCATTTTATTCTCTTTGCTTATTCCCTCTTAATTTTCTCTGTGGTATTTTGTCAAACACATTGTGTGCATTGAACATCATTATCTACTAATCTTGATTTTTTTCAGCTGTAAATGAATTTTTGGAATCAGTAGCAAATCCGTAGACCCAAGTCATTAGATTTGGCATAGGATCTGTAGGCTTGATGTGAAATTTGAATAGGTAAAGAGAGGGAAAGAGAAGAAGGAAAGAGAAGAAAAGAAAGATAAGGGAAAGGAGGAAAGAGGAAAAGAAAGAAGAGAGGGTCATATGCAAAGAAAATGTGAGGTGGGCTGCAAAGGAAAGAAGAGGAAACACTGCTATGCATCCCTCCATAGATGTGTATAAGAGACGAGGTAGCACTAAGAAGATATACACAAAAGGACTCAACAACCCACTGCTCATCCACTTTCGGCAGTAACCCCTAGATTTTTTGAAGAAAAATCATCCCATAGAGCTATTGCTAGTGTTGATGATGCCTTCTCGCACACTACTTCTCTCATGCTTACCCCTCTGTTCTTTGGATCTCCGGACACCAAGGAGATATACTAATGACTGAAGCAAGCAAAACGAAGGTGGCGTGGACTGACCACGTAGCTGTAGCAACTATAAGTGGTCCTGTGGATGAGCATGTAACCTCTATAAGTACAGACGACTTCAACGGCAGCAGACATTCAATGAATTGTACGAGCAGCAACAAGATCGGACAGTTCTAGGAGGCTTTAAAAACTTTTTCCCAACACACACAACTGCACAATTGAAGAAGGATGGTGTGCAATCTCAGGTTGCAGTGGCTATGAGGACTCCGACACTTGGTCCTACCTCGGTAGCCATTAATCCACTTGATGTCACCACTACATGTGTTACAACCACACATATGCCTGAATTCTTAGATGCAAGTCCTATTGGAGGCATAATTGTTTGCATGCCGGTGCAATCCATTTAGGCAGTGACAACTACAAAGCTGAAAATCACGGTCAGGCTTGGCAAAGCAAGAACTTGGCGAGTTGAGGGTGAACTCGGTTTCCAACATTTAGCCTTGAATTTGGGTTCTTCAACAAATGAAAGAATTTCACCTACTATAAATGAATTGGATAATCTAAAGGGTATTGATGCAAATATTGTGTTTGATTGTACCCAAGGGCAAGGTATAGATGACTCGAGTGCCAAGTGGAGCAGAACTTTAGACCAAGGACATAAGCCAAGTGGTTCTCGGCAAATCTATTTGTGGGTAGACCTTTGTTCGGGGGTTCTTCATTTTCCAAAATGTGGGTGAATTTGCATACGATCAATACTTCATTTGTGAGGATGTCATCCGAATATTCATATTTACATAGACTAAAAAAAAATCACTCCATGATAGCACCCACGGGTAATCGCTTGTTCCAAGTGGAGTATGTGAGTGGTATCTAGAGAAGATAGACACCAATAAAAGCGAGCAAGAGGGTCTTAGTGAAGACTCCATAGGTGAGCGTGAGCAAGGAGATACTAATGAATGAGTTGCCTCTCAACCGGAGCAAGAGGAAACTAATGAAGACTCCTGAGTTGAAAACCAACAAGAGGGTACTATTGAGGGCTCCTTTGATGAAGACAGTTAAGAAGATGCTATTGATGAGGTTGTTGCTATTACCTCACAAAAGAAAGGGAAAGAACCTTTAATTCTTCATCTGCAAAAAGGAGAGAGAGCAAAGCCAAGGGTTCTACCAAGGACTTTGATTACATCTACTCACAATTGCTTTCCTCGATTGTTGACATGGATTTACTTAGAAAATGGGTGAAGTTGTTCCATATTCCTGATTGCTTTAAAGTGAAGGTTCCACCCCCAGAACATTAGTTTTGTATGAATTTCTCCGGGTATGTCTCCGTGTACTTTGTGCAACTAAAGGCGGAGTTGAGATTTTCACTACTCATTTTCTTCAAAGAGCTGTTGTACCATTATCAAATTAGGCTCAGACAACTATATACTAGATCTATCTGAAACATCAATGCATATCTTATTACTTGTGCAAGTCTTTATGTGAAACCTCCAATGGGCACTTTCAAGAAAATTCTTCATGTTGCAACAGAGAGCAAATCTCTTCTATTGGTCTATGGAAAGACTAACTTCATAAATTAGTTGAAGATGTAAAATTCTAGTAAATAACTGGAGGGTAACTATGTCTTGATCCAACGGTAACCCGACTGGAATTTTCTTACGCATGGAAGTATGACTTGAAAGCTTCCAAAGCTAACGAACTTATATGTCTTAGAGGGCATGAGAGTCATCACCTTTCTAAGCTTATGAAAGTTGAGAAACTCCCATGGCAAGTAGTGGTTAATAAGTAAGTTTTAGTGTCGACGAGATTAAGTCCTGCTGATCTGATCATACTTTTCCTTTAGGTTGACATGCACACATTTTTACTTACCATTTTTGCTTATGTCTTCTATTTTTTGCATATAAATTTAGTTTTACTTTTTCTTTGGATTTAACTTGTTCTTTTGATTTTGTAGTGAATGCCATAGATGCTATTTGTGAGCGTGCTTTTGAGCAGAGACAATCAAAGTATCAAGGTTCATCTCATCCATCTAATGATACCACTGTTGGGGTCGAGGGATTTAAGAGGCCATCTCAAGGAGTCCTTCCACGACCTCAGCCTAAGAAGAAAATAACTTTTCCTTCCCATTGAGACTACTTCATTACCTTTGCCTCAAGTTGAATTGCTCCAATTTAAGAAGTTCCTATCCAAGTAGCTCTTGTTCCATGTCTACCTCAAATTCAAACCTTTGTTCATGCTGGGAGCTTCTCCTCTTCTCATGTGATCTATGCCCTTCCTTGGGAGGTGTACGAGGATTCTGCTTTGAAGAATGTTAGTCATCCTTTGGTAGAGGCAGTAGCATTGCCTAAAGAGTGATAGGAGTGAATCAAAAAATCCTTGAGCTGTAATTGTATCATTGACGCTGATGCAATGTTCAAACATATTGCCCAAGTAAGCTCTTCTATTGTTTTGCAAAATTTTCTAAGTCTTTTTGCTTCTATTTAGGACTAACATTGTCCTTTTTTCTTTGATCTTAGATTGGCAACTTTTACTACCATTTGCATCAAGCGCAAGAGCATAATCTAGGAAAAATTTTAGATTTAGAGATCAAGCTTAAAGAGATGGTGACGGTGAAGGATAAGCATTTCAAGGCTTGGCGTTCATCCTTTGAGCAATACAAGAAGAAATCAATGAAGAAATCAAGAAAATTCAAGCAACTCAATTGATAAAGATGAAGAAACTTCGAGATGGTCACAAGGAAGAGATTAGAGTCATGGAGAAGAAAAACAAAGATGTGGTGATATTTGACTTCCTCGACTCTCAGGATTACCAGGACCGCTTGCAAAGGCACTTGACATATTACCATGCTAGCACAGAGTTTGAGGATTTGGTAGAAGACTATAACATTAGATATTTTGACAAAGGTTATGATCGGGCCTTGTCCTTCGTGAAGAAGAAGTATCCAGACTTGAATATTGATGACTTGCTTCGAGGCATAGCTCATCCTACCCCCATTCACCCTAGTACATCAAGGGCTCTGACTGAGGATGGAGTAGCATTCATTAGAGTTAATACGAGAGATGCTACTTTGGAGGTTGTCGTGGAGAGAGGGAGATTTTAGGCTAGCACTTCTATTGTACCATTAGCTTAGCTTAATATTTAGCGTTGCTATTCTTCCTTTTTGGAGACTTTAGAGCCCTCGGGTCTCTTATATGTACGAGATTCTACCTTCAAATAGTATTATGTTATTTTCTTTCCTCAATTGCACTTGTTGTTTGGCTTTGAATTGGGGTCTTTTCTCGTACCAACTCCACCTATGTTGTGCTTTCCATCTATATATGATATTTGTCTTTCCTTTGATACTTTGTGTTTTTGTCTGGCTTCAAGTGTTCTTCCGTACGCCTTCACCCCCTTAGATACTTGAACATCATTCAAGTGACTAAGTTATTTCATCGAATCATTGTTTTCACGCTTATGTAAAATTTTCTCGCCCTCGGAGGGTGAGCCTTGGTCTTAATACCAAGCTTAAATTAAGTGTAAATTGTTGTCCTCAGAGGGGTAAGCTTTGTGTTAACTATGGATAAAGATCAATCAATACAAAAACAAGTTATAAAAAATCTACACAAATCCTTTAAACTCGATCCACACACCCGCAAGTATACGGGGTGGATAATAGTATAAGATGTGCGGATATCGTTCCCTATTATGATTAGCACGAGAATTGC
Source organism: Cinchona pubescens (assembly GCA_025175665.1). Taxonomy (NCBI): domain Eukaryota; kingdom Viridiplantae; phylum Streptophyta; class Magnoliopsida; order Gentianales; family Rubiaceae; genus Cinchona; species Cinchona pubescens. The sequence goes on from JANKKI010000414.1 coordinate 41,753, forward strand.
TTGTTAGCAAGTACTGAGATTCAAGAGCCATTGTGCAGTTAGACTAATCATAATTAGGAGATAAACTAAACTAACCAAGTTCAATTAAACATATTAACTTATGGGGAAATAACTACTCAAACTACACAAATCTGTGGAAGCGAATTAAAATTACTTCTAATATGAGTAGTTCTACAAAAGAATGATGTAAACAATAAAGAAATTAATTCTAACTATTCTAGTAGAAGCGTTAAAATAACATGAAAATAAGGAAAGTTTCATTTTCTACCAAATAAGACTAAGAGAAATTGTGAAGAAATTAAAATTAAAACTAAATATTTTTGCACTTTTCAATTGGATAAAAGAAATTACTAAGAATTAAAGCAAGTAATTAAGATTTTTAAATTAACATTGATTAATTTCGCAAGAACCCTAAAATTACTAAGGAAACTTGAAATAGAAGTAACTTGAATTGCAAGAAAATTAAAGAAAAAGCATGTAAAAATTATATCTCAAGGAACTTGTAGCAATTGAAAAGCCCACTAAGATTAACTAATCAAAATTAAAACTTGTCAGAATTTAAAGCTAAGATCTAAAGGAAAATTAAAGAGGACTTTCTATTTAAAAGAAACATGAGTTCTAAGCTAAACTACAACTAAACTACTCCTAATTTTTACCGACTACATTCCTACTATGTGTCTAGATGAGTTACCAGACATAGTTTAAAGAATTTCAGCTAAAATTACAAAAATGCCATAGAACATTGATCTATTTGCTCTTTGATGTCACGATATCGAATATTTGATATTGTGACATCAAATATTTGATATCTCAACATTGAGCTAAAAGTTATGAAGTGAATCCCCGCCTAGATGATGCGACATTGAACATTTGGTGTCGTGACATCGAGCATCTTTCAGTTCTAGTTTTCAATTCTTCATCACTGGCACTTGGCCCCTTGCTTCTTTGTGATTTTAATCTTCTACCCTTCATTCTACCCTACAAAACACTAAACTAAGAATAAGTACTCCAAATAACTAAAATTAAGCACAAACTCATAATATTTATAAATAATGCAAATCAACTACCTAATGCAAGTAATTAAGCTAAAAACACTTAATTAAACATCAAAATAGGGATTAAACTATTAAAAGCTATACTTTAACAAGTAAAATAACTCTAGTTTATTAGAGTTATCACACTCCAAATCTAGTGTTTTGCTAGTCTGAGGGCAAAACAAGAAAATAAAAGGACTTTACTAAATAACTAAACAAGTACACCACCAATGTTAACACACACAAAATGAACACTCAATTTACTAATGAATAATATGCAAATCTCTCATGGGACCTGGAATACCTAATGACAAATTGGACCATTTCAACTAGTCACTCCAAGTTTTCAAGTTTCTTAAAATCACAAGATCAAATGTTACACAATATTTCAAATTACTAAACATTACCCATTCTCAAAAAGGTTTTCAAAAAGCAAGTTCTATTCATTCAAAACATAATCTTTTCTCTGAAATCACAAGTATTACAACGTTGTTCAACCATCACATGGAAATAGAAGTTTATTAGGAATCTACCTACATGCACATGTCACACAATTTGAAAACATTAATCTATCAAAGAATGAGTAGTATGATATCAATAATAAGTATTACAAACATTCCCCCCTTGATTTTTTGGTATTCTAAAATATAATTCCTAATGGCTTCATTCAAGGAAACAACATGGGTACATGCCGGTATCCCACACTCACCTTATTAGTACTCTAATGGCTTAATTCGGAGAAACAACAAAGATACATGCTAGAATCCCGTACTTGCCTTATTCCTAAATGCATTTTTTTTTCAAATGGCCCTAAACCAAGAAAGAGGAGCAAAATGCACCTAAGATTAATAGCTAATACCAATCATTTACAAATTCGGATAACATTCTCTATACAAACATACAAAATGTCCTAAATTCCTTCTACTCCATTTAAACCAATTTTTCAAAAGACTAATCGACCCTGCCACACTTCACGAATTGCTGTAATATTTATGATTTGATCAAAAGCAATATTTGAAATGAATTTCACCCTAAATATCCTCTTTTTGAACATGGCAATAATAAATTTTTGAAGTTCTTGAGTTGCAAAAGAACCACTCGTATATAATTAAGTTCATGGAATATCCAATTCAAGTCGTTTAGTCATATGGTATTCCAAATCAAGTATCATCATCGAGTACCAGATTAATCAAATTTCCATCCAAGTGTCATCAAACACCTATGTACAAGCACAAGAAATGACCATTCCTGCCACAAGAAATGAACACCGCCAAACTTGACACTTTTATTTGATTGATGAGAAAAATTCATCCATCCACTCACCCAAAATTTAACAAACAAAAACAATGATACGATTAACTTAAATTCAGTGTCATAATCCTAAAATAAAATCTAATCAAAAGAAGTCACTATGAGTACAAGAAAGCTAAAACCAAGGTATGTATCCATGCAACCTCACAATAGTTAATCTAGTCACTTAAAACAAACATCAAGAATAAAAATTTGACATTAGTCTAAGGCCCCTAGTCACTATCATAACTCAAGTAAGTAAACCACTAGAGACACTAAAAGCTCAAAAACTAAATATTCATCAATAAAGTTCAAAGTAATCAAGTCTAATTCAAGCATCAATAATAAGTCACTTGGCATCAGCGTAAGGCCGTTAGCCAATCTACTCAAAAGAAAGTTTCAAACCAAAATATATAAAAGCAATAAACAAACATAATAAGGTCTTAAACTGACTAAAGAAATTAAAGTAAAAGCAGTCTTCAAATCCCTCTAAATTTTTAAGGTAGAGTAAGGTGATCTTTATTGTACATAGAGTAGGGTCTTCTCAAGTGCCTTCATTCTTCATCCTTTACTTCATTGATGTCTTGTTTCATGTCCTCTTGGCCATCTTCTGTACCACTGTGTTGGCTCTTCTCAAAATCTTCATTTTGGGCCCTAATAATATCTCCATCTTGTTGTGATTCTCCTTGATGTGACGGCTTCCTCGGGTATATAAAAGGCATGCTTGCAAGGTGGACCATAATGCCACACTAGAGGTATATTGGTTGAGTCCAAGTGTTGAGAAATGTGACCTTGAGAGCTTCACCAATGACTGCCAAATTGTTGTAGACGACAAGCTGGTTATTCGTCCAATATCCTTGAAGCTCGTTGCGTTCTTCATCGGTGCTTGGTTCTTTGAATACAAAATTTGTCGGCATGGGAATATGCAGTGCTCGTGGGGGAGGTGGTGGTGACATATGGTCTCCTTCGGGTTGATGATGTCTCTCAAATTATCGATCCATCTTGTAAACATAATCTTTGTTGATTTGACCTCTTGGATGGGTTTGTGGCTCTCTGGGAATGATAGAAACTCTTGCACCAATACATAAATGGGTTATTACATTGGGTGCATAAAAGATGGGTCTCTCAGATCTCTTGTTGTCTAGGAACCCCTGTTTAATCAATCTACTAACATTCAAAAGCAGTCCTGCAAGAATAGCATAACGACAAGACATGTCTTATCTAGCAGAATATAACTCACTAAATTTGACCCCCAAATTCTACAACTAATAAAATAAAGTCAGAATTTAGTAATCAAAGATAAACTGCTGCAAGGAAATTTAAGCTCTATAGTCCCCGTCGCATTCATGTCCCAATCAACATTAAAAGAGTACAAAGCATTTTTAACAGCCATCATATTCTTGTTTCTATCATTTAGAAACTCCCAATATTTCACACTATCAATAGAGGCTGTATTAAAATATTCACTGATCTTTTCAGCATTTAAATCCACCAATACATATCTAAGTCTCACTTTCCCCTCCTCAAGCTCACAAACATTACAATGAAACTCTTTAAGCAAATTTGTATAACATGGTGCAACCTCTTGATTAAAACTTTGCTTGTTCCTAGCCCTAAGTTGTGTTTCCAATTCCTTTCTAACTCCCACATTATCTCCCCAATGCATTGGCAAGTCAAATCCTCTTTCCTTAATGACCTCGTGCTTTCTGTCAGTAGATTTGAACAATTCACGTGCACGCTTACTAGCAAACTGGGGTTCAACAATGGGTTCATTTTGCTCCACCGGTTCACTACTCGCTCCTCCTCTATTAGTTCCTTTTCCCATTTTCCTTTTCTTTGAAGTCTCTCCTCTACCCCTACCCCTACCTCTTTTTCCACTATCATAAACTCCCCTTGTTATGTTTTCAAACAATTTCAATTAACAAACAAACGCAATCATTTTACAGACAAATTCCAATTACCAAACTAAAAATCCACCAAATTTTACCAAAATTACACAAAATTAAAATTTCCAATTACACAAAACAATTATCCAACCAAGCAATAAAGCCCACTGAATTCCAAGTAAAATTACTATAAAAAATTCACAAGAAATTCGTCCAATAATAATCTCAAAAATCACCCAAAAAGAGTTTCATAATTCCAAACAATCAACCATCCTAAATACCAAAACTAAGCTTGAAATTATCCTACAAGAAATCCTAATCAATAAATGGATAACGGGCTTGAGCACTTAAAATGGAGAACAGAACCTGTTTGGTTGCAGAAAAACTTGGTTGAACATAAGAATACCCCTTGAAAGCATGAATTTCTTCCTTGAAAAGCCCTAAAGTAAAGATTAATGACCATCTGTCTCTTATGAGGACTTCTCTTATCGTGGTTTAGTGGAGGATTAGTAACAGGAGAAAAAGAGAATTGAAGAACAGGAGAAGAGGAGTTCACAGTTAGGGTTAAAGATTTGGGGGGAATAAAGTAGAAGAAGAATGTTGAATGTCTTCTTAAAATCAAATGAACCCATTTTGGTGTTGCGACATCAAGTTTTTTAATGTCGTGACATGGAAAATCACGTGCCTCCCAATACTCCTTGATGTCGCGACATCGAGCATTTGATGTCGTAACATCTATTGGTATTTGTGCTCTACACGTGTTCCGTGTCGCAACATCGAATGTACTGTGAATTTATCTATCATGCAGATTGAGTTTAGTGTTGTGACACCTTAAATTTGATGTCGCAACATCAAATTGAACTTATGCAAAGTTCATTTTCAACACTTAGCCAATTTTTCCAATTTCTTTCTCACTTCAACCCAAGTCTTCTCACCACTGACAAACATTAAAAACACAAATATTGGAAGCCCATTTCACTTCAATCCTTAGAAAATTTATGTAAATGAAAAGCAAAATTTTCAAACCAAAACTAAACTAAAAACAAACCAAATCAAAATTAAAAATAAAATAACACTAAATTGAACAAAATAAGGAATTTAAAGCTTGGTTTGCTTCCCAAGAAGTGCTCTTGTTATAGTCCTTAGCTTGACTATATCATGACACGATCTTTCTTGAGCAAATTGGACAATTTCACACCCATCTTCAATGACTCCTCCAAAAAAATGTTTGAGCTAATGCCCACTGACCTTAAAATTAATTCCTTTCCCTTAAGCTCCATTGCTTCATAGGGAAAAACTTGAACCACTTTGAACGTTCCATTCCACCTTGATTTAAACTTCCCTAAAAAGAGTTTGAGTCTTGAATTATAAAGCAATACCAAGTCACCAGTCTTGAATTCCTTCCTTAAAATGGACTTATCATGCCATATTTTGGTCTTTTATTTGTAAATAAAGGAATTTTTAAATGCTTCCCTCCAGAACTCATCCAAGTCATTTAAATCTAGGAGCCTCTTTTCACATGCTTCCTAAAGATCAAAGTTTAAACTTTTTACCGCCCAATAGGCCTTGTTCTCCAATTTCATTGGTAAATGAAATACCTTACCATAGACCATTTGGTAGGAAGATATTCCAATTGGAGTTTTAAATTCCGTATGATAGGCCCAAAAAGCATCATCCAATTTGATTGCCCAATCCTTTCTTGAATTGTTGACCATTTTCTCCAAGATTCTCTTCAATTCTTTATTTGATACCTCAAAGTTTGAGGATGGTATGCTAAAGCGATTTTGTGCTTCACCCAATACATTAACATCAAGGCCTCAAATTGAAAATTCTTGAAGCAGACTGCGTTCCCCTGCCACTAATAATGGTTCTTAGAACTCCAAATTGAGAGAAGATGTTTTCCTAAGGAATTTGGTCACGACCCTTGCATTATTGGTTGGAGTGCCAATTGCTTCTACCTACTTCAATACATAATCCACCACAACCAGAATAAATTTGTCGGAGCATGATGTTGGAAAGGGTACCATAAAATTGATACTCCATGCATCAAAAAATTCCAATTCCACAATCCCATAGAGGGGCATCTGTTGTCTCCTTGAAATGTTGCTGATCCTTTGGCGTTCATCACATTCAAGTACGAAATCCCTTGAATCCTTGAAAATTCTTGGCCAATGCAAGCCACTTTGTAACACTTTAAATGCCATTCTTCGTGCTCCATAATGGCCTCTTATAGGGGACGCATGACAATGATGCAAGATATCCTTTACTTTCTTTTTCGGGACATATCTTTTTAAATTTGATCATTACACCTCTGGAAAAGATAAGGTTCAGCCCAAAAGTAACACTTAATCTTTGAAAAGAACTTCCTTCTTGCATTTGCATTCAATTTGCTTGACACCATATTTTCTACAAGGTAATTTGCAATGTCTACAAACCAAGGAATTGACTCCTTAACCTCAAACAACTTTTCAATTGTTGCCCATTCTATAATGGCCTTTTCATCTTGACTTACAAGCCTAGATTCTTCAATCCTTGATAAATGATCCGCCACAACATTCTCAACTCCCTTTTTGTCCAAGACCTCCCAATCAAACTCCTATAAAAGAAGTATTCACTTTAGTAAGCATGGTTTTGCATCTTGTTTAGAAAATAAATGCTTCAATGCAGTATGATCCGTGTACTTGTCTTTGAACCAACAAGATTAGATCTAAACTTATCAAATGTGAACACTTTAGCAAGTAGTTCCTTTTTCATGGTGGAATAATTGATTTGTTCTTCATTCAAAGTCCTACTTGCATAGCAAATGACATGCAATATTTATCAATCTTTTTACACAAAAAAGCACCTATTGAATAATCACTCACATCATACATAAGTTCAAATGGAAGAGACCAATTTGGTGGCACAATAATTGATGCATTATCAAGTATGTGTTTCAACTCATTAAATGCATGCAAACAAGAATCATCAAAGCTGAAACACAATCTTTTTGAAGAAAAGAACACAAAGGTCTAGCAATATGTGAAAAGTTTCTAATGAATCTTTTATAAAACCTTGAATGAACTAGAAAACTTCTCACCGTCTAACATTAATAGGTGGAGGCAACTTCTCAATCACCTTTACCTTAGCCTTATCAACCTCTATGCCCTTTGATGAGACTCTATGTCCTAAGACAATTCCTTCTTGCACTATAAAATGACATTTTTCTCGATTAAAAGCCAAATTGGGTTCAACACATCTTTTCAACACATGAGATATGTTTAATAAACAATCATCAAAAGATATACCGAAAACACTAAAATCATCCATAAAGATCTCTATCATTTCTTACCACATCATGAAAAATGGCAAACCTTTGCAATGTTGAAATGTGCTAGGAGCATTACAAAGCTCCAATAAGCATTCTCCTATATTTAAAAGTTCCATATGGATATACGAAGGTTGTTTTATCTTGATCCTTTAGGAAAATGACAATTTGAAGGTACCCGGAGTATCCATCTAGGAAGCAATCATATACAAAACCGGTCAAACTTTCAAGCATTTGATCAATAAAGGGAGGGAAAAAATGGTGTTTATGGGTAGCTTCATTCAATTTTCAAAAATCAATGCACATCTACCATCCCATTACTAATCTAGAGGGAAGGAACTCATTAGTTTCACTTACCAATCTAGAGGGAAGGAACTCATTAGTTTCACTAAGTATAATGTTGATACCATTCATTCTAGGAACAACTTGAGTGGGACTAACCTACTCGCTATCGCTAATAGGGTAGCGTCTAATAGTTTCATTACCTCCTTCCTCAGAACTTCTTTCAAAGTAGGATTCAACCTCCTTTGAGGTTGCTTTACCGGTTTATTCCCTTCATGTTCAATAAAATCTTATGCATGCACACAAAAGGGCTAAGTCCTTTAATGTCGTTAATAGACCAAGCAATTGCATTTCTATACATTTTGAGCATGACAACCAACTTATACCTGTTATTCACTAGTCAAAGAAGTATTGTACAATTACCGGGTAATATTCATTATCACAGTCATAGACGTACATCAAATGATTAGGAAGAGGTTTAAGTTCAACCTTGAAGGGTTCGTTGTTTAGAGACCCCCCGTTTTACCTTTACCATTATTTCCCTCCTCACTCTCTTGCATTGGAACATTGTTCTCCAATTGGTGCAAACATTCCACTACTTCTTCATCTTCTTGGACTATATCACTTGGATTCAACAAAACTCTTTCCAATGGAGATTTTTCCAACTTGTACCTACAATAGTCATCAACCAAATCATCAGCTAAATTTATGCTTATAACATCTTCATAAATAGAATGAAGTTTCAATGAATAAAACCATTCAAAGTAATAATTTCATCATTAATATTTCAAAATGCTAACTTCCCTTCTTGTACATCTATGAGTGCATGCCCGGTTGTAAGGAATGGCCTTCCAAGAATAATGGGTACCTCTTTATCTTCTTCCATGTCCAAAATTATGAAATTCACTGGGAGATAAAGCTTACCTAGACACATGATTACATCTTCAATTTTTTCCCTTGGAAATTTAATACTATGGTTCGCAAGTTGTGAGGATATACTTGTGGGATTCAAATCTCCTTCACTAAACTTTTTGTATATCGAATAAGGCATGAGATTTCTGGAGGCTCCCTAAATCATACAAGGCCTTCCTAAATTCAACACAACAAATTTCATAAGGAATCCAAAAGAACCGCGATCTTTAAATTTGGCAGGCAACCTCTTTGTAAGCAATGCATTACAATTCTCCGTCCAGCATAAGATTTTATCTTCATGTAATTTTCTCTTTGATGTGAGAGCTTATTTCAGGAATTTAGCATATGAGGACATATTTTCCAGTGCCTCCATGAACCTATGGTATGTTGATTTCAATCTTTTTAAACACCTCAAGAAACTTCTTGAATTTCTTTTCCTTTTCCTCTTTTTTTAACCTTCGTAGAAATGAAACTTTAACTTGCTTTGACAATTGGTATGTAGGATCCTTGCCTTCATTATATTGCTCATTGGGCTTGGTAGGTTTTTTGATCATTTCATCTTGGCCCATTGAATATTCCTCTTTACTTCCATCAATATCCTCAATCTTCTTCTTCTCTTGGCTCTTTGATAACGATCCTTTTCCAACTTTCCTTTCCAATGCTTTGCCATTTCTAAGTGTGATAACTTGCACTTGCTCCCTACTATTTTTCTCTCTTTGATTTGAAATTCTATCTCTTAGCAACGCTCCTAAAGGTATCACATTTTGTTGTCTAGCCTTGATAAAAGAAAATCACTTACTGGTTATGTATTTTGCGTTGGTGGTTGTGTAGTTAGTTGGAAAGCTACTTTACAACCTATTGTGCCATTGTCTACTACAGAAGTACGAATATATGACTGCGATTGAGGCAATCAAAGAAGTCTTATAGCTAAGAGGTTTGTTTGGTGAGCTTAGTCTACATCACAGTGTTACTACAGTTTACTGTAATAGTCAAACTAAAATTCACTTGACTAAAGATCAAATGTATCATGAGAGGACTAAGCACATTGATGTGAAGTTTCACAAATTACACTAATCTACAGAAGGCAATTAAAATTACTTCAAATATGAATAGTTTTACCAAAACATGATGTAAACAACAAAGAAATTAATTCTAACTTGGCTAGGAAAAGCATTAAAAAACATGAAAACAAGAAAAGCTTCATTTTCTATCAAATAAGACTAAGAGAAGTTGTGAAGAAATTGAAATGAAAACTAAATATTTTTGGGTTTTTCAATTGGATAAAAGAAATCCACTAAAAATTACTAACAATTAAAGCAAGGAATTGAAGATTTTTTACTTAAATTGAGTAATTTGGCAAGAAACATAAAATTACTAAGTAAACTTCCCCTAGAAATAGAAATAACTTGAATTGCAAGAAAATTAAAGAGAAAGCATGTAAAAATTATATCTACTTGTAGCAATTGAAAAACCTACTAAGATTAACTAATCAAAATTAAAACTTACTGGAATTTAATGCTAAGATCTAAAGGAAATTAAAGGAATTTTTTGTATTAAAAGAAACTTGAGTTCTAAGCTAAACTACAAGTAAACAAATCCTAATTTTTACCAATTAGATTTCTACTATGTGTACTTGAGTGAGTTGCAAAACATAGTTTATAGAGCTTTAGGCAAAATTACAAAACCGCCATAGAACATTAACTGTTCATGCTTTGATGTCGCGACATCAAATATTTGATGTTGCAACATCGAGCTAAAAGTTACAAAATGAATCCCCGCCTTCTAGGATTTTGTTGAGTATTGTCCATTTGAAGTCTTTCCAACTCTTGTTGTAGTATTTTTGCTTGTCGAATTTCCCTTAATTCCTTTTCTTTTTTGTCGTCTAAGCAAATCAACAATTCCTTTGTCTCTTCTAACCATGCACTACAAAGAGCAAATTCAATCAATTAGTCACAAGTGCCATTCCAATTCACAAACAAGAACTAGAAAATAAAAAATTAAAAACTACTAACTAAGAATTAAGATTAACAACTAAACAAGAAAAAATGCCTAATCTGCATGACCTTTAAAGCACTCAATATTGCCAAAATATCAAGGACAATCCTCGACAATGGTGCCAAAAAACTTGTTCACTACGGATAGAGATCAATCAATACAAAAACAATTCATAAAAAATCTACACAAATCCTTTAAGCACTATCCTTACGCTTGCAAGTACACAGGATCGATAGTAGCTTATAGGATGAGTGTAGACCATTCCCTCGAGGACTGCCTGTTAGCAAGTACTGAGATTCAAGAGCTATTGTGTAGTTAGACCAATCACAATTAAAAGATAAACTAAATTAGCCTAGTTCAATTAAACACATTACTTATAGGGAAATAACTACTCAAACTACACTAATCTACGGAAAGTAATTAAAATCACTTCTAATACAAGGAGTTCTACCAAAGCATGATGTATACAACAAAGAAATTTATTCTAACTTGGCTAGGAAAATCATTAAAATAACATGAAACAAGAAAAGCTTCATTTTCTACCAAATAAGACCAAGAGAAGTTATGGAAAAATTGAAATTAAAACTGAATATTTTTGGATTTTTCAATTGGATAAAAGCCCATTAAAAATTACTAAGAATTAAAGCAAGAAATTGAAGATTTTTTACTTGAATTGTCTAATTTAGCAAGAACCCTAAATTTACTAAGGAAACTTGAAATAGACGTAACTTGAATTGCAAGAAAATTAAAGAGAAAGCATGTAAAATTTTATCTACTTGTAGCAATTGAAAAGTCCACTAAGATTAACTAATCAAAATTAAAACTTGCTAGAATTTAAAGCTAAGATCTAAAGGAAAATTAAAGAAAACTTTTTGTATCAAAAGATGCTTGAGTTCTAAGCTAAACTATAACTAAACTACTCTTAATTTTTATCGACTATACTCCTACTATGTGTACTTGAGTGAGTTGCAAGACATAGTTTAAAGAGCTTCAGTACAAAATTACAAAATTACTAGAGAACATTAACTGTTCGCGCTTCAATGTTGTGACATCAAATATTCGATGTCACAAAATCGAGCTAAAAGTTACAAAATGAATCTCCGCCTCGATGTCATAACATCGAGCCTCTTTCAGCTCTAGTTTCCAATTCTTCATCATTTGTGCTTTGCCCCTTGCATCTTTGTGATTTTGAACTTCTGCCATTCACTTTTTGTCCTAAAAAATACTAAACTAAATAAGTACTCAAAATAATTAAAATTAGGTAAAAACTCACAATATTGACAATAATGCAAATGCAACCACTTAATGCACATAATTAAGTTAAAAACACTTAATGCACGTAATTAAATTAAAAAGACTTAATTAAACAAAAAATTTTTTAAAGTTGTCAAAAAGCCTATAGTTTAACAAGTAACATAACTTTAGTTTACTAGAGTTATCACTTTGGTCTTGGGTGCCAAGGTTTGCCTAAGCTCAATTCTCCTATTTATACCTTAGTCTTGGGATTAAGGTTACCATAGGCACTTATCTCTAGGCATGTCTTGTTGTCAACCCTGGAAGGATTTTGGTTTCTCTTTTGAGCATACTTAACCAAAGGATTTTGTCTCCAATGAAAAGTGTATTTTTGCCCCTAGAGGGGTAAACCAAGGTTTTGAGACCAAGGTTAGCCTCGGTGCAACTCTCCTAGGTATACCTTAGTCTTGGGACTAAGGTTACCATAAGCTCAAATCTCCTAGGAAAATTTTAATTTCATCCTCAAAAGGGTTATGTTGACTCTTTTGAGCATATTTAACCACAGAATTGCTTCTCCAAGAAAAAGTTTATTTTCCCTCCCAGAGGGTACATCAAAGTCATGAGACCAAGGTTAGCCTAGGCGCAACTCTCCTAGGTATACCTTGGCCTTAGGAATAAGGTTATAAGCTGACAAATCTCTCAAGCAAATTACAATTTTAACCTCTGAAAGGGTTTTGGTTACTCTTTTAAGCATATTTAACCGAGGAATTTCTTTGCCAAGGAAAAGTTTACTTTCACCCTTGAAGGGGTACATCAAGGTTGTGAGACTAAGGTTAGCCTAGGCGCAACTCTTCTAGGTATTACTTAGCCTTAGGACTAAGGCTATCATAGGCACAATCTACTAAGCCAATTATAACTTTCGCCCCCAGAAAGGTTATAGATGCTCTTCTGAGCATACTTAACCAAGGAACTTCTTCTTCAAGGAAAAGTTTATTGTTGCCCCTGGAGGTAAACCTTGGCACAAATCTCCTAGGTAAGGCCTTAGTCTTGAGAGCAAGTTTACCCTAGGCACAACTTTCCTAGGTAGGAAGACTTTGTGTTTGCCCTAGGTAGGGCTATGCTGACTCCGGAGAATGGCATTTGATCAATTTTGTTCTCCGGAAGGAGTAAGTGACCCTGGAGAATTGTTGTATCCCAAAGGATGCTTTGCACCTAAAGGTTGGGCGGATGGGGAAGCTATTCTACACATTACTACGCAATTACATAGGCAAAACACTTGTAAACTTTCATTGATAGCAAAAGGGAATATTTATAAGTTGTATAAGCTTGTTTCATCTCGAAAGCATCGCTTGGCTTAGGGAATTTCAAAAAACTTGGATAAAACAAGGTAAGTTTAAAAACAGAACTTCTTCAAATTCTTAGCAGAGCTTAAAATAGAACTTTTTCAAATTCTTAGCGTTCCAAGTGCAAGGCAAGATATTTCCATCTTTGGATTTTAGTTTGTAAGCTCCATTAGAGTATGCTTCAACTACTTCATAAGGACCTTCCCAATTTGGTGAGATATTTTCACAAGCTTGTGCTTGGCTCACCTATAGTAAATGCTCCTTGTAATCCAATAGCCTACTCGGAATCCCCTACCTCAGACATCTTGATTATAGTAGCGAGTAACCATTTGCTTATCCGCTTACATTTTGAAAGTATGCTTTATCCCTTCCTCCTTGAGTAAGTCATGGTTAGACCTCAATCATTCTTTATTTTTCTCCAAGTTGAAGTTGTAGACACGGAAACCAGGCATACCCACTTTCACAGGGATAAGCGCTTTGGTCCTATAAGTGAGATTGAAATGAGTATCCTTGGTAGCATTCTTGAGAGCATTATGACATGACCACAAAACACTCAAAAGCTCTTCAACCCATTTGCCCTTAGCATCATCAAGTCTCTTCTTAATACCTTCAAGAATGGTGCAATTGGTTACTTTCACCATACCATTGCTTTGGGGATGACTCAATAAGAAGAAACTTTACACTAAACCCAAGCATTGGCAAAACTTTTTGAATAGTACTCCTTGGAATTGTAAGCCATTGTCCAAAGTAAGTGCTTGTATTCCGAATCTTTGATACCACCAACATTCTGATTCAAAAGAATTGTATGATTTGTTGATGAGTAATGCCTGCTAAAGCCTCAGCCTCAACCCACTTAGTAAAACTAGTCAATAGTTACTACCACAAACTTCTTTCATGTTGGAGCTGTTGGAAAAGGACCTAAGATATCTATGCCTCACTAAGCAAGGGTCCAACGGATAAGAATTGGAGTCAGTTGCTCTGCCAAATGACGAGGTTGATCAGAGTGGGGTTGGAATTCATCACACTTTTGCACCTAATCATAGCATTCCCTAACATTCTTGGCCAATATTAACATTGCCTTTGCTCCTTTTGAGCAAGAACTTTTCCTCCCACTTAATGCTCCCAAATCCCCTCATGCATCTCGGCCAAAACATATTGTGCTTCACTTAGACTTAAACCTCGAAGATAAGGCATTGGGTAAGACCTTCAATATAAAGTTCCTCCAATGATCAAGAATTTTGATGACCTTCCTTCTATCCTTTGAGCTTCAATCTTATCGTCGGACAATTTTCCTTCTCTCAAGTATTGAATGATTGAAGTTATCCAATTTGGAGTAGAGTCTATATCCATGACTTCCACATGATACCTAGGATTCTTTCCCTTAAAACCTCCAAAAACACTTCTTTCAACATATTGGAGTGCACTGAGCTTGCAATTTTTTAGAAGATATCTACCTCATTGTTTTTATTTCGAGTCACATGGACTATGTCAAAAATTTCAAAATGTGAGATCAAGTCCTTCATTTTGCTTAGGTAAAATTGTAGGGATGGCTCCCTTACTTCAGAGTCTTCCTTGACTTGTTGAACCACAAGGTTTTAGTCCATGTTTACTAACAAGTTTTTAACCTTGGCTAGCCTAAGCCCAGAGACTTGGGCTTCATACTCGGCCTTGTTATTACTTGTTTGAAATTCAAATCTTTGGGTATTACTTGTCTTAAGTCCCTCTGGAGAGTTAAGACCAACACCTATGCCATACCCTTCGGCATTGCTTGCTCCATCACATGCATTTTCCATAAAGGCAAGTCTATGACTTGCCTCCCGAAGGGGGTAAACACCTTTTAAATTTTTTGCTTAGTTGGTTCTTTTGAGTTCTCCTCTTCTATCCCTTCTAAGATAAAATTAGCTAAAGCTTGTGCTTTGATTGCTACCCTAGGTTGAAAATGGATGTCATATTCACTTAACTCAATTGCCCATTTTACCAACCTCTCCGAGACCTTGAGTTTCAAGAGGACGGACTTGAGTTGATGATTTGTAATAACCACAATGGGATGATTTACACAGTAAGTGACTAAGCTTTCTTGTCCCCCGCCATCACCAAAGTTAAAGAGAAAGCCCTTACTCCAATGTATCTAGATACCGAAGTCTCTGGATCACGTAAGACTTTGCTCTCATAATAAACTGCCTTTTGCACCTTGTCTACCTCTTTGATGAGAACAATGCTCAATACCATAGATGAACAAGCTAATTATAGGTAAAGAGTTTTTCTAGATTCGAGTTTAGTTAGGAGTAAGGGAGAGGCCAAATATTCTTTCAATTCCTCAAAAGTTTTCTGGCACTCTTCTATCCATTGAAAATTCTTCGAACTTCTTGGAGTTATAAAGAAATGCAGGAATAATTCCTATTACCGGAATTGGATAAGAAATGATTGAAGACAGCAAGACGCCTTGTTAGCCTTTGCACATCCTTAATCCCTTTGGGATGCTCCATGTCTTGACTGACCTTGATTTTTTTGGGGTTAGCTTCAATACCTCTTTGAGTTATCATGAACTCCTAAAACTCCAAAAGCACTTTTTTTCTGGGTTAAGTCTCATCTTGAAGTTCCTCATGGTAGTGAAGGTTTCCCAGAGGTCTTCCACATGATCTCTTTTAACTTACTCTTGACAAGCATATCATTTGTTTAAGTCTCTATATTTTGCCTCAATTGATTTTCACACATCCTATCTACCATTCTCTGGTAAGTGGCTCTAGTATTTTTCAAACCAAATGGCATTACCCGGAAGCAATAAATGCTGGAGTCGGTGATGAAGGGGATAGATCCTTGTAATTCAATAGGATTTGGTAATATCCTTTGTATGCATCCCAAAAAGACATGACTCCAAACACAGAGGTTGAGTCTAGTTCACGGTGTCTATGCGAGGAGTAGTATAACAATCCTTGGGGCAAGCCTTGTTCAAGCTAGTGAATTCTACACATATCCTCTATTTAGCCCCGGGTTTTGGTACCATGATTACATTGCTAAGCCATTTGGGATATTGGATTTTCTCTATTATCTTAGGTTCTAAGAGCTTGTCTTCTTTCACCTCCATCGATAGGCTTCTTTTTCTACCAAAGTTCCATTTCTTTTGGATGATAGGTTTGAACCTTGGGTCCAGACTAGGGGAAAGCATAGTTATGTCAAGGTTAATCATGAGCATGTTCGAGGGATCCCAAGAAAAGAAATTTTTTAACTCTCTAAGTAAAGAGATGAGGTTTTTCTCGATGTCCCCTGGAAAGGCCTTTCCCACTTTTATCACTTTGCTAAGATCATCTTCATCTAAGAGTACTTCTTCAAGCTCCTCGACTAGTTTACCTTTTGGGTTGAGTTACTCTTTATTTTCCAAGAGTTGTACATTGCAACTGGAAGCCAATCAACTTCCTTTCCTTTCAATTTCAATGAAGCTATGTAGCATTGTTTTGTTGCTATTTGATCTCTTTTTATCTCTCCCATGCCATTATGTATTGGGAATTTCATCTTCATGTGATGAGAAGAAAAGACAACACCAAGTTCTTCAATAGTAGGTCGGCCAATAATGGTATTCTAAGGCAAAGAGGCCTTGGTGACTTCAAAGTTGACCATGAGTTGAACATCTTGAGGGGGTGTACCAAACATGACAGGACAGATAATGTATCCAAGTGGTTCAACCACTTCTCCGACAAAACCAGCCAAGGGTGAAGTCACTGGTTTTAATTCCTTTTCATCCAACTTCACTTGTTTGAAAGCTTCATGGAAAAGAATATAGTTGAACTTCCATTGTCAACCAAAGTTCTCTTCACATCACAATTTGCAATAGATAAGGTCACTAACAAGGGGTCATTGAGAGGGTGAATTAATTGTTCTGCCTCCTCTGTAGTGAATATTATATCTTGACACAACAGTGCTAGGCCTGTTCATGCTAGATTGGACCAAGTTGATTTGACGAGCATAGGACTTGTGGGATGATGCAGAATCACCACTTGTTACTCTACCAGAGATATTATAAATGATGATGTGTCCTTGATTTTTTACCCCCGCTATTCTTTCTCCTCGAGATAGACCACGATCTCTTTTGTCCAGGTTTTGAGCTTGGCATTCTGATCTTTCTTATACACATCTGGATGAATTGCTCAGAGTAACCCTTTCTTATCAAATCTTCAATTAAATTTTTTAGGGAGATGCAATCATTGGTTTCATGTCCATGTCCCTTGTGAAAGTAGCACCACTTATTCTGATTGCACCACTCTGGGTCACTCCTCATAGGCCTATCCATTTGACATAGGATTCCTTCTCAATTATTACCAAAATATGGGAAGGTTGAGTATTAAGTGGGGTATTAACTTTAGGAGGGTCGAGATTCCTCCTATGTGGAACAGTTACAGATAACCTATTCCTCATATTTCTCTTCTTCAAAGGTTTTGCTCCATTTTTTCCTCCATTAGCTTCCCCTCTTCTTCCCATTTTCACTCCCTGACTCTCTCTTTCTCCTTTCCCTTTCATCAGCTTGAGTGAACTATTCGACTCTACGAAAGAGTTCATTGATGGTGGCGGGTGAGATCAAGTTAAGATCACAAGAGAACTTTCCGGGCTTGACCCTACTCTAGAAAACCATGATTTTCATGTCTTCTTTAGCCCCTTGAATCCCAATAGTTTCCTTCTTGAACCTATCTACATAATCAAGGAGGGATTCTTTTCATCTTAGCTTAAGAGTAAACCAGTGAGTCCTTGTCTTAGGGATTCTCTTTTGGTTTCCAAATTTTTTCAAGAAGAGGCTTACAAGTTGAAAAAAATTGCTTGTCTCCTTTCTTGTACCTTCTAAATCAATCCGATGCAGTGCCCTTGAGGGTTCCGGGGAACCTTCGACATTAGATAGCATTTGAGCCACCTTGTAGACACTTCTTGGATTGATAAGCAGTAATTATTCTCAAGATGTTCCCATTGAACTGAACTCCCATCATAAGATGTCAAATAAGGAGTTTTCCAACACCTTGGGATGAGGTTCTCGCATTATCTGGGGGTATTTGTATCTTGTAACCATCCCTTCCTAATCATCCATCCTATCCACTCGAGCTAGGAGCACTTCCAACTTTCTCCTTAGTTCTTCTTCTTGCTCGGGTATCCTTCCCAAGGTATACTTCCTGTCCCAGAGTCTTCCCCTCTCTCTTACTATTAAGGTCCCCTCACTTCGACTTCTTTATCTAGCTTTACTTGGCCTCGAGGAAGCCTCTCTTCTTGACTCATGCTAGACGGAGTGCCTTTTAAGCTCCTATCAGACAGACCCGATTGGAGCTACTTTTCTACCCCTTTTGATCATCATCATTGATCACACAGGAATGTCTCTTTACCATAGGGCCTTGATGTGCAGAGAGGACAACCCAAGGGTTACCATTAGAGTTATGCTAAGGTTCTCCTTCTTATTCTGGAACTTGTTGCTTGTATCATCAGCTGATATTTGATGAGCAAAATTTTCAACATAGTATTTTATTGCCTTAGCAATTGTATCTCCACATCTCTATCATTAAATTAGGGATCTGGATCTCTAACTTGCCTCTCTAGTCAATCGAATACTTTGATTGATTGATTCGACTGATAATAGGAGATGATCTCCTTTCCTCTATCCTAGTTGTTGTGGTGAGTGTTGCACGTACTAGGGGCTATGATTGAGGATGGCTTCTTGTTCATTTCCATTTCCCACAGACGGCGCCAAATGTTGATGTATAAAATTGTTAGCACCAAGGTTAAGGGTCAAATAACCTATGTCTAAGTTCAAAATTCTCCAACAAAAGATAGTACTCCAATGCAAATGTAATTATAAGTGCACTGTACTCACTTGTTGCTAGCCTAAAACAGAAAACAAGAGTGGCAGGCTTTGTTTCCCAAAGTAAGCTCCAATACTCAAGTCAAAAATTATCGACAAGAGGAAAATAGAGAGCTAAGAAAAGCTAAAAGTAAATTTGTAATGAGAGTTGAGCTATGTGTGTACCTTGCACTTTTTGCTATTTATACTAGTAATTGGTGGGCTTGGATAATTCATGGGCCTAAAACCAATTAGGTGACCCATGAGGTCTTTAGATATCTTAGGTTGATCAATGGCTTAAGGTTACATTAAAATGACTAAAATACTCTCGTGACTAGTTGAACACTTTGACTAACTTGCCATGTATCTACGAGTTATTGGGTGCTATATTTATGTATTATTAGTTTGTATCAATATAGACAATCATGATTATGGGATTGAGTGTGAGATAATAATTAGGGGTACTTTAAGAAGTTAGGTAAAATAATAAGGATATATAAGTCACTAACATTGTTCACCTGTGCAATGTGTTAAAAATTAAAAGTTGGAGGTGGTTAACTGCTAATTTTTTTTTCTAGATAACCACCTGAATCTTGATGGAGGGGGACGCTACTCTCAAATTTTATTAATAATTTGATTGCAAAAAATTACAAGGGGAAAATAGAGCCAAAACCACCAACAAAAAAAGAAGCTCCAAAGACAAGCCCTTTGGTAACTTAGTGAACAAATGCAAAAATAAATAAACATTACATTGTTCTACAAATTCTAACATAGCTAAAACCTAGGTTGTCCAATCTTACAATGCCTTTAACTTTATGAGGAATTGAATCCGCATGAAATACTCGAATTGCGTGATGATCATGCGCCATATTTGCAAGATAGTCTGCCAGTGAATTTCTTTCTCTAAAGATGTGAGATGCTCTAAATTGAATATGATTCAATTTCTCCTTAATACGTTGAATAATCTAATCAATTCTCTAAGGAGCTGTTGCCAACCTCAAAATGATCTGAAAAAGAACAAAGGGAGTCCATTTCCAACTCAATACAAAACAAACCCTTCTGAATACAATATTGAATTCCATCCAACAAAGCACGTGCCTTGTACCAAGATAGAGCAAGAACCATAAAAATGTGAAAATCCCAAGATAATGTTGCCCTTATCTTCAGAGTCACGAATGATCCCTCCTCTAGGAGAAGAGAAATAATTATGACTTGAACAATCATCCATGTTTAGCTTTAACCATAAGAGGACATTTCCAACAAACTTGCTTAATTAGGTTAGGCTTGGTCCGAATAGTAGATGAGATTAATCTTCTTGATAACCAATTAAGGTCACTTGAGTTATGAGAATTCATGGGGAAAGCTTGGAAAGTAAGTCTCAAATCTACAATTACATTACCAATAATTTGATGTGAGGGGGAAGAAATATCTTCATGTTTGAGCAAGTTCCTCGATTTCCAAAAATTCTAGCAGACTATGGGAGGTATTAACTTATACATAACTCCTATCAAGCTTGAACCTGAATTAATCCACCAAGAAGTTAAGTAATGAGGAAGAGACAAATCCCCTACATATGGACATCAAAAATCCCCTCAAAGAACCTCCAAATATCCTTGGCGTATTCGTAACTTAAAAATATGTGATGCAATGATTCTTGATTATTACAAACCTAGATCCACATTTTGATGGCGTACAGAAACTCATTGTGCACAAAATATCATTAACCTTAGGCATGTATAAAGATGAGGTCTTGTGTGATGTTGTACTTATGCAAGCTAATCATATCTTGTTAGGTAGATCTTGGCAATATGATCGTAAAACTACTCATGATGTATTTGAGAATAATTACAGATTTGAAAAGGATGGTCAGAAAATCATTTTCAAGACTTTACCACCACATCAAGTCTATCAAGAACAGTTACAACTCCGCAAATCACTTGAGAAGCATGGTAAGTTGAAAGCTGAAGGCAAGCAGAAAGGTAAGTTAGTCAAAAATCAATCTAAGGAGATTGAGAAGGTTTCATCTAAAGGGAAGGAAAAAGTAGACCATTAAGTTTGTATGCTAAGCCGAGAGAGGTTGTGAGATCTTGGAAAAATAATCTGCCTATTGTTTTGTTGATGTTTAAAGAAGCTTATTTTGCTAACTCTGACCTTGATTCTGCTTTTCCTAGTGGTTTTGGTAAGTCTCTCTTGTAAGAACTTGACATATTTTCCAAAGAGACTCAACCTGGATAGTCACTAATTCGTGGAGCAGAACACCCATCTGACTACCGTAATGGCTTTGATTTGAAGACAAATTATTCCAAGAAGGGAGGGAATAATACGAATTTGGATAGGCTAAAAATGAGCCATGTTGAGGAGTTGAAAGATAGAATAAGCTTGGACTCAAGCTTGCCAAAATTGAAGCATATTCAAATCGTTTTGATCAAGTTGGATTGGACTATTCTCAATTCATTAATATATGAAATCCATTATTATATAAAATTCAATAGTAGTTTAAGTATTGTGTAAATTTGTTTGCTTTAAGTGTTGGTTTAATTCTTAATTGTGTTGGTTTAATTCTTAGTTCTTAGATTCATTAATTTGTCCTTATTAAGGCCCATTAATGGGGTTGCCTTGGTTGAATTATAGTGCTTTAGAATTAGGAGTTTTTTTAATTGTTTATCAAGAAATAGAAATTTTAATGTAAAGCCTGTAAGACATGGGGCTACTTCCAATGCCCTAGTTTTTAGGGAAATTTTAGCTAGGACACTTTAAGTCTATAAATAGGCCTTTTCATGGACGAATTTTTCAGCATATTTTGATCAATAAATTTTCATCTTTTTGTTAGAATTTTTTTTTTCATTTAGTCTTTGGATTAAAACTTTATTAGCATCATCGATTGAGTAACGGTGATTGATTTAATAGAATTAAAATATTGGTTCCTGTTTGAACAATATAAGTAGCGGGTCAATTATTGCTTATTTTTATTTGTTCTTTTGTGTCTTCTTAGCTTGTTCTTCACTGTTCAATTTGTGTGACTAATTTTGAATTTCAATCCTTGGGGTTTGGTACTATATTTGATCATTGGGTTTCGTGGCATCGAGTCTAGATTACACACGAGATTCGCATCAGGTTGATTAACTGCTAAAATTAATACTTTGAAGTGCAAAGTACAAAACCATCATTGTTTAGGAATACAAACTGCAATTAACCCTTTAGTTTTATTGTATTATTTGGTACAACAATATTTTCATCTTTCAACAACCTATGTACAAAAAATGACACTCTTCCACTCTTCCTGTTTAAAATGCTATTTCTTCCTTGCATTGTGATTGTTACAGCTTGTAACATATTTTCCACTTATTTTATTGCATCTCCATCCGTGTTCTTGTCAAAGTTTTCACTCATTCTTGTTTACTGTCTTAGCTGTATCTACATGAAATTTGATGCAACTTTTTTTCCGTTTCTTAATGAAAGTATTGATTTTATTTTTATTTTTTTAAAAAAAGAATAAACAATCGATTAAGTCTTCATTTTGCACCTACCTTGTGGGAGAAAGACTGGTTTCTCATTTTTAGAATAGTACAGTATTACAGATATCGACACTTCAAAGCCAAAGATTGAGTCGAAAGATTGAGTCGTGTAGTACAACAATTCCTAAATCTCAAGTAATATGACGTTGGCATAGATAGTACAACTCGAGTGCATTTGCATAAGAGGAGTAGTACATCTACATGGTTGTACTAACCTTCGGTGCTATATTGTATATGTTATCAAGTACAAAACCGCAGTACATAAATTCCTCCTATATCAAAGCGGATTCAGCCTAGATATATTATGTCTAAAAACTTTTCATTTAAAGTTGCGCCTAAATATTCTTACCAAGATATACGTTGTCAAGAGGCAGAGAAGTGAGAAAAGTGGAAGGATCCAACAGGGGCAACATGAGATCACATTTGTCACAAAATTGCTATTTTCAGGAGAAAATCTAGTAACTTGTGTTCCATGTGTTCTCAGGTCGCCCCTGTAGGATTTCTGTCCACTACTGAATTTTAAGCAATAATAATGTTGTATGGTGAGTGGTAAAATTCAGATTTAATACATTAATGCTTGACTTTTCAGTTGATTGATAGTTGTGCAATTTCTTATGATCATTTGTGTACTTGATGTTAGTTTGTATACATTATCCTTCACTAATTCATTAAGGTGGCACAAATAGTTATTTTTTCATAAATTTATTTTCAAATTCATCTTGTTTTCTATCATCAACTCTCAAGCCTCTATATCAAGTCATCAACATTTGACATGTGTACCCTTTTCTTGTAGCAATCTCCACACTATTTATGTTTAACATATGTATTTAGGTATAACAGTATTTATAATTCGGAATAAATGTGTCAAAGTGAGATAGAATATTAGTCCCATCTATTAAAAAATACATAATTCATCCTAATTTGGAGGATTAATTGCTTTGGTTGGTTCGGGCAACGACTGACTTTAGTGTCCCAAATCCGTGAGGTACTGTGTCATGTTATCTTCAATCATTTTCCTTCTTGGTAAATAGGCATGAGAAAGGAATTAGTTCCTTCAATTAAATTTCACAATGGTAACTATATATCCCAACCACTGCACAGACATCATATTAGTTTGCTCCTTCTTTGGACTAGATTGAGCTTATTTTTCTAATTCACATCATAGTCTTGAACCCAAAGTGGAAACTTAAATGATCGAAGTGTCACCATTCTTCGTGGATATTCTAAGAAAGGGCATAATAATTTTCATAGTACATTTATACAATAAAATCCAACTAAAATAATGAGCAATTGATTCAGTATGATTTTGTAATAGAAATTGATTTCGAGTTTATGTTTTATAAATAATTTTTTAATTATTACTTTACTCTAACATGTGTCAATAAAAAAATTCAAGATCAACATGTCACGTCCCGTCCCGTCCCGCATTAGAAGGAAATCTGAATATTAAAGAAACTAAGGAAATCTGAACATTAAACAAACTACAAGGTTTCCCTGTTAATTTACCCTATTTTAATTGTACTAAGAACAAAACAAAAAAACTTAATTTTTTTTTTCCAATTGAAAAGAAAAATAAAATACTCTCACATTTGGACTATAACCAAAAGAAAATTAACTTGTTTGGGCACATTTTTTAAAGGGTAAAATATAATAAACCCTCTTAAGATTTGAGTTGTTTTGTAATAAGCCCTCTAACGTTATATTTTTCTTCAATTCTACACCCCTTTAACTAATGATCAAACATAACTCCGTCGTTAGTCTTTTAAAAAGACAAATTTACTCCTAAAGAATTATTGCGGTAAACCCCTTAAAGTTTAAGCAAGATTTCGTTTTAGTCCCCCATGCAACTTATGTATTATAATGTTTTAGGCTAACAATAAAATACTATAGTATTGTCAATATTGTTGATAACTCTATAATTAGAGTTATTTTATAGTCCAATTATACTTAATTTATGATTCTAGTCCCGATTGTCATATTTTAGTATTAATTAATTAATAGGTTAGCAGTTCGTAGTTATTTGTTGTGCTAATAGTTTATTTAATGTATTAAATATGAAAAGATATATATTTATTATGTTTTATTTTTGTGTGCAGGTTATAGAAGGACACAACGGTCATTTTGCATTCAGAAATGGAGCTTGAACGGGGTCAGGACATAAACGGCACGTCTTAGGCGAGCCACAACAGCATGAAAGGCCGCTTGACGCGAGGTTGGGGATGTGTCAGTGGAATGGTTGCCTTGTGCGAGCTTGGCAAGCAAAACTGCTTGCCTCAGGCGAGGCAGCAACTATGAAGTCCTACATGGACTCAATTGCTATAGTATATGATATATATTTAATAATCAAAGGTTATCAAATTGAGGGGATTGGTGACTTCCTATTCATTCATGCACCCGTGCTGTGCTAATTCATTCATGGCTTACGAACTCTTTCTTATTAATGTTTTTATTATCACAATAAAACATCGAGTCTTTGATTTTCAGTCGAATCAAGATTGAACAATTATTACTTAGGAACTCTTTCTTAATTTTTTTATTACACACAACAAACGTCTGAGTCTTTGATTTTCAGTCAAATCAAAATTGAACAATTATTTTTGGGAAGAATCCAATGTTGTTATTCGCACTTTTAATTCCAATAATATTTTAGATAATTTCGTTCATCATTATTATTATTATTATTTGTTTTAAGTTATATTCTTGTTTTGATTTTCTTGCAATCTTATACACATTAGTTTTAGTAACAACCCTAGTTATATTTTGATCATAAGTTTTTACGATTCAACTAATTCTTTCATGTTTATTTTAACTATGATACATTAAATTAATTAAAGCTAGGTACTGGTGATGCAAATTTTCGCAAATTAACTTGGGAAACCATTAATCAAAAAAAAAATTATATTCATAGGTAATAATTAACACGAATTGACAATTCAAGAACATAGCTAACTCTTGTTTTAGTTAGGTTGGCGAAGTGACACGGAAATCAATCCTCCGTCATAGACTTATGTTAATTATTAGACTAGACTAATTCGAGATTGTGGCTGTGAGAATTATTTGGTAAGTTTATTATAAATTCCATACCCATAAAAGTCAATTTAATTGAATTAGGTCAAATAGGAATGTACACCTAATTAATTAATTTGATAGAAACCAATTACGTGAGGAATCGGGGTTGGGTTGATAATTGAAAATTGAACTTTCATTTAATATAATTAAATCAATTGATTGGTAATTTGAGTAATTTTGAAAAATTACTAGCCTAGTACCTAACCTGTTCTTTAAAATTATTTAACAATGTAAATACACTCTATTTTAGTTTAGCGTTATTTAATTGCATTAATTTAATTCCTATTTTAGTTATAGTTATAGTTTTAGTTTATTTTAAAAATTCAAAAATACTCACTTGTGATCGTCTAAATAAAAATTGTCAAAAATTTTCTATATTTGTCTCCGCAGTCTCCGTAGAAACGATCTCTATTTGTCCTATTACACTAATACCGTGCATTTGCGGAAATTAGTAAAAGGTTATGAATTGGTTAATTAAACTTTTCCTATATCAAGTTTTTGGCGCCATTATTTGGGACTGTAGTCATAAGCAATATTGAAACGTCGAGACAATTACTAATTTAAACTTTTTTATTTTATTTTATTTTATTTTTTGTTTTCTTAGGTGACGTTGTTTCTCTTTTTACTCAATTTATCATGTTATATATATTGGTGTGCGTGATTTCATTTTTCTTGTGTATTGCTTTGCTATTTATGAGCTCTTGGCAAACTCTTAGTGATTTAGATCCGGAGATAGAGAGAACTTTGAGAAAAGTGAAACGGCTATAGAAAGAGGAGTTAGAATTAAGTATAGCTTATGACTGGAATCCGATACAGCCAGTGATACCACCGAAAGGGAAAAGAATTTTGAGAAACAATGGAAATGATAGAAATAATGGTGAATTCGGCTGAATGGCCAGGATCTACTTATTCGCAACAACCGATCCATAGGAGATTATACTTTACCAACTTTTGGAGGTTTAATTCCAGTATTGTTCTACCACCCATTCAAGGCAATAACTTCGAGATCAAACCTGGTCTTATATCCATGTTGCGGTAGCATGCGATGTTCTCTAGCCTCTCAAGTGAAAATCCGAAGCGCCACTTGATGAATTTTAAGGAGGTGTGCAACACCTTTAAACAAAATGACGTGTTGGTTGATGCTTTTAAACTGCAGTTATTCCCTTTTTCATTGCAGCACAAACTTGCAAAACTATGGTTACAAGGGTATAAGCAGGGTAAATTTACCACTTGGAATAGACTAGTCCAGGTTTTCATGACAAAGTACTTCTCACCTTCTAAAACTTCCAAACTTAGAAACGACATTACTTCCTTTAGTTAGCTGCATGGGGAGAATCTTGGTGAAGTTTGGGAACACTATATTGATCTCTTATGTAAATGTCCACACCATGGTTTGCCTCAAGATGCCCATGAAGTTGTTGATGCTTCAGCCAATGGTTCTTTATCACTGAACAAAACCACAGAAGAGGCTCAAGAGCTGTTGGACAAGATGTCTAACAACTACTTTCAATCATCAGCAGCACAAGCAAGGAATCAAAGAGGAGTCTTGGAACTAAATACCTTGGATGCGTTATTGGTAGAGCAAAATGCAATGGCAAGACAGATGGCAGCTCTCGTAAAACAAATAGAAGGGATGAAAGTTAATACAGTGGCTAATCCACAAGCACTTGTTTGTAATTTTTATTTAGGTGTAATCATCCTAATGGTCAATGTAGTACAGTAACTTCTTCTTTTTCTTCTTCATTTTTGGTCAAAAGCAAGTGAATTATATGGAGAATCAAAATCAGAACCAATTTAGACCCCAGAACAACTCGTATAGCAATACCTATAATCTGGGATGGAGAAACCATCCAAACTTCTCCTGAGGAAATCAGTAAAATCAAGCTCAAAGTCAATTGCAGGGTTCAAATTATAAACCACCTTTCCAATAATATCAGCCTCAACAGCATTAGATGCAAGCACCCCCACTCCAGCCATAGAAAGAGAGTCAATTGGAAAAGGCTCTTACTCAATTCATTTAATTCAACACTGAAAAACAGGATAAAAGAATTAAGAGTATAAAGGCTGTAATTAAAAATCTAGAGAACCAAGTGAATCAAATTGAGCAAAGCTTGGCTGAACGTCCACTGAGAACCTTGCCAAGTGACACGATTCCGAACCCAAAGGAGCACGTAAAAGCCATTACATTGAGAATTGGGACTTTAGGTATTATAGCCTGTACTAGGTGAAGTAAAGGATGAAAAGAAGCCACTAGTTGATAATGAAGGTGATACTGAGAATTCAAAAAAGGGTAAGGAAAAAGTGCAATAGCCTAAGAAGTATCAAATTCTAGATAAGAGGAAGGGAGAGAGTCAACCTAGCGAACTAGTAGTTAGACTCCCATTTCTAAATCGACTAAAAAAGCATGATCAGGAAAGAAAGTTCAAGAGATTCTTTGAGATTTTTAAGAAAGTTCAAATCAATATACCTTTCATAGAATCTCTTGAAAATATGCCAAGCTATGCAAGGTTTATAAAGCTGGTAACGACTAACAAGAGAAAGCTATTGGGGGATGAGATTTTGTGCTTACTTGTGGGTTGCAATGCCCTCATTTGAAAAAAGTTATCCCAAAATATGAAAGACTCGGTCTGTTTTCTATTCTTTGCACGGTTGGGGAGATGGAGTTCGGAAAGGCTCTATGTGATTTAGGAGTTTCCATTAACCTGACTTTCAATTGTCTATTTATAAGAAACTCAATGGTGGGGATCTCAAACCACAAAAGGTCTCGCTCTAACTGGCAAATAGAAATATAAAGTATCATGTGGGCATAATAGACAATATTTTGGTCAAAGTAGATAAATGCAATTTGCTAGCAGATTTTATTATTGTGGACATTAGGGAGGACAAGGATATGCCGTTGATCCTGAGGAGACCATTTTTGACAACTGGCAGAGCACTCATAGATGTTCAAGAGAGGAAGTTACAATTGAGGGTCGACGATCAGACTGCTAATTTTTCTGTCTTTAATTATTTCAAACTTCTCTCGATATGTGATGAATTAACACATAATTCATGTTGTTGGTGAACTTAATAATAATTTTTGCAAGTACAAAATTATACTTGACAAAACCTTGACGTATACAAGAGAGATAGAGAAGCATTATGAAGTGACGAGGACGTACTTAAAAATATTGGAAGTAATTCAGCTAGTTAAGGAACAAGTATCTAGAAAGGAGTTAAGGGTACACACCACAAGTTGGATCAAAATCCCATCCAAGAAAAATATCAATAATACCAATCTGAAGACAATTGTTAGAACTAATTGTTCATGTGTGAGAAACGTCCAAGCAGAGGCTAATGGTTTGGATGGTAGTCCTAACAGTGATGAGGACTCCACAAATAATATAATAGAGATGAACAACAATCTAGAACCCAACAATGAGGTGTCCCACTAACACCACCATCAGAAGCACATCCAGATTATGTATTTTTATTACCAGATGATGATGATACACGTAGAGAGTTGATGTGCTATCAAAGTCAAAGTTTACATGTTTTGTATCAAAAGATGGATATCTTTGCTTGGAGGATGAATCAAGTTAATCCGTTTGACATGACTAATTGGCCTCAAGAACCTGCTGCACCGGGTGGCATTATGGTCCACCAGAGGAAATTGAGAGAGAGGGTCCAAGAACAAGGATAGGAAGAGATGGAGTTGGTCCATTTGAGACTGCAAGCGTCTAAATAAATTAACCTTTTCAAAATTTTTAGTGGTACTTTGTGTTTATGTTTTTATGTGGATTACTTGTTGTAGTCTTGTGTTCTGTTCACATAGTAGTTTGGTGAAATTTGTTTGTGTTTAGGTGTTTTATTGTGATTGTATTATGATTGTATTTTATTGTGATTTGTTATGATTACCCATACCTTGTTCAAGATGCTAGAATTGTTCTTTGTAATTGTTGATTGGATTGAAATTGATATGACGTGGGACTTTGTGTTCTTATTTGTGTATTTATTCATGGCGGGTATTATATTCTATTATGACTGTTTGACCTTTTTATGTTGATATTACTCGTTTTTCCATGGCTAGTTCCTTAAGTGTTCTATATGCTCCAATGAGTTAAAAAAATAGCTTGTTTTACGTAAAATACGTAAGCATGGTAAAAAACAAGAAATTCAAAAGTAGCTTGCTAGCAAATGTGTCTTGCTAAGCCTACAAAAAAAAGTCGATTAAAAAAACTAAGTGGTTATAAAGGAATTACGAAACATTATATTTCCATTTTTTGGGTTAAACGGTTCTAATGGTTCTATAATGCTTTGCCTTTGTGTGTCATTTCTGTGCTTTGCATGGTAAGGTTTCACTGATCTTTCTTTACCTTTTTTATAGTTATGAGGTTTTAAGTTTATGTACCGTTTGACTTGGTTGTGAGACATCACGATTTCTTACGTGACGTGGTCCATATTGATATTTTTGAGTTCTTGAGTTTATCTTTGAGAAAGTTATATGATGTTTAATGATGTGGAGTTTTTGGTGTGTGTAGTTGTGTTATATGATTCGTGTGGTTAGTTGGTTACAAGTGCAGTTTATGAGTCAATTAAGTCAATCCAATTTTAATATTGTCACTTGTACTTTTGTTTGGTTTGATTTTGTCCGAGACTAACAAAATACTAGATTAGGGAGAGTTGATAACTCTATAATTATATATTTGATTTGTGTAATTCTAGTCCCAATTTTCATAGTTTAGTATAAAATTAGTTAAATAGTGAGTTAGTGGTTCGTAGGTATTTGTTGTGTTAGTAGTTTATTTGGTGTATCAAATATAGAAAGATATCCATTTATTGTGTTTTATTTTTATGTGCAGGTTATAGAAGGATAAAATAGTCATTTTGCATTCAGAAGTGGAGTTTGAACAATGTTAGGGCATAAACGAGGCAAGCGCTGGACGTGAGGCTATGCAGTGGAATGCTCGCCTTGTGCGAGCTTGGCAAGCAAAACTGCTTGCTTGAGGCGAGGCAGCAACTATGAAGTGCTACATAGACTCAATTGCTATAGTACAGGATATATATTTAATAATCAAAGGTTATCAAATTGAGGGGATTGGTGACTTCCTATTTATTCGTGAAGCTGTGTTGCTATGCTTATTAAATCATAGGCTTAGGAACTTTTTTTTAAGCACAACAAACATCGAATCTTTGATTTTCAATCGAACAAAGATTGAACAATTAGTTTTTGGAAGAATCTAACATAGTTATTGTACACTTTAAATTATTGTAAGAATATTATAGGTAATTTCGTTTCTCTTTATTATTATGATTATTATTATTATTTGTTTTAAGTTATATTCTTGTTTTGATTTTCTTACAATATACGTTTTACTAACAGCCCTAGTTATATTTTGATCATGAGTTTTTGTAATTTAACTAATTCTTGCGTATTTATTTTAACTATGATGCATTAAATTCATTAGGGTTAGGTACGGGTGTGCAAATTTTCGCGGATTAACTTGGGAAATTATGAATTAAAAAAATTATATGGGTAATAATCAACATGAATTAACAATTCAAGAATGTAGCTAACTCTTATTTGGGTTAGGTTGGCCAAGGTAACACAGAAGTCGATTATCCGTCATAGACCTGTGTTAATTATTAGATTAGGTTAATTCGAGATCGTGACGGTGAGAATTACTTGGTTCGCTTGTTATAAATTCCATACCCATAAAACTCAATTTAATCGAATTAGGTCAAAAAGGAATTTGCCCCTGCAATAATTATATAATTTGATAGGACCCAATTGCATAAGGCAACGAGGTTGGGTTGATAATTAGAAATTGAACTTCCATTTAATATAATTGAATTGATTGATTGGTAATTTGAGTAATCTTCAAAAATTTCTAGCCTAGTACCTAATTCGTTCTTTAAAATTATTTAAAAACATTCCCTTTTAGTTTAGAGTTATTTAATTGCATTCATTTAATTCTTGTTTTAGTCATAGTTATAGATTTAGTTTTAGTTTATTTTAAAAATTTAAAAATACTCACTTGTGATCGTCTAAATAGAAATTTTCAAAAACTTTCGGTAGTTGTCTATGTAGTTTCCATGGGAACGATCCATAAACATAGCTGTATCCTACTACACTGTACCGTGCATTTGCAAAATTAGTGAAAAGTTGTGAATAGGTTAATTAAACTTTTCCTACATCAATTGTTAAAAATATAAGCATGCTCTAATTTAATTAATATTCTATTTCTCAAATTACGCCTTTTTCAATATTTAATTGATATTACAATTCAAAGAATACGGTGAAATAATTATTTTTAAATTTTGATAAATTATTAAAGATATTTCATCTAAATTATTTAAAATTAAGTTTTTGTTTATATGTATGGAGTTACTTCATACATATTTAAGTGATTGTTAAATTCTATTAACAATGGAAAATAAGAAAGAAAAAAGAAAATCATTTTTATAACATAAAGAGAGAAGAAGGTTGGAACTTTAATAGATGATTATAAGTACGTATCATATATTTAAATTAAATATCAAAATGAATTTATTTTTACATGAAATAAAATATGATGAAAAAATCACAAAAATTGAGATAGTGTTATGAAAATTTTGTAATTAAAATTATTTTCACGACACAAGTATTAAAAAAAAAAAATCAATGATGCTAGTGGATATCTTTATGTTTTTAGTTATTTTGACAATATTTTTATATTGATTAATGACTAAAGTAGGTTAATTGACACAAAACTTGAGTTAGGGACTATAATGATAAATATAATATACCTTTAAGGGATTAATTTTATGTTTTTTTGTAGTGTCTAGATGTAAAAATGTCTTTTTTTTTAATTATTTTTAATATTTAAATTGCTAATGTGTACTAACGAAAGGAGCAAAATAAAAAAAACATAACGTTAGGGAATTTACTGTATTTAACCTTTTTTCAAATGAATTTGACATCAGGCTCATTTATTATGTATATAATATTGTCAACTCATATATCTTGGGGTTAATGACACTTAATCCCCTAAATTAGGTAGGTAATTAAATTTTACTTACCTAAATTAAAAAATATATAATTTACCCCTGGACACTATTCATTTTTTACCAACTATAACACTATCAATAAAATTTAGTTAAATTACTGAAATGTCCTTAGTAATATATTTTGATATTTTATATATTAATTTTTGATAGTGGTATGATAATATTGAAAAATAAGAAAAATAAATTATATAAATTTCAATATAATCCATATTAATCTATTTTTTTTCAAAATTTTGTATTTTCTAGAGTAATCATTTGATATTATCGAATTTGAATATTTAGCCATAGTGATAGTACGCTTCCCAAAGTGGGCTTATTTTTTATTAAAAATAATTTCTTTAAGTATCTTGTGTGACAATAGGTTTTCCATAAAAAAAAATGTGATTTTTTATGTCCCTTAGCATTACACTATTTAAATTATGTGTTAAACTTGTGTAAATTGCAATAGTAAATGTAATTTTATTCAATATTTAATCACATTTTTAATCTCTAATGATATATATCAATTATTTATTATAATTTATTTTTTCCTGAAGTTTGTATAACTATCATACAAAAAAAAAATACATGAAAAATTAAAAATTAGTGGTAAGGGGTAGTTCAGTTATTTATTTGACTTTTACTGATGGTGTTAAATTGTTAACAAATGTATAATATAAAAGGGGGCAAAGTATATATTCTTTTAATTCACATGAGTATATGAGTAAAGTGTAATTATCTAACTAGTTAAGAGATCAAAGTGTTATTGACACTATATTGTCTATTCAAATCAAGTAGGAGAATAGAAGAAGACCACACATTTACTGACCATTAGGGCCGGGGGGAGCCGCATTGTAATGCAAGTCTGATATGCATCTGATTAAGAGTGGAAGTAAACAAATTAATACTTCCCCAAGCCTTTTTTTTTTTTTTTTTTTTTAAATGGTCATTGCCCAATATATATATATATATATATATATATATATATATATATATATATATATATTAAAATGTATGAGCATACTCTTATACACATGCCCATGTCTCTTTGTCATGTGTATCCATTCCTAGGGTATTAAGTGAAGAATTTTTACTCAATTTGTTCCCCTCAAAATCATTGCCCACCTTGTCCCAGACTTTGATTAAGTTTCTATTGATTATAAAAAGTTTTTGTTCATAATTATTATTGGGTTTCGAGAAATTCCAAACTTTGTTATCTTTTTTTTTTTTTTTTTTTCAAAACGCCTTTAAAAACTCATAAGTATTTTTGACAAAGACTCACCACCGAACATTCAACATTCTACATTCTTTTAGTAGATGGAGCCAAACTTCTATTTAGTTTTTTTTTCTTCTTCTTTCTTTTTGCGTTTAAGTAAAAGATTAATTTTTTTTAACAAATATTTACTTTTTTCTAGAAGTCTAGTCTTTGTGAGATATTTGGCAAACAATTAAAATTCAAGGAAGTTAATGTATTATTACTGCCTACTTTAATTTATTCTAAAAGTTGGAATCTGTTATTTAAAATTTGCCACATTTATTAATAACATATATTATTAATTTAAATAACTGGTTCTTGTCATTTAATAATATGTTTTCTTCCAGTATTCTAGCTAAAACTATTGGAATAATTTTTTACAAAGTGAAACTTGAGTTTGAGGTTGAGTATATTTGACTTAGTATCGAACCTATTAGAATCATGTAGAACCATAAGTATACGAGCCAAATCAAGCTAAGGTTGAATTTCAATTGAGGTATTCGGTCAAATTCAATTTCAAACACTTATATATCTAATCTAAAGTTGGAACTGAACATACCACTATTTAATCTCGGATAAATTAACTTATTTACACCCTAAACAACTCTTGTCCAAAGGTATAACCCGTATATATGTACGCCCTTGCCATCACTCAATTTAAAAAATGATAGTAATACTCACGTATCCAAGACTTTTCAAATTGTTAAGGGCATGGTAGTATGGATAGAGATATAATATCAAAAGGATGAATTAGAATCTAAAAGCTAGCCCTTCATAGTTATTGATCAACTACTCATGCATTGTTTTGTATAGACTTCTTGTGCAGCGACAAAAATCCCTATATAATGTTCAATTAATAATTTTGAGTTGCACTGTATACTACTATCTGTAGAAGTCTATTAATTCTTGATTATGGTAACTAAATTTGGTTCAGTCGACAACAACTCAACCACTTACTATTAATAGACAAAGCTTGGTTGTTGAATAAGGCAGGAATCTTTATATGAAAAATAGCTCAAAATAGCAGTCCTTATTGTTTTTGTGACAAAGATCTTCAAGATACATTAACTGGTCCATAAACAAAAGAATTTCTTGATAATACGGTTCATCAAAATCAACAAAAAATATAATATGGTTTATCAAAATTTCTTGATAATATGGTCCAATTAGAATTTTTCATAGAGTGGCGATATGTTCACAAACTTTAGCATTTACTGTATAGACGAGGGAGAAGGGAAGAGGGAGGGAAGCCGAATTCATCATCGGTCCAAAAAAATTGAAATTTGTTTATCTAGGCAAGAGACAACTATTTATCACTAATTTATAACCCAGAAAAACAAAAAAAAAAAAAAATTAGAAAAAAGACACCAAATTTTACGTAGAAAATCATCCATTAATAATTTGGGGGATAAAAAACCATGATAGAATATTTGCTTTTCTCTTCAGTATATAATCAAAATTTACTATGCAACAATATACTTCTGAAGCATTTTTCTTCCAAAAAACAATTATTTTTCTTGATTTTTTTCCACATCCAAACGTCTTTTCTCTTGTCTTGTTTCTCTTGCATATATATGTTGGGATACCAAATTAACTTTAATATCATGACAACCAATGTTATCATAACGCAGATCCTTCATGTTTAATCATCAAGAATATAAATTAAAAACTAAATGCGAAATGCGAAAGTGTACATGAATTTATAAGAATTGATGTGATTCTTGAATATCCGAATGTGATTCTTGAATCTACGGATTTAATTCTTGAATATTGTGGTTATTGATCTTCCAAATTACTATATAAGTATTTTAGAGAATAGGATTCTCACTTTTCTAATGATGGGATGTCAAGAAAAGTAACATTCGTAGAATTTGGGACCATAACATATTTATAAGCATACACTTTCTTTATTCCTCAAGTTTTGCCCATCATAAAATAGGAAATATCTACACATAAAATCTCATACTAATTACATACTTAGACCCATTTAACTTAAATTGTATTAGATCACTTTAATTGGGCCTTTTAATTATGATAGCACATAATACAAATTAACCTTATATATATATATATATGTAAATGTCCAAAACCCAACATTCTCCCACTCGGGCCACATATAAATTTTCATTGTGTAATACCTTATGAACTCAAAATCTTTTGTTATCATGACTGAAGTCATCCCCAAACAATTTCGTTCATTAATCATGTCAATATAGGATTAAGACTATTTTATTACATTAATCATAATTAAACTAATTATTGGTCACGTACATCAACACAACTAAATGATCTAAATCAAGTATGGATGTGTAGCATGGAAATTACATACAATGTGATCTTAAACATGTCTATTTCTAACTAGTCCAACTTTATTCTTTATAGAGATCAAACTAAAATTGAAGTCAGAGTGAAACATAAATTGAATACTTTATTTCTAAAACTGAACACTTCATTTCTGTAGAAACTATCAGTAAACACAAGATCTGTCTTAAAAGATAAAGCATATAATTGAATACAAACTCCCACTAATCTTGAATATTCTCAAAAGACATAACACCCATAAGATGATAGCAGTATGCTCATGAAAGATCTTGGAGTTCAAAAGAGAATAGATTATAACACCTAACCACTCTTAACTCTTTCTTTAACAACTAGGAACTGCAATCATGGAGTTCGTGCCAATATACTCCATAGACACCTAACCACTCTTAACTCTTTCTTTAACAACTAGGAACTTGATGTCTATGTGTTTAGACTTCGTTGAGCTCCTATTATTGTTGGAATATAAAACTGGTGATTTATTGTCACAAAGTAACTTAAGTGGTCTTTCAATACCATCCATAAATCGTAGCCCTGTGACAAAATTTTGAAACCACATTCCATAATTGGATGCCTCACAACATGTTATAAATTTAGCTGCCATCGTGGAATAAGCTATAAGTGTTTGTTTAACACTTTTCTAAGGGATAGCTCTACCAGTAAACAAATAAATATAGCCCGAAGTGGATTTATGACTGTCTTGGCATCCAACAAAATCAGAGTCAAAATACCCAATGATCTCTAATTTATGAAGAGACCTATATGTGAGCATATAATGCTTTGTTCTCTGAAGATACCACATGACCCTTTTGGCTACTATCTAATGATCCATTCACGGATTGTTTAAATATCTGCCTAACATTCCAACAATATATGCAATAACTATACACGTACAAATTTGAGCATACATTAAACTTCTTACTATTGAAGCATACGAAATCTTCTACATTTTCTTTCTTTCAAAATCATTCTTAGGACACTGTAGAGGCAAATTTTGTCTCCCTTAGCAATAGGGGTATCTCCTGGTTTGCTATCTTGCATTCCAAATCTCTTAAGTAACTTCTCGATATAGCTCTTTTATAATAATTCAAGAATTCCCCGAGAGTGATCTCGATGTATCTGTATCCCTAATATAAAAGAGGCGTCCCAAGATCTTCTATCTCAAATTTTTGTGATAGAAATTTCTCAGTTTCATGCAATAAACATATATCGTTACTGGCAAGCAGTATGTCATCGACATATAAAATCAGAAAAAATGTGCTGTACTCCCACCAAATTCTTCTCAAAACCAAATGAGATGATAATTTGATAAAATTTGTGATACCATTGACGAGAAGCTTGCTTAAGGCCATAGATGGATTTTTTTAATTTGCAAATCATATTTTCGCATCTTTGGACACAAAGTTTTCCTATTGTACCATATAAATGGTCTAATCAATGTCATCATTAAGAAACACAATCTTTATACCCATCTGATGTAACTCAAGGTCAAAATATACCACTAAAGCCATTATTATCTTGAAAGAGTCTTTCAATAATACCGAAGAGAAAGTTTCTTTATAATGAATGCCTTCCTTTTGAGTAAAATCTTTTGCGATAAGATATGCCTTATATCTCTCCACATTACCCTTCAAATCCTTTTTGGTTTTAAATATTCATTTGCAACCAATGGGTTTCGTACTTTCGGGTATTGTCACGAGTTCCTAAAACATCATTATCTTTTATGGAATTAATTTCGTCATTCATAGCATCAATCTACTTTTGATGAATTAGCACTTTGCATGGTTTGATGAAAGTTGATTGGATCATCTTCCACCAATCCAATGTCATCCTCATGTTCTTGGAGAAATACGATATAATCATCCAGAACCGCACTTGTGTATTTCTCTGGTGGATCTTTTTAATGGCATTTTTTCTTGAGCTTATTGAGTTTGTTCTATAGGAATAACCTATTGTTCTTGATAGGGAAGATTTTCGGGGAAGATTTTCAATATTGTCCTGTAGTACTAGTATTGTTTCTTGAACAATGTCAGGAATAGAAGGCTAATCATTGTCAATAACAATAGTTGGAAGAGAAACATATCTCTCTTCAAAGACGAAGTTTCTAACTTTATCTCTCCCTCAAATTCAATATCCTCGAACTTGGCATTTTCTGTCCCGAAGAACAATCTGGATGTGGGATCATAAAATTTGTACCTCCAAGACCGTTCAGAGTAACCAACAAACTAGGAGCTGGCCATTTTTTTAGTCTGATTCTTTTCATTTGGCCTATAATGGCCTTGCCTCAACTGGACAACCCCAAATATGTAAATACTTTATATTGGACTTTTTGCCAGTCCATAATTCATAGAGGGTTTTGGTCATTGCTTTACTTGGAACTCTATTAAGGATATAAGCTGCAGTCTTTAATGCCCCTTCCCAGAGTGAATCAAGTAAAGTTGGGTGACTAATCATACTTCTCATCATATCCTTAAAGTTCTGTTTTGTCTCTCAGCAACACCATGCATGTTAGGAGATCCCAGCATGGAATACTGTGGGACAATTCCACACTCCTTTAGGAATTTAGCAAAAGGTCCTGGACATTATTCACCTGATCCATCATATCTGTCATAGTATTCACCACTGTGGTCAAATCTGACTGTCTTAATTTCTTTTGCTAAGTTGGTTCTCAACTTTAGCTTTAAAAGTTTTGAACATGTCCAGTGACTAAAACTTCATATGAATTAGATAAAGGTAGCTATCCGAGGAAAATCGTCTATGAATGTAATAAAATATTGTTGACCATTCTAAAAAATCATAGGAAATGGCCCACAAATATCCATATGTATTACTTCCAAGATATCTAAAGATCTATTGGCACCTAATCTCCTTATGTTTTTTTGTTTTCCCTTAATGCAGACTTGAGAGTTTGACAAATTAAGGGATTCAAAAATTCCATTTGATACAAGTTTTTAAATTCTTTGTTTAGATATACAACCTAAACTCTTGTGTTATACTGAAGTAGAATTCTCAAAACTAACTAAAATGAGAAGTGTACATTTCTTGGCATGCCAAGCATGACATTTATACAATTTTCTTTATGTGTCCAAGATCTTATAAAAGTAACAGCCAAATTCTTTAGTTTGTTCCATTTGCTGTTTCTTTTGAAATGGACCATCCGCAGCTTTTTTATCCTTTTTTCTTATCTTACTTTTGTCCTTAAAGATATTTACCAGGTAAGCACTTTCAATCTTTTCTTACTTCAACCTTTCCTGTTCTTGCATACAATGAGAAATACGAAGTTCATTTAGAGACCATTTATCCTTTTGGCAGTTATAACTGACCTTAAATTGACTAAATTATGCAGGAAGAGAAATCAAAACTAAATGCATGGGCAAGTTCTCAGACAGCTCTAACTTTAATGCCTTAAATTTTGAAACAAGATGAGACATCTCTAGGATGTACTCCCTTATATTTCTTTTTCCTTTATACCTCATTGAATCAAGTTTGATAGAATCATACTTATTTCAACTTTATCATTTTAACAAAACTCTTTTCAATTTCCTTACGAAACTTCTTGACAGTTACCTTTTTGGACACATAACCCTTGAAGGTTTCCAAACTTGCACATTTCACGATCATACGACTTATGCGATTTGAACTATCCCACTTCACATAGTCCCACTTTTCCTCTTTAAAACTACAATCTGTAAGAGAAGTGGGTTGTTCAATCCTTAGCGTAAGGTCTAGGATAAATGCAATCAAGAACGGTCATTACGTTCTCTTTCCATTCCTTAAAATTTGTATCCATTTAGCATAGTGATGGAATTGATGTTGGCAGATATCATAGAAGCAGATGTATTAACTGAAAATAGAACAAAACAACATATTCACATAAGTTTCAAATAATATGAATAATAAATTCAAATAATGGTAGGACCCATCACAAGATACCTAGTACAACATTAATATCTAGTCTTTGGATAGAAATATTAACTTGTAAGTGGTATTCTTGATATGGTAATCAAATATTGACAATGAATATTGTTAAATAATAAGTCTATCTTTGGACCGACTTATTATTCCCATGAAATACCAAATAATTTTTACATATTTATTACCACAACTGTATATGTAATTTGGCCAAATATTAACCTTCCTTTGAGCCAATAAATATCCGCATAGGTTACAAATACACAAAATCATCTTGATGTTCGAAAATAAATTAGCATACACAAGAGGGGAAATTTTGATAGCATGTTGTGTCAATTAATATATTTTTAAAAATTAGACATCCTTAATTAATTTACCAAAATTTGAATTTAATTACTTTGACAAAGATTAAAAAAATTAAAATTAAAAAAAAAACTTTAATCCGATTGGTCATCAACATCATTGTTCAAGACCGAAACCAAAGAACTTTATGATCATGAACATTTATTCATGATCCCAAACAAAACAAAAACCTTCTAGTCATGAACTTTCATTCACGACTCTGTCCATTTTTTTTAATAATTCAAAAGATTCCTTATTGGTCATGAACAAATGAACAAAACTGCATACCACCTCCTGATCATGGACGAAGTTCGTTATCCAAAATCTTTACGATTTCTTTTTTTGAATTCAAATACCAAACAAATTCAGAAGGGGAAAAAATTAAAACCAAAATTTTGAATCCAACAATTAAATTTGAATAAATAAAAAAATTATTGGACTCAAAACCTTAAATCCTTAATATAACCACAATTATTTTTAAATACAACAAATTAAATCACATAAAAATTTGTCGAATTCAAGAACTAGATCCGTATGAAATCACTAAAATAATAAATCAAATTATAAAATTGATTTCTCAATGATTTAATATAAACATGTTCTGATACCACTTGTTGGGATACCAAATTAATTTTAATATCATAACAACTAACATTATCATAACCCAGATCCTTCATGTTTAATCATTGAGAATATAAATTAAAAATTAGATGCAGAAGCGTACCTGAATCCATAAAAATTGATGTGATTCTTGAATATCCGAATGTGATTGTTGAACCTATGGATTTGATTCTTGAATATTGTGGTTATTGATTTTCTAAATTACTATGTATGTATTTTATAGAATAAGATTCTCATTTTTCTAATGATAGGATGTCAAGAAAAGTAGCATACGTAGAATTTGGGGACCATAACCTGTTTATAAAGATACATTTTTTTTATTCCTCAGGTTTTACCCATTATAAAATATAAAATAAGACTTTAAGGTATCTACATGTAAAAGCCCATACTAAATTGATGACATAGACCCATTTAACTCCAACTATATTAAACAAAGTTGTTGTTCACTTTAATTGGGCTTTTTAACTATAATAGCACATAATACAAATTAATAAATATATGTAAATATCCAAAACCCAACAATATATGCATCCCTCATATGCACGCATGGAAGTCAATAGTCTTCAGTTAGTCTCTTGATCATTCTTATTATCTTTCTTCAAGAATCTTGAAGAAATCAGATTTCTTGCATGGCTGCTTCTCTTAGCTTTGGCAAGATCAAGGATGTCTTCGAAAATCCTAACGGAAAAGATAGGTTGATGGAATTCGCCGATAATTGGTTTTCTTCTATGAATTGATTAAGTAGTGCCTTGAATATTATTGAAGACAAGAATGAAACTAAGATTTCTTCACAAGGATTGCTATCTTAATAAAAAGTTATGAGGGAAAAGATTATATGGTTTTCCATGGGAGAAATAAACAATAAAGAAGGCTTTAAGAATTGTGAATAATGATATGTGATGATGAATATGATAGTGTACATGGTACGAATGTTAGTGTTTATACACAGATAGTAACAAACCGCCAAAAAAACTCAATGAAAGCTGTAAGAATTGTGAATCCTGTTAGTGTATGCCCTAAAACCAATTAATTTTAGGGATAAATTACACTTTTATATCTATGTATATTTTGTAATATGGCATTTAACGAATAAAATATTTATATGTGAAATTGTTGGCCCCAAATGCAACCTAAGAGGGGGGTGAATTAGGTTATCACTAAAGACAAACCTGTGCTTAATTAATATTTATGCAACAAATGAATACGCACAAATGAATATAATAGATATTCCTTTAAGCGCAGAAGTTTGCTCCAAATCTAGATATGGATTATCTATGTTGTGATACAAGTTTCTCAAGCTTGGAGTACATCCACTAGTAGTGCCTCTTCAAAGAAGGTGAGGCAATAACCTTCTTGTACACAAAGTAGGCTCACCCTTGCACCAACTAAGTTCCTCTAGTTGAGCCAAAG
Organism: Cinchona pubescens; assembly: GCA_025175665.1. Classification (NCBI taxonomy): domain Eukaryota; kingdom Viridiplantae; phylum Streptophyta; class Magnoliopsida; order Gentianales; family Rubiaceae; genus Cinchona; species Cinchona pubescens. The sequence continues at coordinate 84,295 of JANKKI010000414.1, forward strand.
GGTTTTACACTACAACCTCACTTTTGTACACTTGTTATCCCTCCACTCTTTATAAGAGACAGCATTTAATCTCCAAATATGGGTTTACACAACTATTTCTTAGACAGCCTTAAGCTCTATTAGTCGTTACTCTTAGTGAGTCGCACATACTGTAGTGTTCGGGTATAATATGAATCATGAGAATATAAGATATGACCAATAGAGGATGTACCACTCCTTATAATAGGAGAGTATATCCCAGTATGACCACTTTTTGAAATACGATTCAGAAATCTTTGCGAAAATTGAAAATAGATTTAAGAGTGTCTTAAATTCTATTTCAAGTGAGTTGTATTTTGGAAAGAAGTAAAATTTGATTAATTCGATAAGAGTTGGCATTATATCTGTATTCTTGAATTAATCGGGATATAGGTTAGTGAAAGGATGAAAATTACAGGAGAACTAGTCACGGATTGGTGATGTCGAACCACTTGACATATCTCAACACTTGGGTGGTCATGATGCTTTGCTAGAAGCCAATCTTAATCTATAAGTGCAAATTAATTAATTAGAGAATTAATGATAAATTAAAGGTATTTAATTTATCTAATCCTAAGTAATTTAGGATTATAATTTATACTTATTACCAACGTGATTGAAAACCTAAAGGGTCCACACTTAAGGATAATTAATTCAGGATTAAAATGATTTGATAAGTATGAGATACTTATGAGTTAATTTATGAGATAAAATTAACTTTTGGATTTAATTGTAATAAGTTATAAATATTAGGAGTTAATATGTAAGACATATTAATAGTTCTAATGGTTTTATAATTATTCATATACCCATGACCCAAACTGATTAGAATTTGTAATTCTCTAAACCTAATTTGATTGGAATTCTATATTATTATGTATATATATATAATATTATATTATAATATAGAGATAGACATATGGTTGAAAAGTAATAGTACAAAAGGTACAACTACTACTTACGGCTTTTAAGATACAAAAGCCAACAAAATTTTTAAAAAACGTGAGTGTCACGTTTTTGGAAAAAAAGAAAATAATTTAGGAGCTAGCACTACGTGGTTTGGGTTAATCAATCTTGTGAAGATTTCTGATTTAATTATCTGTGTGGATATTATTAGAGGCCGAGCAGTTATGCAGCTTGTGGATCGACGTCCCAAACATATTGGAGATTTTACTGTAATTTGAAGGTATAATTTCTATACTTTTCTTGTATTACGCATAAATTAATCCCATTTTGCATTTTCCTTTAATTCAAAAAATATCATGAAATACACTACATGTGTTCCGTAGTCCTTCATTTCGTTGACCTTAAATTATTGTTTTAATTATCCCTTTAATAAATCTTTAGCCGAAGTCGGGAATATATCTGTCGGGATCAAACGCGGAATAAACTCAACTAGTGAGAAATCAAGAACACAACAAATTAATGAAAAATAAACCACAACATGAAATATGAGTGACACACAAGATTTAACGTGGTTCGGCTTAATTAGCAAGCCTACGCCCACGGAGAGAAAACCCGTTCTTTATTATGAAAGAAAACACACATATAAGAATACGACTTGAATCCCAACCCCAACCTTTGTATAACCTCTCTCACCCCCAAGAACACTCTCACCACAAGTATAGGACTACATGGCTCCTAAATTGTATTTTCCTCTCTTGTGTTATTGCTTTGCAGTTAGCCAACCCACCTATTTATAGGAAATATTACTTAGTCTGATAACTACTCCAAGTAATTTTAAGAAATAACTTGATTTACAACCTAAACCCTATACAAATAGGAAATTACTTGGCAACTACTCCAAGTAAGTAAACTATTAGGAAAATACTTACTCCCCACACAAAAGAAATTACCTAAAAGAAAATTAGCCAATTTCCTAACAATATCTGACTGCGGAGTTAAAGTTTTTCGAGTTTCAAAGCTCAAACTGTTCGAGCTCGAAAGATGTTTGAACTTTTGGAGTTAAAATTATCTGAACTCCGAAGCTTGCTCGAAGTCAAATCATCACCAGTGCCGGACCAAGTTATTTGTTGGTTATTACTTCTGTTGCTTCGTTTGTGAACCAGTAGCTGCCAAACCAAAGTGATTTAAGCAAAAGCAGTGTTCACGAATTCCGCGTCGGATACTCTTGCAGCTATCCGAAGCTCCTTAATTCGGATTCAATCTTCCAACCTCTCTTTATATCCAAAGCTTCTCGATTCAGTTCTACTTATTTATTTATTATGCATTATTATCATTATTTTTTGAGCATCTCGTCCAATTTCAGCAGTTTGATCAATTAGCTGGCTTCAGCTATTTTGCCTCAAATGACCTCGGCCAGTTTTTTTTTTTTTTTTTGTGCTCAGCTTTGCCCACCACGTATGTTGAGTCGGCTTCGACCAACTTTGAACCTCGGATGTGAGGATATAGGACTCATGTTAAACTACCAAGTTACTCTATTAAACCATGTTATCCAAAGTATTTTGTATCTTGAATTGAGACGCATCCGAAGCTAACAAGACCAACCTCAATGATGAACTGCTTGATCCATTTGTGAGCTCAAACTATTGGAATCAAAGCTGACCCCTTAACCTTTTGAGAACGAACAAACTCTTCATCAACTTTGGTTGCTGAAATTAGTTGTCTTCACGACTGCTTCAGTATTTCTTTATTCTAATGATATTCATAGAGCTTGAATGCTATCCACAGAGCTATATTTAAAGTAATTCCAAAACTGTCCGTCATCGAGTCCATTAATTAGAAATATTACTCCAGTTCATTGACACTACCAAAAACTTAGCTTGCCAAAAAACGAAAGGCTTTACCCACAAGATCTTCCCGCTCTTGATTTCCAACCTCCAATCACTTTCCTTATTATCACCAATCTTCGCCCACAGCTTTCCAATTTTCACAGGTCACCTTCGCTTCTTGCCTTGTTGTTAATCAATTTTTAGATTAAGCATGCTATTACGGTGAATCAGTTCACCCCAAAAAAAAGCTTATCTTATTATGCAAAAGGTTTTTTTTAGTTTATTTGTCTTCTCTTACTAATTCTTTGGATTTCTATAATTAACTCACCTTGCATATCCTTAAATCATATAATACTAATATCTTGCATTGAGGTTGCATGGATGGCTTTTATGCATTTGGATACATATGTAAAAGTTGGTTAGGCTAGAGCAAGGATTTAATGCATGATGGTCTAGACAGGCTTTGTGGGTGCTTGCCTTTAACCAAGGTTTCTGTGATTGCTAGCTTGAAATAAACTTCCTGTGATGATCAAATCATTCGATTTTTTCAGCCTTGTTTCGGTTTCTTGATCAGATCATCTGCTATATTTGTTTTCTCATTTTTGTTAACAACTCTCATTTTATTTTCCTTTAACCCTAACAACTTGCTGTAGTTGTTCAAGTGTTCATTATTGTGATGGATTTTAATGAATTTTTTGTTTATTGTGATGGATTGGAGTTTCAAGAACATTGGGAAAATGAGAGGGAGACAAAATGAACAAGGAAGATAAACCCATGGAAATTGGTGAAATAATAGGGCAATATAGACATTTTATTCCTAATTGCTCGGCTATTCACAATATCATTTGCCGTTTCTTTATTTGAGTTTATGAAGAGTCCCGCCATTCGGCTCATTGATTAATGAACCTATTCAACTTCAAAAAAAATTACATGTTGAGTTCACTTGACCCAAATGTTTAACTTGGAAAGGCAGTGATGCACACTACAGCTTTAGGAAATTTTGCTATTTCTTTTTACCAAAATTGATTTGTCTCGGCCAAATTCTTTCAAACTGACTGACTTGCATAAAGCTCTGACCTTTTCCTTGTATTACTTTTCATTCATCCTCAACCCGGCTAACTCGAATCAGCCTAGGTCCAATCCATAGGCTCGAACCAACAGCGGTCATATTCATTTTTATTTTTACCTTTCACTTTGGTATTTATAGTCTGACTTGCCCTTATGCATATTTCTTGACCAATTTCAGATGGAGACTTAGAGTTCGGAGATGGAACTTAGCACTCTTCATAAAATTTCGTCTCGAATTGATTTGAGCAACCTTGGCGAGCTTAAAACAAAGCTCAGCCATTACCAAATTTGCTTTATTCACTCTTAAACCCATTTGGAACAAATAACAAGCTCGTCATTGGGTTTGACGTGCCACTTCTTTGGTTTAGATATTCATTTCATGATCCTAGCTCATTTCCTCCAAGTTCTTAATTGGGGTCCATCTCAACTTGCTTGGCAAAATTGAAATATTTGTCTAGCCAGTGTTCTTGCACATTTTGCCAATCTACCTCGGAGCGGGATTAAGATGTATTTTGTATTGTAGGTCATCTCGGTTCGTCAACGTAAGCGGCCTCATCTGGGTTCCCTTAGCTTCAACATCATTACCTTCTATATTTCAATCTCAACCAGAATGACTTTCATATTGGCTTCAGCTGATCAACCTTAACTTTTATGAGTCTTGGCATTTTATGAAGTTTGCCACTTCGGTGTTCGGACGACTTTTAGAAAGAGGTACTTGTTAGTGTATGCCTTAAACCCCATTTATTTTAGAAATAAATTACGCTTTTATGTTTACGTACATTTTGTAATATGACATTTTTTGATTAAAAAATATATATGTGAAATCATAAGATGTGAAATCATAAAGAGTTATGATGTAATTATATTTTATTCATATATATCCCTAATCGTAGTGTATGACACTAGTAGATTAGCCCATAAGTGTATGTGGATGCTTATTGGGAATAAGTGCATCGGATTGTAACCCGCTAAGAGTATTCCACACTGATTATTATTTAAATGCCATTGGATTAATCTCTTTGTGATAGTAGTGTAATGATCCTTTGACTTAAGGTCATGAGTTTATCTTGACTGTGGATTATTATATTTTGGTTCTATAAATCGTTACTCTTAATGAGTTGCACATACTGTAGAGTTCGGGTATAAAATGAATCATGATAAGATAAGATATAACCAATAGAGGATTCACCACTCCTTATAATAGGAGAGTATATTCCGGTATTGCCACTTCTTGAAATACGATTCGGAAATCTTTGCGCAAAGTGGAAATAGAATTAAGAGTGTCTTAAATTCTATTTCAAGTGAGTTGTATTTTGGAAAGAAGTAAATTTGCTTAATTCGATAAGAGTTGGAATTACATCTGTACTCTTGAATTAATCGGGATATAGGTTGGTGAAAGAATAATAATTTTAAAGGAACTAGTCACAGATAGTTGATGTTGAACCACTTGACATATCTCTAAAACACTTGGGTAGTCATGATGCTTTGCTAGAAGCCAATTTTGATCTATAAGTGTAAATTAATTAATTGGAGAATTAAGATAAATTAAAGGTGTTTAATTTATCTAATCCTAATTAATTTATGATTTTAATTTATACTTATTGCCAGTGTGATTAGGAACCTAAAGGGTCACACACTTAAAGATAATTAATTCGGGATTAAAATGATTTGATAAGTATGAGATACTTATGGCTTAATTTATGAGATAAATTAACTTTTGGGCTCAATTGTAATAAGTTATAAATCTTAGGAGTTAATATGTAATACATATTAATAGTTCTAATTATTTTATAATTATTGATATGCTTGTGACCCAAACTGATTAGGATTATTGTAATTTCCTATATCCAATTTGATTGGGATTCTAAATTACTATATATTATATATTATCTTAAGATTATAATATACATACATATATATATATGGTTAAGTAGTACTGCTAATATAGAACTAAGACAAAGTATACGGCTTTGAATCAAAAGCCGTGGGGAAAAAAAAAAAGGCCAACAAAATTTTGAGAAACGTGAATGTAACGTTTTGAAAAATAATTTAGGAGCTAGCACTCCGTGGTTTGGGTCAATCAAGCTTGTGAAGATTCTTGATTTAATTATCTGTGTGGATTCCATTAGAAGCCGGGCACTTGTGCGACTCGTGGATCGACGTCCCAAACATAATGGAGATTTTACTGCAATTTTAAGGTACAATATCTATACTTTTCTTGTACTACACATAAATTAATCAAGGTGATCCGTGATAGGAAAGTAAAATTTTTAAATTCTACTGCGTTATCTATTTGTTTACTTTCTCTCACTTCTCACTGATCTTGCATACACTTTGAGAACTCTTATTTGGCTATATGGACATTTATTCTGAAAGTTGACTTGTCTTCATATTTGCTTCAGCTATAAGGAGCAGTTTGGTTGAGCTTAGATTTGTTGATTCAACCACTTTGCCTCACAACGGTCAAATTATATATTGGCTTCGGGCAATTGCTTCAGTTCAACAAATTTAACAGCTTCCGCATACTGCTTCAGATTATTCATTAGGCTCTTAGACCTCATTTCATTTCATTTCATTTCATTTGATTTTTTTTTTTTTTTATTTTGGACCTAGTCCGACACTCTTTAACACATCAGCAGGTCAAAACGGTTCTTCTTTTTTGAGGAGGGACAACTAGGTTTCAGCCCTCCTAACACTCATGCCTTTTTCATTCATCTCTTTTTTCCTTTTTCATTTTGAACTTGGTCTGAACCTCTTTAACACATCGGAAGGTCGGAGCAGTTTTTCTTTTTCTTGAGGGGAGACCACTAGGTCTCAGCCCTCCTAATACTCATGCTTTTTTCATTCATCTGCTTTTTCTCCTTTTCATTTTGAACAAATCTCAACCTCTTTAGCATGTCAGCAGGTCGGAGCGGTTCTTCTTTTTTGAAGGGGGACCACTAGGTCTCAGCCCTCCTAATACTCATGCTTTTTTCATCCATCTTTTCTTTTTTTTTTTTATTTAATCTGGTCCAAACCTTTTTCACACATCGGCAAGTTAGAGGGGTTTGATTCTCAATGAGGGAAGACCACTAGGTCTCAGCCTTCCTGATCTTTTTCTTGAACTTGGTCCAGAACTCTTTAGCACTTCGGCCGGTCGGAGCTAGTTCGATTCTCATTGAGGTAAGACCACTAGGTCTCTGCTAGCTTGATCTTTTTCTTGGACCTGGTTTGGACCTCTTTAGCACTTCGGTGGGTCAGAGCAGTTCATCATTTTAAGAAGAGACCACTTGGTCTCAGCCCTCCTAACACTCATGGATTTTTTTTTTTTTATTTAATTTTCTTTTTCCTTTTTATTTTGAACTTGATCCAGACCTACTAAGCACTTCGGCGAGTCGGAGCAATTCATCATTTTGAGAGGGGACCACTAGGTCTCAGCCCTCCTAACACTTTTTCTTTTGAGCTTGATCCTTTATCGCTTAAGCACATCAGCGGGCTTAGGAAAACTCTATTTAATTTTCTTGAACTTAATCCTAAAGCCCTTAACCACATAAGTACATCGGCGGGTCTCGGAGCAACTTTATGATACAACTTGCAGCCTATCTCAATCAAATTGACAAAATAATTCAGCTTCAACCTTTCTTGGAGAGCTTCGGATTTTTTCCTTGGGTCTTAGTACTAATCACATATATCTAGAACCAATCTAAACTGCTTAAAGATGGATATTCACATGTTCATTTGGAGGCAACTTTCACGTAACTTTGGTGAGCATTTCAACGCCAGCCTATTGACAAATGGCTTCCATAGTCATCCAGTGACAAGAATTTAATGAACATAGGTACTCATGTCCATAATCTAGAAGTCTTTATGATTTGGCTTTGACTTTATCCATGTAATTACTAAGGTAGAGCTTTCATTCATAGCCAATAACTTTTGTATAATCTCAGATTTTTATAGTACCTTGGATTGTTCTTCTTCTTTGGCTTCAGATTTTATTTCAACTTCTAATTTTGTCTCCACACATCAACTTCAGATTTTTTTTTAATAACTATTCGAGGCTCAATTGTTGAACCATAGTCTTTAACTTTGGGTTGATTTTACTTGCCTCTGTTATAAGAGGCTCATTTGGATTCGAGTCTCATCCCAACTTCAGCTTCAAAGAGTTAGTCATTTTGTTAATCATCACCACTTCAGCTTCGATGATGGTCATCATTTATTCTCTTTTGAAGTTTATATTTTTATTATCAGCAATTGCTTTTGAACTCCATGAGGACTCCAAAGAGGCTAAAAGTGAGATCTGATCATAATGAAGCCTTGCTCTCGACAAGTTTCAGAGTTGAACTTTTGAGCTTTTGGTCATTCTTTTTATTTATCTGATCATAAAACCAGCTCTGTTTTGCAGTTCAGCAAGCTTAAAGCTCTTGGTTATTCTCATTGTAAAATTGAACCAAGCTACTTCAAGCTCATTCAACTCATATTTTCAACTTCCTCTACCATTCGAACGGCAACCTCGGCATTCGATCTCTGATGAACTTGTGGATCCACTTATATTTGGATTTCAGCTCGGACACCTCATGCATCAATAAAAAGATAATGGAATAAACATGCCTTACATCCAAAATTTAGTACATCATATGCAATTCCATTCAAGGCTTGGCTAGTGCCATGCATAATTAATCATTTGAGATGATAGATATAGGACTTGTATCTTATATTCTTGGGATTGAGGTCTTTTAGTATGACGGAGTATTTTTATATCTTAGAAAAAATATGCAAGTGATATTTTGAAAAAATTCAAGATGGATGGAGCAAAACCAATTTTGAGTCTGGCTAAAGAAAAATTGATGAAGGATGGTATTGGGGAATATGTTTATCCTACCTACTTTAGAAGTTTGGTAGGAAGTTTGAGATATTTGATTTCTACGAGACTAGATATCACTTTTAGTAGTGGTTTGATTAGCTGGTTTATGGAGAATCCAGACTAGTCACATTTGCAGGCAACAAGGATGATACTGAGATACATCAAAGGAACTCAGGAATATGGTATTTTTTTTATTCAGGAAGTGATCCAGTTGAGTTATTTGGCTATACCAATACTGATTGGGCAGGTAATGTAGTTGGCATTACATCTGTACTCTTGAATTAATCGAGATATAGGTTGGTGAAAGAATAATAATTACAGAGGAACTAGTCACAGATGGTTGATGTTGAACCACTTGACATATCTAAAAACACTTGGGTGGTCATGATGCTTTGCTAGAAGCTAATTTTTATCTATAAGTGTAAATTAATTAATTGGAGAATTAATGATAAATTAAAGGTGTTTAATTTATCTAATCCTAATTAATTTAGGATTATAATTTATACTTATTGCCATTGTGATTAGGAACCTAAAGGGTCACACACTAAAGGATAATTAATTTGAGATTAAAATAATTTGATAAGTATGAGATACTTATGGGTTAATTTATGAGATAAATTAACTTTTGGGCTCAATTGTAATAAGTTATAAATCTTAGGAGTTAATATGTAATACATATTAATACTTCTAACGGATTTTATAATTATTGATATGCCCATGACCCAAACTGATTAGGATTATTGTAATTCCCTAAATCTAATTTGATTGCAATTCTAAATTACTATATATTATATTATAATATATATAATATATATATATATGGTTATGTAGTAGTGCTAATATAGCACTAAGACATATATTCGGCTTTGAACCAAAAGCCGTGGGGAAAAAAAAAAGGCCAACAAAATTTTGAGAAACGTGAAAGTCATGTTTTGAAAAATAATTTAGGAGCTAACACTCCGTGGTTTGGGTCAATCAATCATGTGAAGATTCATGATTTAATTATCTGTGTGAAAACCATTAGAGGCCGGGCACTTGTGCGGCTTGTGGATCGACGTCCCAAACATATTGGAGATTTTGGTACAATTTTGAGGTATAATCTCTATACTTTTCTTGTACTACACATAAATTAATCAAGGTGATCCGTGATAGGAAAGTAAAATTTTTAAATTCCACTGCGTTATCTGTTTGTTGTAAATACTTTCTCTTAGTGGTATCAGAGCCACCCTTGATTAATTTATGATATAGTTGTATTTAGTTGTCATGAATATTAAATTATTCAAACTATATGAATTTTTGAATTTTAATTTATGAAATATTGAAGAAAAAAAAAAGACCCATGAATTTGATTCACGGGTCATGCAATTCGTGTTGATTGCAAATTGTCACTTTTAGAGACATTTAAGCCTTTCATCACTGAAAGTATTTAATGAGTTATATTACTTTTAGCGATAGTTATTTTATATTTTCAAATTAAAGGTTTTTCTAAATTTTGATTTTAGAAATCACAAATTAGTTTTTGACAATTGTTGTTTAAAATTAATTGATAAAATTTAAAAACTTTCTTTATTTTAATTTGATTAAAATATAGAAAGTATGAAACCTTTGAAAATATTTATTTAATTCTAATGAGATTAGAATTAAGTAATTTGTTTAAATATTAGAAATTTATTATTTTTCAATGAGATTGGAATTTAATAACGATGTTCAAAAAAATTTAGAAATTGTTTCTAATATAATTTTTGAAATTCTATTATTTAAAGGATTATTTTCTAATGAGATTGGAAAATAATAATTTTTCTCCACAAAGTATTTTCATAAATAATTCAAAAATTGATAATTTCAATGAGATTAGAATTATGAAGTATAGTGATTCATGATAAGATACTAAATACGGATTTTTGCTTTTATTTAATTATTGAATTATTTAATAGCATGATGGATGATTATTGACTTAAGACCAATGTGATTGTGTATGATTTATTTGGTTCAAATTCAATGGTTGTAAATTTTTAAATAGAGCCTGTGTGTCCTGCCTTTCTCTATTATTTTGAATGTAATTCTTTCCTCATCTCAATCCCCTCGAATGTAACTCGAGGTTTCTTAACCAATCATGTAATGTACATAGATGTAGGTTATAGATAGGATTGAATATCTAAAATGTTTAGATAAAATTACATTTGTAATGTACAAGATGATGGAGATGTTGAGCGAAAAGGTGCAACCAATAAGGAAATTCTCAAGAGTTAAAGATTACCCTTAGAATTTGACCACCTAGTTTCCTTCGTGACTCAAGGAAACTAGTTTAGTAAAAGTCCATAATCATCCATGGTTTTATGCATGTTTTATTGATTATATGCTGATATGATAATATTGCATGCAACTTTGATGAGACCTAATAAAATAAATAAAAGAAAATCCCTCAAATTAATATGAAGTCAGTAAATAAGTTACCTTCCATTATTATAGCAACAAACGAGAGTTCTTCTTAGATTTATCTTGTTGGACTAATCCAAGGTTACTCTACGTTGGACATGTTTGAGCTATGAGATGAGATCTCTGAACAATGGGTATGACTTAACGGAGGCATATAATTTGTTAGGCACACTCAAGGTTATATTTCTTTGAGGCAAAGGTTAGGAGTCACATGAGATGTGTTATCAAAGAGTTGATACCTAACTATCTAGGAATTACAAAGAGTTGCAATTGGTAAAAAGTTACTTACCTTTCAAAATTATTTTGGTTTGTTGGGTACGCCCAAGATCAAAATAATTATATGGGATCCTAGCCCACTAGGAGTTATGTGATAGCTCCCGAATCAATATGTGAGGTTTATTGATTTGAATTTAAAATAGAGGGAGCAAAACCAAACTAAAAGGAGGTCCATATTATATTTTGGTTCTGTTTATGCATAAATAACAAATTCTTATATTATCTTTATTTATATGTTGTAGAATATGAGTAGCAACGTCAATTTACATCCCATTTTATATGATAACAAACTCACTGGGCCAATTTTTTCGGACTGGCATTGTAACTTGAGAATTGTTCTCAAGTACGAGAAAATTGGCTATGTTCTTGATCAACATATTCCTGATGTCCCAACAGATGATGCTGATGAAACAGTTCAGAATGCAAATCATAAGCACATAGAGGACAATGATACTGCCTCTTGTATCATATTGGCCGCTATGAGTTCTGAATTGCAGAAACAACATGATATCATATGGATGCTCACTATATGATTATTCATCTCAAAGAGTTGTTTGATGAAGAATCTAGGAATAAGAGGTATCAGACCTCTAAAGAGCTATTCCGTTGTAAAATGTTAGAGGGTACTTCAGTAGTGATTCATATACTGAAGATGATCAGAGTAATTAAAAAATTAGAACGATTGGGATTTAAGCAAAATCAAATGTTGACTTAATTTCGCAATCTCTGCCTGATAGCGTTTCACAATTCGTGATGAACTACAATATGAATAAATTATCCACATCTCTCATTGAACTGTTGAATACGCTAAAAACTACCGAGGCAACTATTAAAAGGGAAAGGAAACAAGTGATGGTTGTTGATTCTTCTAATAAGAAGAAAAAGAAATCAAAGGTTGATTTTGTGAAAGTCAGGTCTAGGTTAAACCAACACCTTTGATCAAGAAGGATAAGGTCAAGGGTACTTGTTACCATTGTAGAAACGAAGGGCACTGAAAAAGGAACTGCAAGGCCTATATTGCAGATACCTCGAAGTAGAACAGGTTTAATGAAGCTTCTATTTCAGGTATGTTTATGATTGAAATCAATATTTCTATTTCTAAATCAGATTCTTGGGTATTAGATACCAATCAGCTTCTCATATTTGTAAAAATATGCAGGGACTAAAGAGAAGTAGAATGTTGGCTAAGGAAGAAGTAGATCTGCGCCTGGAAAATGGAGCAAATGTTGCTGCATTAGCCGTAGGGACTTATTATCTTTCTTTGCCTAGGGTCTTGTTTTAGAACTTAAAGATTGTTATTATGTTTCATCTCTTGTTAGAAATATTGTTTTTATTCCTTGTTTAGACACTGATGGCTTTGTCATTATGCAAAAGAATAAATGTTGTTCCTTTTCACGTGATTACATTATGTATGGAAGTGCTTCTTTGAATAATGGTCTTTATATTCTAGACATGAAAAATCCAATTCTCAACATAAATCCAAAAAGGTCTAAAATTGATAATTTGAAACAATCTTTCCTTTAGCACATTTGTAGACTTGGTTATATAAATGAGAAACGCATTTCCAAGTTACACAACAATGGTTATTTGGGATCATTTGATTACGAATCATATGGTATATGTGAATCTTGTTTACTTGGTAAAATGACAAAATCATCTTTTACTGGAAAATGTGATAGATCTAGTGAGTTGCTGGGGCTAATACATACTGATGTTTATGGTCCTAAGTCAATTCATGCTAGAGGAGGTTTTTCATACTTCATTACTTTTACGAATGATCATTCTAGATATGGTTAAGTATATCTAATGAAGTATAAGTCTGAAACCTTGGAAAAGTTCAAAGAATTCAGGATTGAAGTTGAAAAGCAACTTGGTAAAAGTATTAAAATACTTTGATCTGATCGAAGTGGGGAATACCTGAATCAAGAGTTTCAAGATTATCTTAAGGAGAATGGGATTCTACCTCAATGGACTCCTCCTTATACACCACAACTAAATAGTGTATCTGAGAGACGTAATCGAACACTATTAGCAAGATATGGTTCGATCAATAATGAGTCTTGTAGCGTTTTGGGGCTATGCTCTTAATACTGGCTCCCATTTACTAAATCGTGTTCCATCAAAGTTGTTGATTCTACTCCGTATGAGATATGGTTTGGAAAGAAACCTAAACTTTCATACTTGAAGGTTTGGGGCTGTCCTTCTTATGTGAAGAGGGTAGAATATGACAAAATTGAACCTAAGTAAGATAAATGCCTATTTGTGGGGTATCCAAAGGAGAAGTTTGGATACTATTTCTATAATCCCATTGAGCAATAGGTGTTTGTTTCAAAACATGTCGTCTTTCTAGAAAAAGAGTTTATTCTTGAAAGGGCAAGTGGGAGCAAAATAGATCTTGAAGAAGTTCAAGAAACACAATGTGGTATTGATCAACAAATAGAACAAGAACTTCAATCACATGATGATGTGATAGAGGATGAAGCTAATGATACACAAGCTCTTCGTAGGACTACTAGGATACGTCGTACTCCAAAGCAAATATGAGTTTCTTGTAAGTGGGCACAATGATGTATTTGTCATTACGAATGATGAATCTACATCTTATAAAGAAGCATTAACTAATAAGGACTCTCAGAAGTGGCTAGTCTCTCATGAAATCTGAAATGGATTTCATGTATGACAATAAGGTATAGACCTTAGTCGATCCACCTGAAGGGATTAAACCCATAGGGTGCAAGTGGGTCTTTAAGAGAAAGACTGACATGGATGGTAATGTAATTATCTATAAGGCGCGATTGGTGGCAAAAGGTTATACACAAAAACAAGGAGTTAATTTTGATGAAACTGTTTCACTAGTTGCAATATTGAAATCTATTTGGATGTTACTAGCGATAGCAACACATTGTGCTTATGAGATTTGGCAAAATGAATGTAAAAACTGCTTTCCTTAATGGGAATTTGCAGGAAGATGTGTCTATATACAACCTGAAGGGTTTACATCCACAGATCCTAACAAACTATGTAAGCTACAAAGGTCTAGATTTATGGACTAAAGCAAGCTTCTAGGAGTTGGAACATCCGTTCTGATGAGACAATCAAAGCGTTTGATTTTATTAAAAATAAGAATGAACCTTGTGTATACAAGAAGGTGAGTGGGAGCGCCATTGTTTTCTTGATATTTTATGTGGATTGTATTGTTGATAGGAAATGACATACCAATGCTTCAAAGTGTAAAGGTATGGTTGTCCAGAAATTTTTCTATGAAAGATTTATGAGAGGCAACTTATATTCTGGGAATGAAGATCTATAGAGATAGATCTAAAAGGTTGCTTGGTCTTACTCAATCAATGTACATAGATAAGATGCTAATGAAGTTTAGCATGGATCAATCAAAGAAGGGTTACTTACCAATGTCTCATGGTGTGTGCCTTTCTATGTGTTCTAAGACAGATGCCAAAAGAGATAGCATGAAAGGGATCCCATATGCTTCGACTATAGGTTCTATAATGTATGCTATGCTATGCTATGCTATGTATTAGACCCGATATTACCTCTAGGCTCTCTATAAGTCTCCTATGCTCTAAGTGTTACGAGGAAGTTTCAATCTAACCCAGGGAGTGGTCATTGGATTGCAGTCAAGAATATTCTTAAGTACTTCAGAAGGACTAAAGATTTATTCTTGATCTATGGTCGGTAAGAATTGACAGTTCACGGATATACAAATACTAGCTTTCAATCTAACAAAATGATAGCAAGTCATAATCTGGATATGTATTTACTCTTAATGGCGGTGCGATCAGTTGGAAAAGTTCCAAACAGGACACCACGGCTGATTCTACAACAGAAACCGAATACATTGCAGCTTCAGAAGAGGCAGTTTGGATCAAGAAGTTTGTGGTTGAACTTGGAGTGGTTCCTTCCATTAGTGATCCTATACTCTTGTATTGTGATAACAATGGAGCTATTACACAAGCAATAGAACCCAGGTCTCATCAGCGATCTAAACATGTATTATGACGCTATCATTTGATTAGAGAGATCATTGATAGAAATGAAGGAAAGATAGAGAAGATTCCCTATCACGGATGATAACATCGTTGATCCGTTCACTAAAGCCTTATCCCAGAAGAATCATGAGAGTCATGTTAACTCATTCGGTCTTAAGCACATGAATGATAGGTTTTAGTGCAAGTGGGAGCTTGTTAGTGTATGCCCTAAAGCCAATTAATTTTAAGGATAAATTACGCTTTTATATTTATGTATATTTTATAATATGGCATTTAACGAATAAAATATTTACATGTGAAATCATAAGGAGTTATGATGTAATTATATTTTGTTCGTGTATATCCCTAATCGTAGTGTATGACACTAGTAGATTAGCATATAAGAGTATGTGGATGCTTATTAAGAATAAGTGCATCAGATTGACCCACTCTTATACACTATTTAGATTGTTATTTAAATGACAGTGGATTCTCTTATTGCTGATAGTAGTGTAATCTGTCCTTTTATACACATTTGATCCTCAAGGAAAGACAGGGATTAATTATTTTATCAATTTGACTGACCTGTGGAAATAGATTTAAGAGTGTCTTAAATTCTATTTCAAGTGAGTTGTATTTTGGAAAGAAGTAAAATTTGATTAATTCGATAAGAGTTGGCATTATATCTGTATTCTTGAATTAATCGGGATATAGGTTGGTGAAAGGATGAAAATTCCAAGAGAACTAGTCACGGATGGGTGATGTCGAACCACTTGACATATCTCAACACTTGGGTGGTCATGATGCTTTGCTAGAAGCCAATCTTGATCTATAAGTGTAAATTAATTACTTGGAGAATTAATGATAAATTAAGGTGTTTAATTTATCTAATCTTGATTAATTTAGGATTATAATTTATACTTATTGCCAGTGTCATTGGGAACCTAAAGGATCACACACTAAAGGATAATTAATTCGGGATGTAAAATGATTTGATAAGTATGAGATACTTATGGGTTAATTTATGAGATAAATTAACTTTTGGGCTCAATTGTAATAAGTTATAAATATTAGGAGTTAATATGCAATACATATTAATAGTTCTAATGGTTTTATAATTATTGATATGCCCATGACCAAACTGATTAGGATTATTGTAATTCCCTAAACCCAATTTGATTGAGATTCTAAATTACTATATATTATATATTATATTATATTATAATATACATATATATATATATATATATATATATATATGGTTATGTAGTAGTGCTAATATAGCACTAAGACATATATACGGCTTTGAATCAAAAGCCGTGGGAAAAAAGAAAAAAAAAAAGGCAACAAAATTTTGAGAGACGTGAAAGTGACGTTTTGAAAAATAATATAGGAGCTAGCATTCCGTGGTTTGGGTCAATCAATCTTGTTAAGATTCCTGATTTAATTATCTGTATGGATACCATTAGAGACCGGGCACTTGTGCGACAGATTGTGGATCGACGTCCCACAGGTATTGGAGATTTTACTGCAATTTTAAGATATAATCTCTACACTTTTCTTGTGCTGCGCATAAATTAATCAAGGTGATCCTTGATAGGAAAGTAAAAATTTTAAATTCCGCTGTGTTATCTATTTGTTTACTTTCTCTCACTTCTCACTGATCTTGCATACACTTTGAGAAGAACTCTTATTTGGCTTTATGGACATTTATTCTGAAAGTTGACTTGTCTTCAATTTGCTTCGGCTATAAGAAGCTGTTTGGTTGAGCTTAGATTTGTTGATTCAACCACTTTGCCTCACAACGGTCAAATTATATTGGCTTCGGCCAATTGCTTCAGTTTTTTTTTTTTTAAGAACTTCCGCATACTGCTTCAGATTATTCATTAGGCTTTTAGACCTCTTTTCATTTCATTTACTTTTTTTTTTATTTTTTTTTGTTGGACCTGGTCCGAAACTCTTTATCACATCAATAGGCCAGAACAGTTCTTCTTTTTTTAGGAGGGACAACTACGGTTTCAACCCTCCTAACACTCATGCTTTTTTCATTTATCTTTTTTTTTTATTTTTCATTTTGAACCCGGTCCGAACTCTTTAACACATCGGCAGGTCGGAGCGGTTCTTCTTGTTTTTGAGAGGAGACTACTAGGTCTCAGTCCTCCTAATACTCATGCTTTTTTCTTTCATCTGCTTTTTTCTCCTTTTCATTTTGAACCAGGTCCAAACCTCTTTAGCGTGTCAGCGGGACAGAGCGGTTCTTCTTTTTCGAGAGGGGACCACTAGGTCTCAGCCTTCCTAACACTCATACTTTTTTCATCCATCTTTTTTTTATTATTATTTTGAATCTGGTAAGAACCTCTTTAGCACATCGGCGGGTTAGAAGGGTTTGATTCTCATTGAGAAAGACCACTAGGTCTCAGGCTTCCTGATCTTTTTCATGAACTTGATTCAGAACTTTTTAGCACTTAGGCGGGTCAGAGCAGTTCAATTCTTATTGAGGAGAGACCACTAGGTCTCAGCCCTCCTGATCTTTTTCTTCGGACCTAGTTCAGACCTTTTTAGCAGTTCGATGGGTCGGAGTAGTTAATCATTTTGAAGAGGGACAACTAGGAATCAGCCCTCCTAACACTCATGTTTTTTTTTTTTTTATTTATTTCATTTGCGTTTTTCTTTTTATTTTGAACTTTATCCAGACCCATTAAGCACTTCGGCGAGTCGGAGCAATTCATCATTTTGAGAGGAAATCACTAGGTTTCAGCCCCCCTAACACTTTTTTTTTCTTTTGAGCTTGATGCTTAATCGCTTAAGCACATAGGCGGGCTTAGGACAGATCTATTTAATTTTCTTTAACTTAATCCCTTAACCACGTAAGCACATCGGTGGGTCTCGGAGCAGCTTTAAGATACAACCTGCAGCCTATCTCAGTCAAATTGATAAAATAATTCAGCTTCGACCTTTCTTGGAGAGCTTCGAATTTTTTCCTTGGCTCTTAGTATGAATCACATATATCTAGAACCAATCTAAACCGCTTAAAGATGGATATTCACATGTTCATTTGAAGGCAACTTTCATGTAACTTTGGTGAGCATTTCAACGCTAGCCTGTTGACAAATGGCTTTCATAGTCATCCAGTGACAAGAATTTAATGAACATAGGTACTCATGTCCATAAGTAGAAGTCTTCTTGATTTGGCTTTGACTTTATCCATGTGCTTACTAAGGTAGAGCTTTCATTCGGAGCTAATAATTTTTTGTATAATCTCAGATTTTTATAGTACCTTGGATTGTTCTCCTGTTTTGGCTTCAGATTTTATTTCAACTTCTCATTTTGTCTCCACACACCAGCTTCAAATTTTTTTAAAAACTATTCGAGGCTAAATTTTTGAACCATAGTCTTTAACTGTGGGTTGATTTTACTTACCTTTGTTATAAGAGGCTCCTTTGGGTTCGAGTCTCCTCCCAACTTCAGCTTCAACCAAGTTAAGAGGCTTTTGTTAATCCTCACCACTTCAGCTTCGATGACGATCGGCATTTATTCTCTTTTGAAGTTCATATTTACTAATTATTAGCAATTGCTTTTCGAACTCCTTGAGGACTCAAAAGAGGCTAAAAGTGAGATCTGATCATAATGAAGCCTTGCTCTCGGGAAGTTTCAAAGTTGAACTTTTGAGCTTTTGCTGATTCTTTTTATTTTTTTGATCATAAAAACCAGTTCTGTTTTGCAGTTCAACAAACTTAAAGCTCTTGGTTATTCTCATAGTAAAATTGAACCAAGCTACTTCAAGCTCATTCAACTCATATTTTCAACTTTTTCCACCATTCGAACGGCAACCTCGACATTCGATCTCTGATGATCTTATGGATCCACTTATTTTGGATTTCAGCTCAGACACCACATCCATCAATAAAAAGATAATGGAATAAACATGCCTTACATCCAAAATTTAGTACGTCATATGCAATTCCATTCAATGCTCGGCTAGTGCCATGCATAATTAATCATTTGAGATGATAGATATAGGACTTGTATCTTATATTCTTGGGATTGAGGTCCTTTAGTATGTTATATGGAGTATTTTTATGTCTTAGAAAAAATATGCCAGTGATTTTTTGAAAAAAATTCAAGATGGATGGAGCAAAACCAATTTTGAGTCTGGCTAAAGTAAAATTGATGAAGGATGGCTTTGGGAAATATGTTGATCCTACCTACTTTAGAAGTTTGGTAGGAAGTTTGAGATATTTGACTTCTACGAGATTAGATATCACTTTTAGTATTGGTTTGATTAGCTGGTTTATGGAGAATCCAAACCAGTCACATTTGCAGGCAACAAGGATGATACTGAGATACATCAAAGGAACTCAGGAAGATGGTATTTTTTTTTTCAGGAAGTGATCCAGTTGAGTTATTTGGCTATACCAATAGTGACTGGGAAGGTAATGTTGTTGAAAGAAAGAGTACTTCAGGTTATGGAGTTTTCACTGGTTCTGGGGTATTCTTATAGAGTTCTAAGAAGTAACAAGTGATATCATTCTCTATGGCGGGGATTTAGTATATTGTAGTAGCTAATAGTAGGGGTGTTCATAGGACCGGATACCCGGTCCATGAGTTAAAAAAATACCCGACCCTCACTGACCGGGTCAAAAAAATTCTGACCCTTTACCAGGTCCATACAAAGTGGGTAACCAGCCTAATGGGTACTTGCAAAAGAGGGTCGGGTTCACTGGGTTCCTGACCCTCTCTAGTAACAAAACTTAAAAATTTAAATAATCATAGCTAAGCAAGTTAATTTCACAATTAAGTCAACAACAATTGAATCTAACTTACAAAGTACATTCCAATAGCAACAAACTAACAACCAGCAACAGGCCAATACCGATAATAATTAAATCACAAAATGATGAGCCAAGAGTTTTACACTCACAACCTCCCTTTGTTACAATTGTTATCTCTCCACTCTTACACTTGAAGAACTTTTACACTTCTTAACACATTTTCACACTACCTACACTATTACAACACTTGAACCCACTATTTCTCTCAAATAGCTCAAGAATTGTTTGTAATCAATGTAGAAGTCTTTTTTTAATTAATTCAGACTTAGGGGTATTTATAGTTGCCAAATATCTGCTCAACAACTTACAACGGCTATTTTCAGAGGAAGGTTGGAAAACAAGGAACTACGTTGAAAACATGCGTCCGAAGAAAGTCTGTGAGAGGTTGTCAATAACCATCTAGTAAATATTTACTTCTAATGAAACCTTATTATTTGGTCATCAAAAACATGATTACAACATTATCAAAAATGATTGAGCAAAAAAGGAAAAAGTAAATATTTACTTCTAATGAAACCTTATTAATCAAATTTACAACATTATCCAAAAAATGGACTGGGTCGGGTACCCGGCATCACAAAAATGTGACCCGCAACCCGACCCTCAACCTAAGTGACCCAACCTTCTACCTGATAGACTTTCAGAATACGGTTTGGGTACCCTCTTTTTCTAGTTTGGATCGGATCGGTTCAGCAAATTTTTCAAGTCAGCAAATCAGGATGAACGCCTGTAGCTAATAGTACTAAAGCATTATGGTTGCGTCGAATGCTTGGTGTTCTTCAACATAGGTAGGATGGTCCTGCGAAGAATTTTTGTGATAGTAAGTCGATAATTGAGTTGTCCTAGAATCCAATTCTTCATGGGCGCAAAAAGCACATTGACATCAAATACCACTTCATATGTGGGTTGGTTTGAGATACAGAAATTGAAATTAATTATTGCAGAATTGAAGAACAAGTGGCAGATATTTTCACTAAGGCATTGACGTCGGACCAAGACATTCTTGAAGTTAAAGAAGATGTTGAGCATGTTCAGGTTTGATGAGTTCAGTTTAAGGGAGTCTATGTAGGACATATTTAAACCAAACTAAATTATTTAATTAGTTTATTAGTTCTAGTGGCCATGTGTCATTGTTCGGGTAATTTGTATTGATTGGTTCATTTTAAGTAATATGGTATGATGCACAGGATTATTTCCTGTTGATAGTAGTAGTTTTATCAACAACTGTCTAAGGGTTAGTGTGTGAGCCTCTATTTTTGTTATAACCATGACCTCTGTTATTGTAGGCCTAATTTGTCTGATTAGATTCTCCTTGCTGTTTAGATTAATCTTTCCCCTTTAAATTCAACTGTGTCTATAGTGCCTTCTTCACTGTATCATTCTCCGTAATATTTTCCATCTTTCCACTAGTTCTCCGTTCATGTAGAATTAATGAGCTCTGCAAATCTTCAATGCTCAAATTTGACATAGTTTTCGTTTTCTGAATTATTGCTACTAAAGAGACCAATGTTCAAACCCAACCTAACCAAAAAATCCAATCCAACCAAAATGAATTTGGACTTAAATGAGTTGCATTATTGAGTTTCGACTTAGTTGGATTAGGTTACTCGAGTTTGGTTGAAAATAAAAGCCAACCCAACCCGACAAATTGATAACCCAATAAAGGTTAATTTTATATATATATATATACTTAATTTTTATTTTGTCCCAATTATTTCATCTAATTTATATTTTTTCCTTTTAATTATTGACATATTCATTTTTTTAACGACACATATTTTTTATGGATAATCTTGTAATTTTAAATTTTTAAAACTTTTTTTAATAATTTGAATTTTTAATCCAAATAGCCTGAAAACTCGGGTGACTTGCCCAACTAATACTTGGGTTGCTATA
Organism: Cinchona pubescens; assembly: GCA_025175665.1. Taxonomy (NCBI): domain Eukaryota; kingdom Viridiplantae; phylum Streptophyta; class Magnoliopsida; order Gentianales; family Rubiaceae; genus Cinchona; species Cinchona pubescens. The sequence goes on from JANKKI010000414.1 coordinate 106,379, forward strand.
TTAGTTCGATTGGGTTGGGTTTTATTTTTTAGACCCAAAAAACCTAAAAATTTGAACTTGAAAAACTACCAACCCGCGCTATAGGAAAATGAGGCTTTAGTGACGAAAAGCATAATGACGACACGAAATCTCGTCAATAAAGGGTGTTATTAGTGACGACTATTAACTTGGTCACTACAAAATGGAAGGATTTTCCTTTTAGTGACGAAATACAAAAAGTCGTCACTAAATAGTCATTACGTCATCACTAAAGACTAGCGGAAAATTGCGCGGAAATATATTGGATTTAGTTACAATATTTTGTTTTCACTAATATTTTCAGTGTTAGTGACGATGTTTTATCATCACTAATATTTTAAGAGTATTCTAGGATTTAGTGACGATCATTCATCATTGATATTTTTAGTATTAGTTATTGGTTTTAGTTATCAGCATTGACTTTACATATAGAAAGTAAATGTTTGAAAAAATTTCTATGTGGGTTTTGTTGGATTGTGTTGAAAAAAGTTAGCTAGTTTGTGTAATTATTTGTTTAGATATTAATTTTGGATTATAGGAATTAAAGAATTTAGATGTGTTATTTTAAATGAAAATAATAAAATAAATATTGAGTTAAAGAAAAAAAATTATATTATGTGTTTATGATATATATTTTTAAGTTATATATTTGTAAAGATTATAAATTTTATTAATGTAAATTCTAATCCAACATTTGTAATTGAAGGGGAAAACATTTTGTCTTTTCCCTAATATGATGGCCCCATTAAAAAAACTAAATATTAAAGAAATTAATTAATATTTTGTAACAGCCAGTATGATGGCCCAAATGAGGTGAAAAAAATTAATTAGACTACATTATTGGATGCTTACCCAACAAGGAAATTAATTATAATTCGAAAGTCCAACTATATATAAAAAAACCCAAACAATTTGTTGCCACATAACAGGCAAATGTATGCATGTATGAGACAAATAGGCCATTTAGTTGGCTTGTGTTAGTATGTTGTAGCCCAAGTGGGTAGATAACACATTATATATATATATATATATATATATTGACCCATTAGATAACAAATTAGGATACATAATGTAACTAATTGGGCTTGGTACTTGGTAGCCCAATTAGAAGTCTATAGATATCAACTTATTATCTTAAGATGGTTTCCATATAAGCTTAATTTGGTGGTTCATAGATTTATAATGTGATACTTACGTTTAATCAATTTTCTTTGACTCTCTAGTATTCTAATTTTGTCCTAAAAATTTAATTAATGCATGATATTTATTTCTATGAAGTGCATTATAAATTATACTAATGTTAGAATAATTTTCATAATTCTTTTTGGTTTGTTAATTAATTTGTTAGTAAATCATTATTTAACAACATGTTCTAATTTGAGTCATAACTATTAATTTAAAATAATTGGAAGTTCCCAGTTTAATCTAAAAACAACTTGTTTCTTTTTTGGCTTGTTAATTTGATACTTTGTAAGAAAGATAACAATAAGTATTTTATTCCTTAATTTCACATAAACAAACTTTTACATAAACAATGATTTACCAACAAAATTTTAGTACTTCATTAACAATTAGTACTATTATTATTATAATATTTTTGTTTTATTAACTCAGAAAAACATATTTTTAGTTAAACAATAAGTATTCAATTGACTTATAACTACTTATTTACTATTTTTGCAAGTATTTATTACAATAAACTTAATATTTTTGTTTTATTAACTCACAAACCAAATGATTCACATTGGCATCTTTTAAGTAGCCTAAGTAGGCTACTGCAGATGCAATGAAGACCACCATTGCTACATCCACAAAAAATACTAAGAGCATCTGTATTGCCCTACGATATATTGCCACTACAGAGGGGGGTCCCGGGGGGTGCCTCCTCGAGCAGTATCTCGATATCTATTCTAACCTTTCTAAACTCTTTTGGCCATATCTCGATACCTTTTCCCTTTCTTCCTTCACCCTCTTAACAAAAAATCCCCTAACTTCTTCTCGGCCCACCATCTTCCTTCAAAACACCGCCATCCCACACTGCTTCACTACCATAAACCACTGCAAACCTCATCTACCACCATCCGCCCTCTTGCACACACCATTTTTTATTCAAACTTCCACCCGATTCACACCACCCGCGGCTGTCAAGTCAAACCTCCACCCCGATTCACACCATCCCTTGAAGCCGCACCACCAACTTTGAAGTAATTCCTCAAGTCACCGCTGCCGCCACCACATGAAGGTAAAATCCCTCTCTGATTTGTACTAATTTTAAGTTTCAAGCCACACTCCCTTCTTGAGTTAGGATTTTTGATTTTGTTATATGTGATTTCTAGTTATTGTTGTGCGAATTTAAATTTGTTAATCCTTGTCCGAATTTGGGTAGTTGGAGGGATTATTTTTTTAGATCCAATTTTTTTGTGAATTATCCAAAAAAAAAAAAAAAAGTTACCATGGGATCTTTGTCAATCATCTCTTTTTTTGAGAATTTGCTGGAGAATGTACTTTAAATAACATGCTCTGGATTCATTTGGTCTTAGCTTAACCAGAGTTACCCTTATCACTATTTTTCTTTTCCTGTAGTTGAGATCTCATTATGTCATAAAACCTTGAACAGAAGTTGCGTACTTGATTGAGTTCTCTCTGCTTCGGCATTTGTGTTACTGTCACGAAATTTGATTTTGAATCAGAAACTTGAAATGAAGGTATTGTAGGAATTTCTTGATTCCTCTACCAGTTGGTGATTTGAATCCTTCCTCTTCCTATTGAACTTCTATTTAGTATATTGATGTCTATTTCTGCATATTTATTAGATGAGACAGAGTTCATGATATTTATGTCTAAGGCAGTTTGCTTTTTGGATACTTGCATAGTCTTTAAGGAATTTGTTGGTGAACACTTGTATGCATTTGACCTTGCTTCCGTGATCACTTCATGCATGACTAAGGTAGTGGGATGTGTGGTTCTAATTCATGTGATTGGGCAGATTCTGTGTATTTCAGGCATAGGCTTGTAGATTTTGGAAATGGTGTATCTTGTTGTCCAATAGTAATTAAAATGTCAAAACAAGCAATAAAAAGTTTTTCTAGCAAGTGTTGTGGTAGTTATATATCCTGAACCTCCTGGTGAATATTTACTAATTACAGATAATGATACCCATTATTGGAGGAACTCTTTGTGACTGAAGAGCTTGAACATCAATTCTTGACAAGTAGCTTCTACACAAAATAACATTGTAAGTGCTATTTAGTACCTTTATAATTATACCAAATTTTTAGCAAGTAATTGATTATTTTACTACAAAACATGAGTTGATGATCCACCAAATGGACGAAGTTTTTGTGTTATATTATGAAGATGTCCATGGAAAGATGTAAACATGTTTTAGTGATGATTTTCCATCAATATGTGAAAGTGCCATTTTTTGTCTTTATTGGTTATTGAATGTTTGACTTCATTAATTTTGAAGTTATTGAACTTATACAAAAATTGTTTTCTATTTCGAAGTGTTGGAATGAAATTAAGTTTTTTAATTAGTTTAGTATAATACTGCATATTTAGTGGTTGATTTTCTCTTAAGTTGTCTAATTCTTAAGAAAATCATATTTAGGATATGGACAAGAGTTGGATGACAATTGACAACAGGATGGACGAGCGATATGCATTGGGTGTTCAGGGGTTTTCTGGGCTATAGTAAAATTTGCATATTCTAATAAAGATCAGTCCACTAAAATTTCATGTCCTTGCAAATCTTGCAATAACTTTCGTAATCAATTCAAAGGAATTGTGAAGCATCATTTGATGGTGCATGGAATTAGTAAAGATTATGTTACATGGGTATATCATGGTGAGTCATATCAAGATGATTCAGATGAGGAGCATATACTGCATGAAGGGTTCCATGATGAAGATGAGGATGATGACCTAGATGACATGTTAAATGACCTTTCTCGTGCTAATTGTGGGGAGGGTTGGCAGGATATTGGTTGTTCTTCAAGTGATCTGTATTGCAAAGCAGATGCATATTTAAGATTGTTAGATGATGCTAAACAACACCTTTCCCTGGGGTGCAAGTCATTCTCTAAATTGTCATTCATCGTCTCTCTACTTCACCTAAAGACCATGAGTGGTTGGAATATCAAATCATTTGATGGTTTTCTTGAAATTTTCATAAAAGCTCTTCCAAATAGTGCTTCTATGCCTAAATCTTTCTATAAATGCAAAAAGATCATTCGAGATTTGGGGTTCAAATATGAAAAAATTCATGCATCCGTGAATGATTGTGTTCTCTTTCGTAAAGAATATGCATCCAATACCACCTGTCCTAATGATAAATGCAAAGAGCCACGTTTTAAGGAAGAAGGTCACAAGGTTCCTAGAAAAGTTCTTCGCTACTTTCCTCTAAAACCAAGGTTGCAGAGATTGTTTGTCAATGATGAGGTAGCGAATGATATGAGATGGCACAAGGAGAAGCGTGTTGATGATAATAACATCATGAGGCATCCGGCTGATAGTGAAGCACGGAAACATTTTGATAGAGTTCATCCTTCCTTTGTTCATGACTCAAGAAGTGTTAGGTTAGGCCTTGCAACTGATGGATTCATCTCATTTGGTAATCTTAGTAATGCTTATAGTATATGCCCTATTTTTCTTGTCCTTACAACCTGCCTCCTTGGAAGTGCATGAGAGATCCTTTTATCATTGAGGGCTCATGTCAATGTTAATCCCAGGACCTAAATCACCAGGAAAGGGTATGTATGTGTATTTTCAACCCTTGATTGATGAATTGAATGAGTTATGGGAAGGTGTAGAGGCTTATGATGCACACAAGGGAGAAAAATTCAAGTTGCGTGCTGCTATTTTATGGACTATAAATGACTTTCCAGCTTATGCAATGTTATCTGGGTGGAGCACCAAAGGACATTTTGCATGCCCTGTTTGCATGAATGATACATTTTCTGAATACTTACCTTTTAGTAGAAAATTTTGTTACATGGGGCATCGTAGATTTCTGTCCTCTAACCATCAGTGGAGAAAGGATAAGAAAATTTTCAATGGCAAAATAGAAATTCGGGGGCCTGTTGTGCCTAAATCTGGATATGAAATTTTAAATGAGGTTCAAATGTTGAATGATGCCATGAACTCTTTCGGTAAATCTTCAGAACAAGTGCATCTAAGAAAGAGAAAGCGCAATGCTGATGGGTTATATTGGACCAACAGTAAAGTGTGTTCTTCAATCTTCCTTATTGGGTAGTCCTTAAATTACGGCACAACCTAGACATCATGGATGTTGTCAAAAATGTTACTGAGAGCTTATTAGCTACCTTAATGGATATTAATGGAAAGTCCAAGGACATGTGAAAGTCACGTAAGGATTTAATGCAGTTGAATTTGAAAAAGGAGTTGCACTTGTAACAAAAAAGAGATTCTTTCACCATGCCGATGGCTTGCTACCATCTAACCAATGAGGAAAAGAGCAAGGTGCTTCAATTCATGAAATCAATTAAGTTCCCTGATGGTTTTGCTTTAAATGTCTCTCGCTGCATAAAAGGTGAAGAGGTCCAATTGTCCAAAATGAAAAGTCATGATTTTTATGTTTTCATACGACGGATTCTCACAATTGCAATTAGTAGAATGTTTGACAAAAGAAGTTCGACAAGTTTTATTTGATCTGTGAATTATACAAGAAGTTGTGTTAAAAACTTCTTTTTTAGATGTTCTCATTTTTTCACCTTCCTTCTTTGACCTAATGATACATCTTATGGTTCACTTACCATATGAATCAAAAATTGCCGGTCCATCGCAATATCGTTGGATGTTTCCATTCGAGAGGTAACCAATGACATATTAGTTTTATATATGATTTTCACACAAAATATGCAATTAAAAGTTAAAGATTTTAAGTATGTACAGGAAAATGGGGACATTGAAAGGATATGTCCATAATAAAGCTCGCCCAGAAGGTTGCATTGCCCAGCGGCACATAGACAAGGAGTGCCTAACTTTTTGTAGTATGTACTTGCATGATGTTGACACAATTTTCAATAGAGTTGACCACAATAATGAATTGACAGAAGCATCAGGTGTATTATCTATTTTTTTGGGATTATGTCGTCCATTTGGTGGACATAAAGTAGGTGTTTTAAGTTCACCTGAACTGGAGATGCTTCATACATTTGTACTAAACTAATTGTGATGAATTAGAAGAACACATACAGTAAGTTTTTTCTTTAATTTGTTTACAACATTATGCGCTTCAGAAATTTAGGATCAAAATATAGTATATTTTTAGGCCGAAGGATTACATTATAATACTTTCATTCATTTAGGGAGCACAAAGAAAAGCTTGCAGTAGAAAGTAATGCAAATGTGGATCAACGTCATGATAAGCAATTTGCTTCATGGTTTCGTCAATGTGTAAGAGACCAAAAAAGCACCTTGTTTCATTACAAAATTTAAAATTCATAAATTACTCATTAATTTGTTGTTCTACTATATGTAGGTTTTATCTTGTCCTGAAACCTATAACGATGAAATAAGATCTTTGGCATTGGGACCAAATAATAGAGTTAGTTGGTACACTGTTTGCATGGCAAATGGCTACCAATTTCATACAACGAGTAGGGAAAAGGGTAGAAAAACTCAAAATAGCGGGGTTGTGGTAAAAAGAGAGCATAGAAATAACATTGTTGATTTTTTTGGGGTATTGGAGGATATTATTGAAGTTGAATACTTAGTAGGAAAGAAGAAGGTGTTGATATTTAAATGTAAATGGTGGAACACTGGAGATAGGAATGGATTACATATTGATAAAGAAGGGAATATTTGTAGTGTTAATTTTTCTAGAACATGGTATAATGATCAGCCTTATATTCTAGCGGATCAAGTTCACCAAGTTTTTTATTTGAATGATCTTAGATTAGGTAGAAATTGGCATGTTGTACAAAGGTTTAGTCCTCGTAACTCGTATGATGTTCCACAACGGCTAGACAAAGGGCCAGATGAAGAAGTTTATCAAGAAGAAGAACCAAGCATAAATCTAGTCGTTGATTTGAACTTCGACATGCCATCTCTTGCAAGGGGCACTTTGTCTTTGCAGATGTTGCCTTCTAATTCAGTTCACACCAATGCAATGAAGGGTTCATCAAGGGTCCCTCTAGTTCATGATGATGACTTTATCAATGATGATGACATGCATTAATGGAAATCAATCAATCTCTCATGATGAAAATGAAGACTTGTGGCCTAATGACTAATGTTTTGCAAATTGGTGCTTTGCACATTTTTTTTTTTTTTTGAATTTTCTAGTTGTTTACTAGTTTATGTGCAACATCTTAATTTGTATACTTAAGTTGTCATCAAATTTTTTTTTTGACAATACTGTTTCATCTTTTGTTCTTTTCCATTAGCATTTACTACTGACTTCCCAATAATTATGTTTTGACCCTTTGTTACTTATTGTAGATGGTTGGACCCAGAAGAAAATGACTAAGCAAGAAAGAAACATTTCCAAATGCCAATCAACCTGCAGGAATGAAAAGTGAGGCAGGTTCAAGTACTTCTCGAGCTCCATTAAGTAAGAGTACAGTTGATCCACGTCCAAAGAAAAGTCCAATTGTGCAATCTTCTCCCAGACGAAGTGTACGCCTTACACCTAACAAGGTCACCACTACTTTTGATCTTATGAATGAATCAGGAAATGAACCACTAGAAGCAGCCAGCTTCACAAAGAAATGTAGGCAAAAGTTCTAGAACAAGGCGATCTTTAAATTTGACAGCCCAGACACATTGTGCCAAGCAACCTCTCATACCCACTGTTGGGCAGCACAGGCACCATGAAAATGATGAAGAAGATGGGCACAGCCATCATGAGAATGATGAAGAAGATGAGCACAACCGCCATGAGAATAATGAAGAAGATGTGGAAGAGCAAACATATCCTCCAGGTGATCATCTATACTCAACTACTTTAATCATTTCTACTTTTTCTTTTCTACTTTGGGTTGGGTTCAATTTTCCTTTTATCGAGTCAGGGTGCATTTCTTTTTTGTTTCCTCAGTTTCTATTTTTACTAAAGATAGAGAGCCAAGAATGCATCATACTATTATTTCTTGCTTTGGGCCTTGCTTTCTTTCTTTCTTAGGGCAATGAACAGAACAGGAATATTATATGATTCGGGTACTGATTTCTCAAATTCGTGAATTTTATTTCTATACAATGCAATTATTACATGCATTTCTTCTATGTCAATCCCCTAAAGTGTTCCAATACTAACTATTTTTGTGTCTTATAATAAATGAACAGTTGTATTGGCAAAGAGGGGTCCTACAAGGAATATCAAATTGGCCAATAGAAGGAGAAAAAGCTCACCTTTGACTATTTATATAGATGAAGTATCTGGAAGGGTAGTTGGGGATGATGCTCAGCATTTCATAAGTGAGAGTGGATGTATTGTTCGTAAACTTGTCTGCTCGAGTAACCCAACATGGTCCAAATTGAGCTAAGAGTTGAAGGATGACATATACAACAACTGCACATTATTGATTCTTTGATAATTAGTTCAACTATTATGACATAATGAGATCTTAATAGCCAAAGAAGATTCATTTCATTTTCATGATTTTTGTAAATGTAGCAACAATATGAGGTTGGAAAAAGTCCAGAAGTAAAGAAACGTATTCACCAGCAGCTTGCTTCTCAAATGAAGTCATTTAAACATAGGCTACATAAGCGCTTTCAGAAGTATCCATCAAAAGAAGAGGCAATGAAGCATGTTCCTGAGGGCTTTGATAAAGAGGCGTTGATTAAATTCTGCGAGGAATTTGACTCTAAAGATTTCAAGGTATGTTCACTAGTTTTAAATTTCTTTTATTTTCTATTTTTCTATGAGTTCATCCTTTCATAGGATATAAGTATGAAGTTTGAAATTTTGAATGATAGATCATAGATTTGTGAAAGATGGATCTGTTTGTGTAAAGTTATTTAAATTAAGAAAATAGAGTTTTCATCCAAGTCAAGGCATCAACCTTAAATAGATCTTGAAGTAATTCTATTACAAAAAAAGTTCACTGGTTTTAAGTTATGACCATGTTGCCATGTAATGACACAATTCTGTTTGTATATGTCCTTTCAAATCTGGTTTTTTTTTAAAGGATCAAAGTGCAAGAAATCAAAAAAATCGTGCAGGATGTCGAACTCCAACTACTGTTGGGACAAAGTCAATTGCAAGGATGATCGATGAAAAGGTATACAGAGTTTGATTTATTTTACATGAAATCTTCTTTCATATGTTTTTCGCCTTAACAAATATGTATTGAAATTGCCACAGAGGAAGGTTGAAGGCCAAGATGTTTCTGCCATTGATACTTATAGGATGGCTCATTTCTCGAAAAAGAAGGGCAAGATGGTTAATGATAAGGCTAGTGAAATGTTGGTGAGTACTTAGAGTTATTATTACATGATCAATTGTTATCACTGAACATGTTAAGACTCATACTAAAGTATTTCCTTCACTATAGGAAAAATTGGAATTTTTCATGACAGAGAGAGGAATGACAAATGAAATTTGTTTGCAAGAGTTCAACTCCATACCTGGACATGTGCGGGGTCGGTCAGCACCAAAGGGGTAGTTTCTTGCCTTTGAAAGATATCGCACTGAAGTTGAAAAAGAGAAACAAAGAGCAAATGAAGCTGAAGAACGTGCAACAGCTTTGGTCCAGCAAGTCAATGCTCAACAAGAATTGATCAAAGAGCTCAAAGACCAACAAATGGCTACCAATGCGAAGATGGATGCACTTATTGAGAAAGTTGGTCTATTAGTTGCGATGCAATCCAAAAAAAAAATGTAAGTTATCATCCATTTACCTTTTACATTTTTTGAATTGTGTGTGGATTGCTATCATCAATTATTTATGATCTTCCACCAAAATGAGAAAATATAATTGCTACACATAATTGAGCATATTCTAAAAGTATTCTAGTACCATACTATCATTCATTAATGGAAAATTAAAGGAGATAAAAACGTCAGTGAGTCATTTCTTTTGGTTATGTAATATGAATTTATTTATTTAGTAAAAAGTGTTTTATTAGTTTGATTTTCTAGGAGATACAATAGCAATTATGCTGTTTTAAAGGATGAAAGAAGGAATTTTGTGATTTGAAGATTGGTTTGGTTGATATAGGCTGCTGGAAGTTTAGTGAGTACTTTAAAATAGGCAAAATATAGAACAAAAGAGCTAGAGAAAGGCTGGATTTTGGAGATACTATGTATGGGAGTGAGATGTTAATGGTCTGCAAATGCTTTTTGGAGCTAACTTTTAGCTGAGTCTTGGTAAGAAACTGTATCAAATGTAATGTGAACCTGAGATGTGCTTTCTTTATGTGTTCTAATGTGTATAATTTTTTTTTGAAGGCACTTGTTGAGATCTTTTCTTAAATGAAATGGGAATATCTACTTGAAATGTTGAATTGACTGATTGATTGGTGTTCTAGTTACTTTTTTGAGCAGTTTTATTTTTCTTTCTGATTGTCGTTTTAAAAGCCCATTGGCGTCGAAAGAATAATGCCGCCGACCCCACTTAGTGTGAATAAAACTTGGTTTATTGTTGTTGTCATCATCGTTTTAAGAAGTTATGGGCATTTAAGAAATCAATATTCTCGTCATGGTGTCTTGTGAGAAGGCCATCATAGATAAAGCTGTTTGTTCAGCCAAATTGTGTATTATTCAAGTGTTCTGTGGTCTTGCATGTTTAGTTCAATTATGGAATAATTATTATAAGTATACAAGAGCTACAGATACCAATATCTTACTTTCGCAATCATATAGACTAGAACTATAGAATAGAAATAAAATGACTTAGAGTTTGATAAGGTTGATCTCCAACTTTATGAACATATGCCGGAAAGATTGACTTCAATCTTCTGATATTTAATGAAATTCATTTTGGAGTAATAAAAAATCAGTAAGGATCAACACTATAACATATTCACAAAGTGTCAATTAAAGAAATTTTGTTCTTTATTAGTGAAAGAACTCTTAGATGACTACATACGATGCAACAAAATGCTTTTTGACTCAAGTTGAAATGCTCTCTTGATATCCTTGAGACATGTCTGGATATGTGGGCATATGCATTTTTCAGTGTTTTAGGTTCCCTTCCCTAAACTGCTTTTTCATTTGATCTCTCTTAATTTAAGTCCAAAAGTGTTCATTGAGCTTTTAGTTTAGGAAACTTAAATCTTATTGAGGGTGTTTGCTAATTTCCATCCTATTATGACCTACTCTTCTATTTTGTTTGCTTCATAACATGGCTTGTCAAAAGTGGTTTTTGGGTGGTTTCTTTGTGCTTTTGTGTTGTCAAGAGTCTTGCTTAATTTAGTAGCTAGGATGTTCTTTATTTATGCTCTCTCAACTCATGTATTTATTTATGTATGTATGTGTTTGTGTGTGTGTATCTATTAACCTTACTGGAATTCGTTCCTGTTATTTGGTTGTGGTTTTTGGGGGTTTTTTGTGCTTTTTGTTGTCAGGAATCTTGCTTAATTTAGTGGCTAGGATATGCTTTATTTATGCTCTCAGCTCCTGTGTATATGTGTGTGTGTGTATATATATATTAGCTTTACTGGAATTCTTGCCTGTTATTTGGTTTTTGTTTCATCCCTTCATCTTTTCTTCCAAAGCTAGATAAAGTAACCGTAATTCAGCATATCTTTTCAGCATTATGCGCTTGTCATTATGCTTGTGTATAGCTAGACAATTGAAGAAAAATTAGGCTTATTTTTTTCTGTCTCATAAAAAGAAGTTCCTTATCTGTCTTGGTTGCCTATCATTTTTGTTTTCCTTTTGTTTAACATATTCAACAAATGTTTATTGAATTTGGTATTTGTTTAATAAGTCCAGTTGTCATACTTTAATCGACCTAATAAATTTGTTAATTAACGTATTTTCTTTTTTCCTTGTGATTCATCTTGTAGTGAAGCTCACCGACAAGCAAGCTTATTTGGGAAGAAGTGTAACTTTTTCCTTGCCCATGCTTTTGATGTATAACACTTGTTTGATTTTTTTGTACTGCTGAATTTATGTTAGTTATATTTGAAGACATGGATATTGTAATCTAGTAGGTGTTAGAACTTATAAATACTTAACTATTATAGTTATTTGGCACTCTTTTATGTTGTCGGACTGTCATTATACTGTTGGACTGTGATTATGACAATGAAATCCTATTTTGCAGGTTACAAGTTTAGTTTTAGATTATAACAGTAATTGGATTTTAGTAAAATGTCAATGTGTTTTTTTGGTTTTGGCATTGTGAGTAATTAAATTTCCAAGAAAAATTGCTTATAGGTCTGAAAAACTTGTGACCAACTTCACTTGTCACAAAAAAGTTTAGAAAGTCATCACTAAATGTGTTGATCAAACACATATTTAGTGACTACTTTTAGTCGTCACTAAATGTATTGACCGAACACATATTTAGTCATTCCTCTCCTGTCATCACAAATGTCGTAACTAATTATATTATTCGAATGCTTATTTAGTGACTCCACCATCGTCACAAGTTGTCACAAAATATTGTCACTAAATGCATTGACCGAGTACATACTTAGTGACGTCGTTTGGTCGTCAAAAAATGTCGTCATAAAATATAGCATTTAGAGACGACGTGCCATATTTAGTTACCATTTTTTAGTGCCTTTTGTGACTACATATACTCGTCACTATTTTGTGATGACTGTTTGTCGTCACTGAAAACACTCATTCAGTGAGTCAACTTTGAATTGTCGTCACTATATGGCTTTAGCATCGAGCCTTTAGCCACGCACAGTGATGAGCTGAATCGTAGTCTCTAAAGTATTTTAATGACGACTTCTTAACTTTTTGTGACAACTTGGCATAGTGACTAAAACTCTATTTTCTTGTAGCAACCCAACCCATGAACCATCCTATTGCTACCACATGGTCAAATTTTATCAGTAATGTATTCACAACTTTCTCCACAAATAATTCGTCAGTTAGCTTATGGTTATTAAGTGCCATCTCATTCTTAATCTCTGTTAGTCAAGAAAAATAAGATTCAATAGATTCTAATTTTTCATCGTCAAAAATTCGAACTTCTTCTTCAACACAATTAGATTATTCTGTTCAACCCGGTCTACTCCTTGATATGTCTTTTTCAAAATATCCCAAACTTCCTTTTCGTATTTGCTGTAACAATTTTTTCAAAAATTGAAATATCAATTGCCTGATAAATCAGTGACAACACCTAATTGAATCTTTTTTCACTATTACTTCATTAGCAACTCTTCAACCCATGTGCTTTTAGATGAGTTATCATCTGTTTCTTCTAAGAAATATATTCGGATATATTTTTAACTTTTAGAACTGAAAAAAATAATTATAGGTTCTATAATTATGGATTAACCATAACTCTTGATACAACTTTGATGGATACAAATAAAAAATTAATCAAAAACACAAGAAATAGGTAAGAAAGAATCCACTAGGAACTAAGAAAGTATTGTTGCTTAACTTTTTTGATAGATTGCGAAATATCTTCACAAGTGTTGCCATCTTGATGAAAAGTTTTGAGGCAAAAAACTATATGGTTTTCTATGGGAGAAATAAACAATGAAGAAGGCTTTAAGAATTGTGAATGATGCGAGGTTATGATAAATATAATGGCGTGCATGATACGAATGTTGGTATTTATAAAAAGTAACAAACCGCCACAAAAAATTGCCTCAAGAAGACAGTGAAGAATGCTGTGTTACTTGCTTTAAATCCCACGAGGAATAGATGAGAGCTCAAATCCTCTAGAAAGTAATAAACCGCCTCAAGAAGACAAGACATATAGAAAGTAAAACAAAAAAAAAAAGCAAAATGCAGCAAACTACAAAATCTCTTTCTGTAATCTTAAGAATTTGGTAGTTAGATTTTAGCAAATAATAAAAAATGCATCATTAGATTTTATGAGTTGAATGATGATAAGGTTCATGTGATTAGTGGTGTTCATCTTTTGACCCACCGACTTGAAAAAACTCACTTTTTTGCTCTACTTTAATTTGTAAAAATAGGGTACTTAAACCGCATACTATTGGTAGGTCGGGTATTAATATCAACGTGTCGGGTATTGCGACCGGGGGCATGGATATCCGACTCGATCCATATATAGGGTTCATTTTGTTATTTTATTCATTATGGCATAATATTAATGGATATTGTCTCCTCTCATTCCTATTTACAAGGATATTTGTGTAAATACTAATCAAATTTTTTGAAATAAAAATTGATTGACAAATATCAAAATTGAATCAGGTCGGGTACCCGATTATCCAACCTACTTTTAACGGGTACCTACATAACTGGGTACCGTACTAATTTTTTCCTGATCTGATATAATCAAATCAGGTCAGGTACTGACTTAATTAACCAAGTTCCTCGTAGGTTACATGAACACCCCTACACGTGATAGCATAGTTGCATTGCATTTGTTATATATTACTAGAGTAAATGATGTCATTGGTACCTAAAATTTTGACTAAGTTGTGCGTTGGTATTCCATCTTTTGCTTGTGTCATTTTAGTATCCAATCTTTAAAAATAGTGTCCTACTGGTTCAATTATGCCGAAGATTATCACGTGCAAAATAACAAAGATATTTTTTAACAAAAAATTGAACAAAATAACGTACTTTCATTATCACAACATAAAAGAAAAATAAAAAGTAAATGTTTCCATTAAGCAGCAAAAATTCTTGAACTTTTAAGTGATTACAATATAGATTCTTATTTTTTAAAAAAGAACACCTCAAGTTTGTTATAATGAAACTACACTATTTTTTTCAATTCATATTAAAAAATCACACATTAATCTCTTGTATGATGTATGATGCACGTGACGATCTTTAGAGCCTTTCAGTCACCAAATTTGGGCAATTGTACCAAACACTGTTTGTAAAGGTGAGATACGAAAATGACAATCAAAAGATAGAGCAACAAAGTAAAATTTGGTTAAAATTTTAGATACCAATAACGTCATTTACTCATATGAATATTTAGGATTTGTGTCGCTTTGTCAACGAGTGACTTGTTTAGACATCCAAAGAATTTTTAGTTATTTCACACGAGAAATAAAGTTTGTCCGTGTGGCAATAATATTTGCCTTGACCAAATCCAAATGACAATATGAGCTAGATATTGGAAATTAATTGCAAAAGTTATTGTGACACTAGTCATAAAAGTACACTCTATGTTTGGTTAAATTTATTGAAAATTAATAAATTAAATAAAATTTAAAAGATATGAATACGGATGTGTATAAAAGGAGTTAAGAAGTTTTACTTGATTGTGAATTGAAGGAAGCTATCTCAGGAGAGAAAATAGTAAAATCTATTAATTTAATTAATAATTACACCAAAATTACACTAAAGTTGAGGAGTTATTAAAAGTAAGTCGCATATCATGGAGTTACTAGTTATTTTGTGAAATGTCTCTACAATGAGTTTGTAGAGAGTAGGGGTGTAAACAAACCGAACTGTTCGTAAAACTCGACTTCAGTTCGAGTTGACTAAGTTCGAGTCGAGTTTTCTCGAATTCGAATATTTTGACGAGCCGTTTTTGAGCACATATATATTATGCTCGAATGTTCGTCGAATTTTTGGAGCACGTGTATATTTTTTTATTATGTGTAAAAATTCTTAAAATATCCATACTCTTTAAAAAAAATTATATTTTTTTCCACAAAAATGTCGAACTATGCGAGTTCGAGCTCGTGTTATCTATTTTCGAGATAACTAGAATCGAACTCAAATTTTATCAAATCATTTTAGAGATTGAGTTCGAATTCAATTTTTAAAATTCATTTGAGCTCAAGCTTGAACTTGAATCCAATAAAATTTTTTGAGATTGCTCGAGATCGAGTAAGATACTATTCATGCTTGACTTGGCTCGTTACACCCCAGTAGATAGACAAGATATCAGTGTAGCTTTGACTATGACATTATCAATACCAGTTACCATCTAAGCATGCAACGCAATAAAAGGCTAAATTAAAAAGAAAGTAACTTAATAAGTGCTAAGGAAAGATGAAGAATACACTTAACCAATAATAGTTTTGAGCTTAGACATGTTAGTATTTACATCTTAGAAAGGAATTGGCAAACAAAGACAAAATAAGGGGAGAATAAATCAGTGATTTTAGACATGGCTTTGGCTAGACTAATGAAAATGACAAACATTACATGTGTACAAATAAAATAAAAAATTGAAAGAAATAAATTTTGGAAGGACAAAAAATTATTTGGGTACGTATGGATAGCATTATTTAGAATACTATTAATTTGCACATTATTTGATAAATTATTTTGAGTCGCTTGGCAAATAATAAATAATTTAAATAAGTTTTTAGATAGTGAATAATACAACTAATTTTTACACAATGTTGTTTGCACTAAAAGACAAATTAGGTATGCAAAAGTAAAAAAGAAATTACTAATTAACATCAAAACACACAATCCGATTCACTTTTTTTTGGAGGGGGCACCATCAAGCAGTTAAAAGTTAAAACCATACACAATGGTACTTGCTTGTCGTTCAAAATCCGAATGTCAAAAAATGAGATTCGCACATATGTGTATGTGCAACATATATTTCTTTAATGAAAAATTAAAAAATACAATCTAATTTTTTATTTTTTTAAAAAAAATCTTAAGTTAGTTATGTGATGTCCAAGTCTATAATGTAAATACTAAATATTTGAAGTGATTTATCATATTTTGGCCATCACATGTAAGTTTGTACTCCTGATCATACGAACTTATTGCTCCAAACTTATGGCAGGGACATCTGAATATAGTTTGGATGCACGTGATCCAACGAGTGATCAAGTTATGACATCCGAATCTCATAAGCGCCCAAGACTCTACTTTCCTACTCATAGTTCAAATTGTCATTGGACGATTCATCAAATTCAGTAATTCAAAACCTTAGAACTGTTATAAATTTCATTTTTCTACCCATAATTCGGATTTTTTAGCATAAGTTTAGAATATAAACCTACATTTCCTTTGTTTTTTCCAAAAAATGCAGACCGAAAAATAGTGATGAATAGTGTCAAAAAAGAGTGCAAATATATGTATATAGTAAAATACATGCATAGATTAATAGTATAAATAATGGTGAATAGTTGAAATAATTAATAGTGAAAGACGAAAAAATAAACCAAATAATCAAAGCTCACCAAACAACTATTTGGTTTACGGTGGCAAATAATGTTGTAAATGAAATAATGGAAAAATAATGCCAAATAACACAATCCATACAAGATCATTGTTAGAGGTTAATGGCATACATGTGAGAAGTTACGGAAAGTGAAGTGGCATTAGTGAACAGTAAAAAGAATTGTATATAGCAGCATCAGCTTGCATTATTTAGCAATGTAGCAACATGAACTTGCATGCACTTTCCATTAGTGATCTATTTTGATTGGAAACAATCCGTTTGTACAGTAAGTAAAGTGAAATAAACAATTCATATTGGTTATGAAAGATCGAAAGCATGGAAGATGAAATGGAGACATGACTAGAGATAAATGTTTTAGGCAATTGAAGACCATTTTTCTATTGCTCCAATTTTTACTAAAAACTTGTGAAGAAGAGTTAATCAACAAAAGTTATGTAAACATACACAAGAATTGCTCTAACCAAAATAAAAATTTTCTGTCTCCTACTCCCACTCCTCACTTCTATTAATCCAGTGTAATCCACCGCCTCCATGGACATTAAAGCTTAAAGTCAGCCCCCAATTCGCCTGCACACAAACTACGAGCGCTAAGTTGTCTCTAGACAAAAAACATCAATTACAAACTTCTGTCAAGTTTTTATTTTTTTTTTAAACTTTCCTTTACGTGTTTAAGTTAAAAGATTTAAAGTTGTGTTTGGATCGATAGATATGATAAATGATTTAAACTTTATCACTTTTGTTCAAGTAATTTTTATTATTAAAGCCAATGAATTTTAGATATACACAAATTAGAAAGTGTGAAAGGAAGATTCCAAATTGCTTTTAATTTGGTTGATTTGAAATTTATTCATTTTAACTTTACAAATTCTTCCAACAAATAAATGAATTTCAAATCTTTTTCCAAATCTATTGATCCAAATACAATCTAATTTCTTTTATACCATTTTTTTTTAGATGTCTGGTCTTTGTGAAATATTTGGCATACATTTTAAATTCAAGCAAGTTAATGAATTATTACTTTCTACTTTATTTCATTCTAAAAGTTGTAATATATTTAAAATTTGCCTCATTTATTAATAACGTATAGTTAATATATATAATTATTCTTGCCATTTAATAATCTTTTTGTTGTTAGTATTTTAGATAAAAGTGTTGAAATAATTTTTTAGAAAGTCAAATTTAACTTCGAGGTGGAATCAAACCTATTCAAATCAATTACAAACCCTCAAGTCAATTACTAACCCTCCATAAGTATGCGAACAAGTCGGGCCATAAGTATGTGAGCCAGTCGGGCCGTACTTGAACTCCAATTGAGTTATTCAGTTGAACTCGATTTCAAGCACTTATTGTTAAAGAATATGGGATTTCATTTCAAAATTAATTAGCAATGAGTGGTATGATTCAGCAACTTATTAATTAGTCTAAAATCTTTAGCCTAACTGATGTGAAATATTTTATACTCTCACACTCCCTCTCACACATAACTTGAGTTGAAACAAGACAATAAATTGATTTCGCCTCTCATATGACTTGGGGATCCAAACCTGAAAAACAGAAGTATTGGCTGATATAACTCTTAAAGCAACATAAACATAGACTTCCATTGCAAAACCAAATAATAATGAGTTATGATGTGAGACAAAAACATATTAATTAGTCTAAATTTTTTAGACTAACTGATGTAAAATATTTTATGCTTTCACACTTATATATTCATCGAGTTTAATCGAGCATACTATTATTTAGTTTTGATTCAACTTGTTTAAGACCTAAACGACTCTTACCCCAAAAGTCTAACCGTGTGTACTCTCCTACCATTACTCAATCTCAAAACTGATATTAGTGGACCTAGTCTTTTGGATTGAATTTTTAACTCTTATCATATGTGCCTTCGGCTCATGGTTCAAAGTCCCACATACAACATAGTTCTTGAAGTTTTTTTTTTTTTTTTTTGAGTCCATAGTTCTTGAAGGTTTAGTAGTATGGATATATATTTATATATAGTATGGATATATATATATATATATCTAATATCGGCATGATAAATTAGAATCTAAAAGCTAACCCTGCATAGTTATTGCTCAACTACACCTGTATCGTTTTGTATCGGCATCTCATCTAAATTGCGCAGCAGCAAGGAACCCTATAAATAATGTTCAATATTTTTTGAGTTGTACTAGATACTACAGCTGACAGCTATTTACTGTTGGGAAAAAATTTACTACAAACACAAAAATTAAAAAACAAGTTTAAAACTTTAGCGCTAGTGATCTCAATCCTTAAAGTGTTATTTGCCCCCACTGTGAATAGTTGTTGAAAGGTTTCAGGCAAATACAACTTCTAGGAATCACTAAAACCACACCAAGAACACTTACTCAACAATATAAGTGTTCTTCTCTTGAATACTCAAGAACAAGTATAAGACTAAAATAAGAAAAAAAAAAACTACAAAAATCTAATTTTTTGTGTGTATATTATACCTTTGATGTAGTCTCATGTTTATAAACACATCAAACATGTCACCAAAGGTTGTCTCAATTGATTGGCAACCCTAAGAAATTAAGTTACAACTCTTAAGATGAATGGACAAAACTTTTCAGCCATAATTCAAATGAAGAGGTGCTACATTGTTTTTTATTTGAATTTGCACCAATTCATCACAAGAGAAGTTGTAAAATCAAATTTAATATTTAATTACTTATTAAGTATTTTTCAAACAAGTCTTGTATTAGTTTTATAAGCTATCATTGAAAAAATGTCAAAAGATACAATTTGAAACATAATGTTGCATATATTTATTTCCAACAATCCCCGACTTAACTTATAAAACTAATTTTTTCAATGAATTTAAATCTCAAGATACTTGTTAAGTTTTAACTTTAAGTGGTGACAAATTTCAAATTTTGGACTAAATCAATGGTTGTACTCAAACATTGAACCTTGATTTCATATGTCCAAATTGGAAAATTGTACCTTAAATTCATAATGTTTCTTCAGATATTCACCGGTATTTTCATACCGTTATGGCCATGTGCGTCCTCCTAGTTTCAAGACCATTTGCAGAAGTTATACATACTTTTGTTAGAAACGGCACCATTTCTAATATTCATATAGGTGAAGTACCAAAGCATAAGTACCCTGGTATGCACATAAGTTCTTTACCGAACTTGTATTTCATTAAGAGCACTTACTCATCCTTCTACAGCACTAGTAAACACGCTTAATACAGATTGTGCCCTAGTGTTTACTCGCAATCACAAAACATAGCTTGTTTTTCTCATTAAACCTTTAGGTTAGTTTGTGAACTAGTAAAGGTCGAGTTCATACTATGGTGATTAATTTAATTGTTTCAACCTCTATGTCCTTGGTCATCCTATAAAATATATCTCTCGAGAGTCCTTTAGTAAACGGATCTACGAAGTTCTTCATTGATTTTACATTGACAATCGTAATCACACATTCCGTGATTAATTGTCTAACATAAGCATGTCTCAAACTTATATGTCTAGACTTAACATTATATTTTTTATTTAATACTCTAGACATTGTAACTTCACTATCACAATGCAAAGAGATAGCTGGCATATCATGTGGCCACAAATCTATATCCAATAATAGATTTCTTAGCTATTCAGCTGCCTCTTTGCCGACCGCAGCTAAAGCTATAAATTCAGCTTCCATGGTAGAATGTGTTATATACGTTTGTTTCTTTGATGCCCAAGAAACCGCACCACCACCAAGCATGAACACCCAACCAGATGCAGACCTATTGTTACTTGCACTAGTTATCCAAATACCTTCACCATATCCTTCTAATACACTTGGATAGTTATTGTAAAACAATCCAAAATTTGATGTTCTCTTTATGTAACCGAGAAGTCTCCCTATTGCTTTCCAATGAGCAACACCAGGATTACTTGTAAATTTTGACAATTTACAAATAGCATAGGATATGTCCAGTCTTGTACAAGCATAAGATACATTATACTTCCAATAGCACTAGCATACTCTAACTGTGCTATTGATCTTCCGATGTTTACCAAAAATTTACTTGCTACATCATACGGAGATGAAGCTTCTTTAATGTTTAAATGATTAAACTTTTGAAGCATTTTATTAATATAGTGAGTTTGATTTAGAGCCTAACCCCCACTATGTTTAGTCACCTTAATACCTTAAATTATATCAACTTCACTCATATCCTTCATTTTAAATTTAAAAGTTAGATACTTTTTTGTTTCTTCAACACCTCTCAAGTTTGTACCAACTATAAGCATATCATCAACATAGAGACATACTATCACATCATAGTCTTTTGTAAACTTTGAGTAAATTCACTTATCAGCATTATTGTGTTTGAAACCATCTTGCAAGATTACCAAATCAAATTTCTCATGTCATTGTTTTGGTGCTTGCTTTAATCCATATAAGGATTTAACAAGTTTGCAAACTTTGTTTCATTACCAAGTAGTACATAGCCCTCAGGTTGTTCCATGTATACCTTTTCATCCAAATCACCATTCAAAAACACAGTCCTAACATCCATTTGATGAATACACAAACCGTACAAAGAAGCCAAAGCAAACAACACCCTAATTGAAGTTATTCTAGCTACAGGGGCATATGTATCAATACCAGTACTCCTTCTGTTTATACCCTTTTGCTACTAACCCAGCCTTAAAGGTTTGTATGAAACCATCTGTATTATATATTTTTTTAAATACCCATTTACAACCAATAGGCTTTGAATCAGGAGGCAAATCAACAAGTACGCATGTATTATTACCAAGGATAGAATTCATTTCTTCCTCTATTACCTCTTTCCAAAATACAACTTTTCTTGAAGACATTGCTTCACTAAATGTCTTTGGGTCTTCATCAACATTTAGTATCATAGGTATTTGTTTACAAACAGATTTTCTATCTCCTTCTACAAGAAAAATTATTTATTGTATATACACATCTTTGGATCCAATTGCTTTTCAATTCTACCTAAGAGACTCCTTCTAATATCATTAGGAAATTCATTATATTTCCTTTTATGAGAAGAATCATCAAATTTTGAATCTATATCGTGTGGATTATTAGACTCTGATCATGTGAATTATAAATATCACTAACAAACTTATCCTCAATGAACTCAGTCATCTATAGATTCCACAATTAATTTAGAATTTACATCAAGTAATCTATATGCTTTTGAATTTTCAGCATATCCTACAAAGATACTTTTATTTGCTTTTGGTCCTAATTTAGTTCTTTTAGGATCTGGTAATTTATAGAATGTTAGGCAACCCCAAACTCTAAAATAACTTAGGTTTGGCTTCCTACCTTTCCATACTTCATAAGGAGATATTCCAAATTTCTTTGAGGGTATCCTATTATGTACATAACAAGCTGTTAAATGCTTCACCTTTTAGGTTCATTGGCAACTTGGCATTTAGTAACATGGCATTTACCATTTCTACTAATGTCCTATTCTTTCTTTCTACCAAACCATTTTGTTGTGGGGTATAGGGTGTACTTATTTGATGTACAATACCATTTTCCTCACAAAAAGAAGAAAATTCATTTAGGAAGTATTCACCTCCTCTATCACTTCTTAAATATTTGATTTTCTTTCCAAGTTTATTTTCTACTTCAGCTTGGCAGTTGTAGATTTTAAACTTTTCGAATGTTTGGTCTTTAGTTTTCATCAAATAACCATATGTAAATCTAGACTTGTCATCTATGAATGTTATAAAGTATTTATTTCTACTTCTTGTTAACATACCACTCAATTTACAAATATCAGAATGAATAAAGATCTAAAAGATCACTATCTCTTTCTACACCAGCAAATGATTTTTTAGTCATTTTTGCCTGGATACATATTTCACATTTATCACAAGCATTTTGACCATAAGAAATTAAACCATGTTGCGACATAAATTTTAAAGTTCTAAAAGTAACATGTGCTAAATGATTATGCCATAGGAAAGAGATTCAATAATATACACCGAAACAATATTATTATTAGTATTTAGTTTAATCATCCCATTACATGAGTAATCATTTCCTACAAAAATCCCATTTTTAGTTAGGATCAACTTTTCGGCCTCTATAACAGTCTTTATACATTTCTTACATAACAAGGTTGTAGATACAAGATTTTTGGGCCATCTTCAATTCGGGAATAACTAGTACATTAATTAGAGTTAGTTTCTTTCAGGATGTAAATTATAATTCTACAACTCTTTTGCCTCAGACTTTTGCCTTGACATTATTTCCCATAAGAACATGTTGATTCTCCTTGGAGTCTTCAAACTCCTTGAAATGGGACTTGTCATTGCAAATGTGAATGGTTGTACCGGAGTCATACCACCAATCAAATGATGTAGTGTTGGAAGCCATGTTTATGTCGAATATCATGCCAATGTGTAAATTTGACACCATAGCAACAAATTCCTCCTCTTCCTCTCCCACAACGTTTGCATGGTTAGGATTCTCCACTTTTTGTTTCTTGAGAATTCTGCATTCTTTCTTATAGTAGCCCATTTTACCACAATGAAAATACTTTCTATTCTTTTAACATCATTAGAAGTACTAGCAGAATTTTCACCATTATTAGTTAAACTCATGTCAACAAATTTTCATTTACCAAATTTGTTTTTATTCTTAGTTCCATTGGGCTTCAACAACATCGACTTTGTTGTCACTCATTAATGCACTTTTACCTTCACGAATACGAGTTTCTTCCTCAATTCGAATGTGCAACAAGAGTTTATCAACAGTGATATTTTTATTAGAATGCATGAGTTTCTTAAGGTAATTAGCCCAAGTAGGAGGCAATTTTGAAACAATTGCAGCCACTTGTATTGCCTCAAAAACATCAATTTTGAGAACTTTGAGTTTGGAAACTAAGACTTGCAACTCAACAACTTGAGTCATAATTGACTTATTGTCTACCATAGTGAATTCAAAATACTTTAAAGAAACAAATTTGTTGATACCTTGTTTCTCGTTGGTATATTTTGTCTCCAAAGCTTTCCAAAGTTCTACAGGGTTTTCTATACCTTGGAAAATATCATATAAACGGTTGGAGAGTGTGTCCATAATGTAACCACAACATCTTTCGCAATCTTCACCATATTTTTGATAAGCAGTCTTCTCAGCATCTGTACTTTTTGCATTTGGGCACCTTAGGCTTTGGATGATTTATATACAAAATGTAGAAAATACTTAACTCAGTTAGAAGGAATTTGATCTTATCCTTCCAATGAGCAAAGTTAAGACCATTTCCATCAAAACGGTCTAATTTGAACTCATGGTTCTTCACTTTGACAGTTGATAGAATCGTTGTTCTCCATGTCAACAAAAAAGAAAATAACACTTTAAGATTGTTGGGGAAAAATTTACTACAAACACAAAAATTGAAGAACAACTTTAGCGTGAGTGATCTCTATCCTTAAAGTGTTATTTTCCCCTACTATGAATAGTTGTTGAAAGGTTTCAGGTAAATACGACGTCTAGGAATCACTAAAGCCACACTATGAACACTAACTCAACAATGTAAGTGTTCTTCCCTTGAACACTCAAGAACAAGTATAAGACTAAAACAAGAAGAAAACTAAAAAAATTTGATTTTTTGTGTGTATATTATGCCTTCGATGTAGTCTCATATTTATAGACACATCAAAATCTAGTCTCCACTTCACCAAAGGTTGTCTCAATTGATTGGAAACCCTAAGAAACTAAGTTTCAAATCTGAAGATGAATGGACAAAACTTTTCAGCCATAATTCAAATGAAGAAGTGCTACCTTTTTATTTGAATTTGCACCAATTCATCACAAGAGAAGCTGTAAAATCAGATTTTAATATTTAATTACTTATTAAGTATTTTAAAACAAGTCTTGTATTAGTTTTATAAACTATCATTGAAAAATGCCAAAAGATACAATTTGAAATATAATGTTTCATATATTTATTTCCAACATTTACTAATTAACCTTTTTCTGAAAAATTGCTCAACTATAGCAGTTGATATGGCTTTCATCAAAGATGTTTATAATACATTAACTGGTCCATCAACAAAAGAATTTCTATATAATATTGTTTATCGAAATTGACAAAAAAATAACAGTCATTAACAAATTGTAGAATTGGTTGTAGAGGGACAATATGTTCCCGAACTCTAGCATATACTGTAGTTAGCGACGAGAGAGGAGAGAGAAGATAAATTGATAACCATTCGGCTCAAAATATTGAAATTTATTTATCTGAGCAAGCAACAACTGCTATTTACCACTAATTTAAACAACAGACAAAAATTCAAAGTGAAAAAATAAGATAGACAAAAGACACCACATTTAATGTGGAAAACCTTCTAGAAATAATTTGGAGGATAAAAAATCACAGTAGAATTTGTGCTTTTTCTTCATCATAGATTTTACAGGGCAACAATACTCAAGATATATATGCAGACATCTGAAGCTTTTTTCTTCAGAATTAACTTTCTTTTTCTTGATATTTTCATATCAAAATTTCTTCTCTCTTGCTTTCTTGACATATATATATATATATATATATATATATATACACACACACACATCCCTCGGATGCATGGAATTTGATGAAGAGCGAAATTGATAAAGAGAGAAAGTAGAGAACTGAAAAGAGAATTTATAAATTGTATTATGAGAAGCTAACAAGAGAAAATGGTATGGTAATATCCCTCATCTTAACACCCAAACCCCTTATTTATAGATACACATGGGGAGAGATAGGCCATAATCCTACTAACTGAATTTATGTGTGAATTACATATTTACCCATAATAAGACTACCACATAAGTACTTCTAAAACAATCTTGGAGAATGTGTAATGTGCTAATCTTGAGTATCATCAACAGTCCCTCAACTTGGTGCCGAACCGATAATAATCAGTATAAGTCCCCTGCAAGACGCTAAAATTCAGTTTCACTTGCTTTGATGTGCCGAACTGAGGAACATATTCCCCAAGCTGAAACATGTACGAGCCTTGAACTTCTCCAGGCCCTTCAATGCGAAGCCCAAGGTTTCTTCCCTTTCTCCCATAACAACGAGTTTCCCAATGAAGCATGCTATTTTCGTAATGATTACTCCCACATAATGCCTGCGGCTCACCGAGTCCCCATGCATCATTATTACATACACTGTATCAGTCCATTACTGCATTTATTATGCTGCATTATTACTCGGCTAGATGTGTATAAGTTTTTACTGCAGAATTCTTCATTTTCTTCTCCTGCTTTTATTACATCTACTCAGAAGTCAACCCCATTTCAAATTCATTTGAATCTTCTGGAGTCCTTTAACTTTTCGTTTTTTCCCCAATTTTCAGATGGAAACTTACATTTTTCCCCCCAACCCAAGAACATTTGAGACAAAAATCCCGTACTATTTATACCTACTTTCTCCTTGTAGTTTCATTTTTGCATTCGTTTTTGCCTTTTTTCCCTTCGAAAAAAATCCATCTCCTTCTCCTCGCACACTCTTTCCTCTTTCCTCTTTCCCCCTTGCGTCTCCTACTTCTTTCCCCCTTACCTCTCCTACAAAATTCTGTTTTTTGACCAAAAACCACCGTCCATCATTTAGTTAAACACTGTTTGCCGCTCCTTTTCCAGCAAAGCCCAAGTTCTCCAAGTTTTCTGTACATTCCACCAGAAATGGCCAGTACTTTCACTTCTTCTTCTCTCATTAGCACTCCATAACTCCCTTTCCCTGTAATTATGAGGTTGATAGGCTGCTTAACGCATTCGATGAAGCCTTTCTTGCAGTAGTCCCCTTAAATTTTCCACCCAAACCTCCTTCAGCCGAACCTCCACAAAATCACTACCCCGACATTCAAACCTTCAACACTCCGAACACTCTCGAACTAGAAGATATCAAAATATTTAGGGATAGGTACCGATTCTCCAAGAACTTTGACATCAAATTCCCTACACCCGAGGACCGAGGTCACATATCACTTGCCACCTCCTGGTTACTTAACAATTTGGCAGGAGCAATTCGAGACTGGGTTGAGACTCCCCATTGCTCCTCTTCTTATTCAGCTCTCCAACCTATTGGTGTAGACACCTATTTTTGTCTCTCAATTTTCTTTTTAATTCACCTTTTAATTTCTTCTTAACCTGCTCTTTGATTTTCTCTTAATTTATCCTTTAATTCCCTCTTAATTTGTCTTATGGTGTTTAATTATTATGTGTTTTATGCATGTTTGAAATACTAAGAATGAGTTTTAATATTATTAAGTTTTTAGATTTTTCAAAAAAAAAAAATTAATTAATTAATTAAAAAAATTAAAAAAAATTAAATTTATTAAAAAAAAGGTGTTTTGGCCACGTTTTTCTCTACACATTTTCACCCATTCTCACCAAATATCCTAGACCATACTTCCAACATGGAAGATGGAGTATAAGAGATTTTTACACTCAATCCACCTCTTTAAAGAGCAAAAAACTCAGTCTAAAAAAGGCGGACGAAAATTTCTGCAAGAAGAAAAGAAAGAAAATTTTTTCTAAGTTTAAAAATCTTCCAAACAGCCAATTTTGAGCCAAAATTACAAAAGATTAAAAAGGAATTAGACTAAACTCAAAGAAGAAAAGTTGTAGAGGATACCTGGGACTACAACTTTTCTTTGTAAAGCTCAAGAAAAATCATTCATTTGGAGGGTCAAAAACGTGGTAGAAGAAGGCTGGTGGCCAAGAAAATCTGCAGAGAAAGAAAAAGAGAAATTTTTCTGAGTCTGAAAAATTTTCCAGACAGCCAACTTTGAGCCAAGATTACGAGAGATCAAAGAGGAATTAGACTAAACTAAAAGAAGAAAAGTTGTAGAGGGTACCTGGGACTACAACTTATCTTTGTAAACCTCAAGCAAAATCGTTCATCTGGTGGGTGAAAAACGTGGTGGAAGAAGGCCGGTTCATCAACTTGAAGCTTGGAGGTGCCGAAAGCAAATTCAGCTCAAACGCACTCCAAGCCAAGTATAACCAATTCCACCACATTCCTAACGTTGAGGTGAGTTAAACGGGCTTTTGAATTGATTGTTTTGGTGACAAAATACTTATCTTACTATTTTTATATTGTTTATGACTTAATTTTCGAATTTAATTTTATAGTTCATAATGTTTAAATTTAATGTTTTTATTGGCTTTAAAATATTTTTGGAGTGTCTTTAAAGGTTTACACGAAAATTTTGTGGATGTTTTATGCAAGTTTGTGTTTGGTTCAATATGCCCACTTTCACCCTTTGATTTATGTTTATGTAGTTGTTTATGTTAATTAATTGTTATATATTCATGATCTATGTAAAAATTAGAATTTTATGGCTATTTTCTTAGAGTTTTTGGGTTAAGGTTTGAAGGTTTCACTTTTTGGGTGGTTATGGAGTTGGAAGAATTTTGACTGGTTGTTTACCGTTGGGGAAGAAGAGGAAGAAGTTGGGGGAATGTAAACAAACTTTCAAATGTATAAATAAAAACTTAAAGGAACCATAACACAAAAATGGCTTTGGGCCAGTGGTTCAGCAGCAAGTATTACTCCATTTTCCTTAGGTTTTTAGCTTTTTCCCCTTGGGTCATGTCATCGATGACGTGGCAATTCCTAAAAAAAAAAGAAAGAGAAAAGCTTGCTGACAAAGCCCATTTGATGCCACGTCATCGATGACGTGGCACACAAAAGAAATTTTTTTTTAAAAGTTCAGAAAATTTTTTATTTGAGTTTTAACCCTCCAGATTTTAGATTTTTGCATTTTATTGCCCTCAAATAATTTTCTAAATTACATTTACATCTAGATGTTTAAGAGACATATTATTTTTTTTTCTTTTCAAATTTCTTCTAAATTATATTTTTAATGACAATAACCACCAAGCTTTAATTTGATTTTTGTTGACATTTTAATATGTTTAATTACCGTTTGATTATGAAATTACCGTTTTGTCCTTATGAGTATTAAATTGTAAATAGGCTCTGATTTTGCACATATTTGTCGATTAGTTTCTTTTGTGATGATTTGTGCTTTATTTTTTATGTTTGTTGGTCTCGATATAATATTTATACTTTTTCTTACTTGTTAAATGATGTGAATCTACTTTTCTGTCCTCAAATTTTGTTTAGTTGCACGACTAGACATTAAATATTTGAATCAAACTCAACTTAGTCCATGACTTAATAACTGTATCAATAATATAAAATTGGGCTAGAAGTAAACTCTGGCGTGCATGACAAATGACTGTTTTAAAGAGAAAATAAACCCTAGTACTAGATTGACTCCTGGTCGACTTTAAATTGCAAGACTCCGAGCTAAATTTACCTGTCAATGTTATTATTTACCATTTATCAATTCATTTCCTCATTAATATCTACATGTTTTATTACTTTTAAACTATCTCAAGCACACGTACGTAAATACAAAGTCGGCAATAATGAATACTAAAATTAAAAAGAGAAACACGATAAAATCATGCAACCGGTCCAACGCCGGGTAAAGTGGGGGCCGAGGGAAATTCAAATCTATCCCAAACCTTCCCATTTTACAACAGGATTCTCGAACTCATGGTTTTTTTTTTTTTTTTTGAATTACGTGGACCAGGAGTCAATCTAGACTAGGGTTTATTTTCTCTTTAAATTTTGATGTATTTTTGTGTCCCGGCGCACCAACACACCGGGTGGCGACTCCAATCCTGTGTTCCCTAGCTTAGATTATTTTTGTACAATTCATAGTCACATTTAAAGTTCCGTTATGTAATAGTAAATAGGTGATTCATTTAAATTTGTAATAGTCCTAAGTAGGTAATTTATGTTTGTAAATAGTAAATAGAATTTTTGCATTTAATCACCTATTTCACGAGCACCACATGGCGAGGTACCGGTCCCAAAGGTGCCGACCAGACTGCGGGTTGTGGGGGGGGTGCGACAATCGGGATATTAGCATATCCTAATTGACCCCCAACACCATCCGGCTCATTACCGATTATACAGCATCCCTCTTTCCTTAGATACATTTAGAATGGTGCTAAAACTTTCCCCCATGAAGGGATTTTTTTTACATGTCTCCCTGCCCATCTCAGAGAACTCATTTTCTATTCACGATTGAAAGAAATTTTTATTGTTTGTCCATTATCTAGATCCCCCAATGCCCCGAGGTCCGGTCCCTAGAACCTCATAAAAGAAAACTTAAAGAAAAAAATGCCTATCCTCTGGACTCTGATGATGCTAAGAGACTCATCGAGTCCAATTTCAGAATAGACTACCATAACTAACCGGCCATCCTGCCCAACAATATTTTGGCTTGGGTTGGACTTTGACCTGTTTCCTTCTCATAATACTCTTGAGGACTACGATCTTCATAAGGTGGTTGTAGAATAATTTCTATTCTCTTCTACCTTATATATATATATGTATATATATATATATATATATATATTGTAACTCGAACTGACAAACTTATCTTTTTGTAGAACTCGAAGTATCCTTGAGAGGGTTGGTTTCCACCACCCCTGCCACTGGTGCAAATTCGTCCAACCAGCTTGCACCATCATCCATCAGCGGATTTTCACCCGTAACAATTAGCGCCACCTCTGAGAGTGCTGGTGCTACCCCGAGAACAACTATGGATCTCACTTCTAAAGTAGAAACTGCCCCGAGGGTCTCAGGTGATGATAGGGAAATCACCCTAGCCATTTATCCCACTACCCGACTTGAGCCTGATCTAGTCCGGGTCCAGTACCAATCCCTGGAGCTCCTGAAGCTACAACCTCGGAGAATGCTGAGCCTGGAACCATTGCTCCCGAGGCTCAGTCTGAACCTATGAATCCAGGATTACCTCCACTTTATTAGCCGAGCCCTCAAATATAACACTTTAGGCCTCTTATGTAATAACTGCTTTCTGTAATGGTTAGGGTCTTTTGTAATATCTAGATCCTCCTTTTGTTAATAAAATTTCAAGTTTTCTTACACTTCATTCTATTTCCATTTCTTTCTTGCTTTGACTTCTCTAAAATTATGCCAAATATTTTAGGTATCAAGCACATAAAATAACAAACTTATAATTCCTGTTCTGCTGGTTAATCATAATACTTGAAGTAAATTTTCAGAACATTTGCACTTAAGTGCTGTGCTTTTCCACCTCTTCATTTTTTTTTTAACTTTCTCTTTCCTTAAACTTGATTTGTCACTGTCCAGTGATCTTAGAGGTTGGATCAGTTCATTTTTCTTGGGGGAAGACTTACTATGTCTCAACCTACTGAATTTTTTTTTTCTTTCTATCTTGAACCTGGTCTGGACCTCTTTAGCACTTTGGTGGATCGAAGTGGTTCTCGTGAAGGAGGACCACTACTAAAGTGTGGTCTCAGCCCTCGAGGGGGGACCAGGAGGTCTCGGCCCTCTTAATCTTTATTTTTTATTTTGTTTTGTACTTGGTCCGGACCACTTTAGCACTTCGGTAGGTTAGAACAGTTCGAATTTCTTAAGGAAGGACTAGTAAGTCTCAGCCCTCGAGGAGAGACCACTAGGTCTCGACCCTCTTAATCTTTATTTTTCTTTTGTTCTGAACTTTGTCCGGACCTCTTTAGCACTTCGCGAGTCAGAGCTCAAATTTCTTGAGGGTAAACTAGTAAGTCTTAGCCCTCGAGAGGGGACCACTAGATTTCAGCCCTCTTAATTTTTTTCCTTGAATATGATTCGGACATCTTTAGTACTTCGGCGGATCGGAGTGGTTCAATTTTTCTTGAGGGGAGACTACTAAATCTCAGTCCTCGAAGGAAAACCACTAGGTCTCAGCCCTCTTGAACATTTGTATGTTCCTTGATGTGCTTTTTTAAGAATCTCTTATTTGTATGAGAAAGGGGATTTTTATTCCATATTACTTGATAATATTTCTTCAACTTTACAATATTCCATATTCAAGGAACATGATCTCCTTTCATGTCAACAAGCTTATAATAGCCCGATCTATGAGCCTCCATCACTCGATAAGGGCCTTCCCAATTCAGGTCTAAACTTTTCGTTCTTTCAACTCTACTTGCTTCGTTTTTTTGAAACACCAAATCTCCAGGTCGCAAGTATCTATGTTTGACTTTGGAGTTATAATGTCTAGCCATGACTTTCTTGTTTTTGGCTTCTCAAAGAAATGCATCTAATATTTTTTCTTCTAGCAGATCCAAATTAGTTCTTAGGGCGTCGTCATTTTGTTCCAAGTCACAGTGTCACTCGGTCTGACAGTATTCCAATTTCAGCGGGGATGACGGCCTCGGAACCATAGACCAAACAAAAAGGTGTATGCTCATTGGATGTTCGAGGAGTGTTTCTATATGCCCATAAGACACTAGGTAGTTCCTCTACCCACGTGTCCCTAGTCCGCTCCAGCGGTGTCGAGTCTTGAGTCATATTGTAAGATTCAGTTGCAACTTTTTGCTTGCCCATTCGCATGTGGATGTGCCACAGAAGTGAAGTGTTATTTTATGCCGAGATTAGAGCAGAAGCTCTTAAAAGGTTCCCCTTCAAATTATTTTCCATTATCGGATATAAGAACAAAGGGGATCCCGAACCAACAAATAATATTCTTCCAGAAGAATTTCTCCATTGCCTTCCTAGAAATCGAGGCTAGAGGTTTGGCTTCAATCCACTTGGTGAAGTAGTCAATTGCTACTACCAAAAATTCAAGCTTGCCTATTCCTCTTGGAAGTGAACCCCAAATATCTATTTCCCATTAGGCAAATGGCCAAGGACCTTGAATAGGAACCATGTCCGATCTGGGTCTTCGGGGAATAGGTACATGTATTTGTCATTGATGGCACTTCCACACTAAATCATTTGCATCCGAATGTAAAGTGGGTCAGTAATATCCTACAAGCAGGACTTTACGAGCCAAGCTCCTCGGACAATGTCAATGTGACTTCCACATGTGCCCTCATATACCTATCTTAACACATAATGAGGCTCGGAAGGCCTGAGACACCTCAATAGCGGGCATAAATAAGCTTTTTATACAGGACTCCATCAATCAACCTATATTTGACAACTCTATACTTAATCTTTCTGTTCTCAGTTAAATCTTCTGGAAGTTATTGCTGCTGAGGTAATTTATTATACGCTCCATCCATCATAGATCTGTATGGATGTCCATAATTTTATCCACAGCATCCACGGACCTGAAGTCTTGTACTTCCACTAATATCTGTATTTGTTAGATATGAGTATATCGTCGAGGCCAGCTTCGACAATGCATCTGCATGTGTATTTTTGCTCGAGAGATTTTGATAATGTCTACTTTTTTTAAATTTGGCTTCCAACTTTTCACCTCGGCTACATACTTCTCTAGAATCACACCTCGAGCTTCATAGTTCCCCAGACTCGAATTCACAGCCAGCTACAAATCAAAGTGTATCTTTATGGTCCAAGCTCCCATCTTGTGGGCCATTTTCATCCCGCAGATAAGTGCCTCATATTCAGGTTCATTGTTTGTTGTAGGGAATCCAAACCTCATAGCATACGTGAAGTAATTCCCTTTAGGGAACTTAATTATAATACGTACTCCAGGTTTTGGATTCACACGAAACTCCATCAACATGAAGCTTCCATACGAGATCTTCTTTGAGTTGAAGCTCCTTTGGGTTATCCACTGCCATAATTAGTTCTAGCTTCTCCGTCCCACAGTTTTCTGCTATGAAGTCTGTTGGAACTTGTGCTTTGATGGCCGTCTGAGGTTTGAACTCAATGTTGAACTCAAACAGTTCCATGGACCATTTTAACATCTTCTTGAAGTGCCAGGTTTGCTCAATATGTTTTTCAAGGAAAATTTCGTCAGGACAATTATTTTGTGGCCGTGAAAGTATGGCCTCAACTTCTGAGCTGATATTAACAAGGACAAGGTAGCTTTAAGAGATAAGAGTGTAATTCTTTTCAACTCCCTAAAGTACTGTTGCTTATGAAATATATGGGACGCTGTTTGTCGTGCTCGTCCTCTTTTAGGAAAACTGAACTGATTACCAGGTCTGCAATTGAGATGTACAAATACAGTGGTTCTCCTTTTTAAGGTGACACGAGCTTTAGCAAATTACTCAAATATCTCTTAACCTCCTCGAAGGCATTTTGAACTTCTTTCTGTCCACTGGAAATTTTTTGTTCTCTTTATAAGTTGGAAAAATGGGTGGCTCTTTCTTCTAACTTGGATAGGAACCGATTTAGGCTGCCATTCTTGAGTGTATGAACTTCCTTTACCAAGGTTAGAGTCTTCATCTTAATTATAGCTTACATTTTCTTAGGATTTGCCTCAATACCCCAATGAGACTTTGAATCCTAAGAGTGACTTAAAAACAAACCTTTTATGTGCTTGATAGAAATTCAAACTTTATGCCAAATGAAAACTTAAGCACAAATCAATACAATAGATATTCAACAATATAAGAGACAGAGCTCGTGCTGTCTCTTATACACATCTAGATGTGTATAAGAGCCATATCATCTATGTACACCTCTATATTTCATCCTATTTGGGACTTGAACACTATGTTGACGAGTCTCTTATCGTGGCTCCCGCATTTTTAAGTTCGAAGGGCACCGTGGCATAGCAATACGTGCCTCGGTCAGTTATGAAGGAAGTTTTCTCTTTGTCTTCTTTTGCCATGTATATCTAGTGGTATCCTTTAATGCATCTAAGAAATGTAAAACGTAAAACCAACAAAAGAATCGACTATTGTATCAATCCGGGGGTACGGGTAACTGTCCTTTAAACAAGTTTTATTGAGCTCTTATCAGTAAAGTCTTGGCGCATATGCCATGACGAATCTTGTTTAGTTATTAGGACGGGATTACAAAGCCAAGTTGGATACAATACTTCTCTAATGATTTTTGTTCCAAGACCTTATCCACCTCGGCTTTAATTACTAAACTACGCTCTGAACCAAAGAGACGCTTCTTTTGCTTGATGGGTTTGTATGTTGGATTCACTCCAAGCTCATGCTCAATAATCTCTCAAGGAATGCAAGGCATATCCTCAACAGTCCACGCGAACACGTCCTTGTACTCAGCAAGAAGTCTGAAAAGAAGAGTTCTGAATTTCGCCGATAGGATAGTACAAATTTTTATTTTTCTATCTGGGATGTTCGGGTCTAATGGTATCCCTTGATGGGCACCTCGTCTTGTGGCTAAATATTGGCCTTGCCCTTTCCCTTAGGCTCGGGTAGCTCTATATCTCTAATGTGCTCCTTGATGACCCCGCATCTTCTCTTTCCATCCTCAGGTCAGACAGTGGCTAAATTTCAATAAGAATACCCAAAGTGGACGGAGCATCTAAGGTTTACAAGAACGCTTTATCACCAATAGACATGGTCTGCGATTGGGACCGCAAGGACATCATATAGCAAGCTCGAGCTTCTTGCTAGTTCCCAATCACCGTGCCTTCAGATCTTTCCCTCAATATAAATTTGATTCCAATATAGAACATAAAGCGAAGGATCCTATATGTGTATTGCGTGGGTGGGCCAACGATCATATTATAGGAACTATCCCTTTTGACGATGACAAAATTGGTCATCTCAATCTTGTGCTTCAGGAGAGTTCCGAGCATCAAATGAATCATTATTTGGCTTTCTGACATGACCGAGTCACCTGTGAAGCCTACAAAAGGGGTTTTGAAAGGTTTTATACCAAAGAGAAGTCCATATGCATCTTCTCCCAAGCATCCCAAAAATTATATTGGCCGAGCTTTCGATGTCCACAAATACTCGTTGCATTTCGTAGCCAGTCTCTTGTACATGAATTATCACCAGGGTCATTGTGTGGCATGCAGCTAGAAAGAGGACCTTCTGAAGTGGACCTGAGGGTCATAAAAGGTTTTAGGCACTTGTCCTGATCCTCGCTGGGGATACGTATCTCGTATCTTTCTTTCTTGTGTTGCTAGAGTCCCCAGTCGCTAGCCCCACAACTCTGGTATTTATTACTCCGTCTATGCTAATCTGCTAGTCCGGATCTTATGGATTATTTCTATTTTGACCATCTTGGTGTGTATAACGAGGTGGATAAGGTTGAGGCTACACCTCATTTACCCTATTATTGGCATTTCTTTGGAATTCTACAACAGTTTAGCTGATAAATTGCTGTAGGTGCCCTTATTGGATAGCCTTTTCTATTTCAACCTTTAAATGTTTGTAGCTCTGTATCATGATCATGCTGGCCATAGAATGCTCAGTATTTCAATTTATCTCTTTGATAAGGCCCTGTCATCATTGGAGGAGGAGGCTCGAGGATCCCCAGGTGCTTTACTTGATAGAGCATTTCCCTCTTTTTGAAATGTTTAGCGGTTTGAAATCTGAGTCTGGGAGAACTCTTGTCCTCGAAATCAGGCCTTAATATTGTTGTTCAGGCAGCTACATGATTTGCCACTAGCCTGTTGTTGGGATGGTTCAGTCTATCCATCACTTTTGGCTTTTTAGAAGAATAAAGGTTTGGAGTTCTTGGATTCTTTTCCTTCTGGGAGTCATACATTTCTCTTTTCGTTCTATTGGACTCCTCGCCCTAAATAAACTCTAATAACCTCTCCAACAGTTTGGAGTAAGTATCCAACATTCCCTTTGCTAATTCCGCGTTAAAGCTTCCAGGTCAGAGCCACTATAGAAAGCAGCAATTAGAATTTTCTCATCCATATTTTTTATTTGGATCCCTTCATCATTGAAGCAATCCACGAACTTGTTTAGAAGTTCTTTGGCTTCTGGCGAATGTTCATAAGGTAGGAAGCGTCCTTCTGAGATGCTGATTTGCTTTGGAAGTGAGCTAGAAAGGGCTTCATGAGCTCAATAACAATCTGGAAAGTCGCAATTGAATTTGTTGGCAGCTCTTGGAACCATTTATGAGCCAGTCTACAGAGTGTAGTAGAAAACAATTTACAACAGATCTTATCACTAGAGTCATAGAGGCTAGTGACAGCTACCACATGCTATAGGTGGTGAGATGGATCAGAGCGCCTTTGTATCTATCAAGGCTGAGCAATTTGCATTGCATCGGAAGTGGCTTGATCTTGATAGAGATCGTGAATGGGTCTCTTTCTCTATTTCTGTCTGAGTAGAAGTTTGCAATACCATGTTATTTTTCTTAAAATCTCTTGAATTTTGTTCTCAAGGCTCTGCTCTTCGAGCTATTTTAGGAAAACTGAGAAGTTTGGTGCTTTTCGAGAATTGTGCACCAATTCTGTCATGTACCGACAATCTTTCAGGCTTGCTAGTAGCTGAGTGCGATTCATCTTATCGCTAGTCCAAGCGACACTTCATGATTTTGTGCCAGAGATCACTCGAATTTATGGCATTTAGGCTGGTAGTTTTTCAGGTCTTTGGCTTAGAATTTAAAGCTATTCGGCTTGTGGTGTGATCACCTAATTAGAGTGCTCTGTTGGATTTTGATGCTCCTGCTACTCGACGAATGCTCTAGAGGACTCAAAGTGTTCGGTGATGTACTTCAAGACATCGCTTTGTTTTTGCTGAGCTTTTGTGCCTGCTCCGAAGTCCTCTGCCTCATCATTCTGTGCAAGAGATGTGGATTGCGTCTTGTGCCTTGGTTCTTCATCCTTTCAAAAACAAAATTGATAGAAGAGATTGCTAAAAGTAGTTTAAAAAGTTGAAAATTTCTCGATTCCCACAGACGGCGCCAAATAATGAACAACAAAATTGAGAGAGAGAGAAAGTAGAGAACTGAAAAGACAATTTAGAAATTGTATTATGAGACAAGGGAAAATAGTAATCCTTATCTTAGCACTCAAGCCTCTTATTTATAGATACACATGGGAGGAGATGGGCCATAATCCTACAAACTGAATTTATTGTGTAAATTACATATTTGCCCTTAGTGAGGCTGCTACATAAGCACTTCTAGAACAATTTTGGGAAATGTGTCATGTGCTAATGCTGAGCATCATCAGAAGTCATTAGCTTTCAATTGGTCTTTTGATATCTTTCTAAAAGAATCTTCAAGAAATCAGATTTCCTGCATGGCTATTTCTCTCAACATGAACTATGGCTCCGAACATCCCAACAGAACAAGATAGGCTAATGGGATTCGCTTTTCTTCTTGAAATTGATTGAGAAATGCCTTGAACATTATTGAAGATAGGCTTGAAATTGGTACCAAATATTTGTTGTGTTCTTCCCCGACATACACAAGAAAGAATCCACTAGGAACTAAGGGAGTATTGTTGCTAGCATTTTTTAATATATTCCAGAATTTCTTGACAAGTATTGGCATCTTGATGAAAAAGCTTTTAGGTAAAAGATTAAAGTAAATCTTTTATGTACCATCAGCATACAAAAATTTTTACACCATTAGATTATAAGATGCATGCCACATGTGTAAAAAAATAACTTTTAAAATTTGAACAATGCACATATATCATACATCTAAACTCGATGATATAAAAAATTTTGTACACTTACCGTGCATGAAAGGTTTACTCAATTAGATTATATGGTTATATGTGGGAGAATCTAACAATGAAAGAAGGTGATTTTAAAAATTAAAAAAAAAAATGAAGAAGGCCTTAAGAATTGTGCATTCTAAGTTTTGAATCAATGGATTTAGAGAAGAATTTGAAATCCATCTATTTTTTAGAGAGTTTTATATAGTTGAAATGGATGAATTTTAAATCCACTTAAATTAAAAAGTGTGAAATGAAATATTTCAAATAACTTTTTAATTTGGCGGTATTTGAAATTCATCCATCTTGACTTTACAAATCCCTCCAACAAATAGATGGATTTCAAATCTTTTCCCAAATTTAAAATTTTATAAATTTCTCTAACAATGAGGTAGATTTCAAATCTTTTCCAAATTTATCGATCTTCTTTCGAAGACAACACAAAGGAATCGATAAGAGGTTGATGATGAATATGATGGTCCACATACGGTACAAATATTGGTGTTTATAGACTTGAGCAAACCTGTAGAAAATAATAAACCGCCACAAGAAGACAGAGAATATAGAAAGTAAAATACTAACAGGAAACTAATTGGATTTTACAAAAAAAGTCGTCTTATTATTTTATCAAGATTTGGTACGTAATTAGTTAGTTGAACGATGTCTATAGGAGAGCATATTTGTGGAGCATTTGACATAAATAGGCTTAAATACATTCCGTCTCCTATAAATAGGGGTCAATTGCTAAATGCCCCTGTATTTATTTTGTTTACACATTGCTTCCAAAGCTTAACAAGGATAAATATTCCATCCAAAGAAAGTGTAAAAAATATCATAATTGCCCTCAATATTTTAGTTGCATTTTGCCATCTTGAAATCAGGGTTAGTTTCATTTTGGTACCATACCTATATTTATTACAAAATTTATTCTTCATAAAACTATGGTGGTTTTTTTTTTTTCATCCAATATTATAAAAATGACTTTTTACCCTTTAGTATTTAGTGCATTAATTAATTTGCTATTTATTTTTTTCTTGTTCAAATATATTTTTGATATATCATCACATACTTGTTTGATTATTACTATTTTTTATATTTAGAATAAAGTATTTTAGTTATTTCATCACAACCTTTTCTTTTTCTTGATTTGTTTACTTTTTCTGTTATTAGTAATTAATTCATTATTTTGTATTTAAACCATTACATTATTTGAGTATATGTGTTGCTTTAATCAATACATACTATAAAAACTTCAATTGATCAACTCATTCATTCATTCATTCTCTCAAAAAAAAAAAGAGCGAAAAAACATTAGCAACGAGTAAATATTTTAGAAATAGGAATTTTGTTATTCTTTTTCAGGTCTCATGATAAGGATTTTATTAAAAGAAATTCACAATTATCAAAGATTACAACCAATCAGTTTTTAAAATTTTTAACCTAAAAATTTGTCAAAATATTGATTAAATAGGAAAATATTAATGGATATGATGAATCGGTTATTAAATTAAAAATAAAAATCAAATTTGAGTTAAAGGTAATAACTAAATATTTGTTTAAATATACAAAATATAAGATAGAATAGCGAAGAGAGAAAAGTAGGGGTATGAAAATCTAACGAGGTAAAAAAAAAAATAAGAAGAAAAAAATAGTCATCCACTTAATAGTGAAAGGAAAAAACATATTTTTTGTAATAATGTTATATGAAAAAATTAACTACCATTAATTTCGAAATGCAATGTTGATTATAAGATAAAGAGTTAATTACACTTTGCCCCTATGTAACTTGAATGTGTCTCAATTGTCCCCCATAAAAAAATTTATATATATAGCCCCTCTAACTAATAGTCAAAGAAAATAGTTAGAAAAATATAGAAAGTGATGCAATTTACTGAAATACCCTCTGTTTGATAAAACTAATAGTGGATTGATGATGGGAAAATGATGCCATCTCATGGAGCTTATTTGGTGGTTTCAATGGCGGTGCCATCTCGGTTCACAACCAAAAATTTTCTACCGTCCAGCTCTAAAGTTGAACTTTTTTTAGGATTATAGCTATAGCAATAAAACTAATTAAAAATTACTAGAAAGAAACAAAACTGGATTGACCCATAGACACTTTCGCTTTATACATGATTAGAATATTTATAATCCAACACAAATTTTTATCAATGTAACTTCTAGTTATTATAAAAAATAAAATAACACTTTCACTAAAAAAAGAGAGAATGTTTGTGATCCAAACTAAGTTTGATACCCAATATAAAGCTCTAATTACATTAATTTCAGTTCTAAAATTCTTATACAGTATATAAAAAATCATCATAAGGATGATGACAAATTGATTAGCATGTTAATTAATCGGTAAACAATAAAGACCCATCGGAGAAAGAAGTTCTTTATTTGAGCATTTTTTTTCTAATTTTACAGGGGTAAAGTGAAAATCGGTTGGGACATTATAACAGGTAAAATGTAATTTTTTTTTTTTACTATTTTAGGTGCTAAACTTTAACTAACATTAAAATCATATGAGGGTAGTTTAGTAATGTAGTGAAATTTTTTAACATTTTGATAAACTTGACATATAAATTTTTTAACATTTTAACATTAGTCAAAGGGGGATAACACATATAAATTTTTATTAGGGGAAAAATCTGAAAATAGCCAAATTTACAAAAGGCAAAGTGTAATTAATAAGTTCAAGTACCAAAGTGCAACTCACTTTAATTTAAGGATGGCAAAGAGCAAGTGACAAAATTGGGGACAATTTTGACATTTCAAGACTCCATTTGGTTGGAAAATTTAACACCTTTAAGCTTTGAGGGCTATGTGGAGATAAAATAAAAATAGGGAATAATTCACAATTGACTCTTATTTACAGGAGATAAACTGTAATTAAATCTACTTTCTACTTTATTTCATTCAAAAAATAGGAATCTATTATTTAAAATTTGCGCACATTTATTTATTAGTAACATATAATATTAATTTAGATAATTTGTTCTTGCCATTTAATAATCGGTTTGATATTAGTCTTTTACATAAAAACTATTAGAATAATTTTTTAGAAAATTAAACTTAGTTCGAAATCGAGTGTGCTTGATTTAGCATCCAACCTATTCAAATTGAGCACAAATTTACCATAAGTAAGCGAGCAAGTCGGGCTAAGCTCAACCTCGAATCGAAATACTCGGTCGAACTCGATTTTAAGCACTCATGCACTAACTAAATTCAAATCAAGTGTATGACAATTCAATTTTAATTCAACTTATTTAAACTCTGTACAACTTTTGTGTATAAAGACCTACCATCACGCAATCTAAAAAATTATTGTAGTGATATACACGATTAAACTTTGAAATTTGAACATTGAACTTTTATCATAGGTGCCTTCTGCTCATGGTTTCAAAGTCTCACATAATTACTACATTAATAATACATGAGGAATTTGGTTTATTACTGTTATTATAGTTTAATGAATTTCTTTTTTTGTCCTCACCTTGACATTATTATTCCCATCCCACCCAATGAACATAGAGATACCTGTAACTGCCACGGCTTTACCACTCTGTTGTCTATCCATGTTCATCGTCTCTTCCACTGTCTAAGCCATGTTTCTTTCTTTTTGTATCACGACAAAAACTCTCAATATGCACCGGAAAATAACACAAATAGTTTGATGATGATGGACTCTATCCTTACTGATGAGTAGTAGGCTGAATTTTCTTTAGTTGAACTCGAGAAAACTATTGCCAACTCATCTTGGGACTTAGTCATGCCCTTAGCAGCTGAGAGAATCTTATCTAACAACATCAAATCTTCTGAATCCAAATCAACTACTGATTCTTTACTAAAATTTGGAATATTATCTTTCTTCAAATTTAAGATATTGTTTCCAAGATTCTACGAGTAATCTGAGGGGTTGTTTCAACCAAAACATTTTGAATCACCATTGCTGCTCCAGTATCTTCCATACACATCTAGATCAGCTCCAAAATCTCCCTCCCAACCATGGCTGGGGCAACTCCTGTTGATATAAGTTGTCTATCTTTCTGAGAATTGCGATCCTTTGTTTTGGACGTATTGGCAATTTGATTAGACAACTGATGCTAGTTCACTTCATCCTTCTCTTGAGCTGTCCCTGAAAGTTCTACAATTTGAGGGTTAATTGGAACCCATTTTGATTTTCCTTCAGTCCCTTTTTTTCCTGATGTTTTTTTTAGCTTGCGATGTCTGCTGCTGAATGTGTTGATTCTATTTATGCTTCTGATTACACTTCTACTAATGATGAGGATCCTCCTTATGATGATCATTCTCTTCCATGGTGGGTTTGACACCTAACATACAACTGGATTAATGGTGTCCAAATTTATGACACTTAGGGTGTGTTTCT
Source organism: Cinchona pubescens (assembly GCA_025175665.1). Lineage (NCBI taxonomy): Eukaryota > Viridiplantae > Streptophyta > Magnoliopsida > Gentianales > Rubiaceae > Cinchona > Cinchona pubescens. The sequence continues at coordinate 149,452 of JANKKI010000414.1, forward strand.
AGAAAATTTTTTGGTGCCAAACACCGGAAAATATTTTTCAATTTTTCTTCCTCTGGTTGAAAATAACTTACAAAATTTTTTAGTGTAAGTTATTTTTGGCTCGGATAATTCAAGAGTGACATTAAACCTCAAATACTTACTTTTATAATTTCGTTTGCTAAATTTATTTTCGTTTTTAATTCTTTTTTATTTCTTTTTCTCTCAATTATGGGTCCCACACTAATATAACTATCATTATGCATATTTTACTACTATATTGTACAGTCATTTAATTTTGAACTAAATCATTTTTTTATTAATCACAATTACTTGTAAGGTATTTATTACCATTGTTATAAGCTTTTTTAACTTGTATTCATAAAATTAAAGATAAAACCGTTAAAATTTTTTATTTCAAAATTTTTTCATTTTGTCAACCGAACATCAGAAAATTGTATGAAAAATAGACTTTTTCATGAAAAATAGACTTTTTCATGTAAAATATTTTCAGTCGAAACGAACACACCCTTAGTGAAATAAGAAGGCAAGTCTTCATAGTTGATCTTCTGCCATTGACCTTCTGAACGAACTCCTAACCACAGCTGTGAGAGAAGTGAATTGAGAAGATCTACCTCTTACACAGACCTTTGTCAGGCTTAGACGGGACAGTGTTGCAGTGGAAAAATTCAATTTCAAAGGCTTGCCAATAGTTTGTGATAAAGAAAACACAAAATGCTTGTTAAAAAATAAATTCCGCAAACCTTCCAAAGCTATTCAAATTGACACAATGGATGCTGTTGATAAGAAAATTTTGAGTTAGGGTTAGCCAGTGTGGGGTATCGTCCAAAGTGAAAGTTGGGCACCACGCGTAGAACCTACGTCCAGATCACCTGAAAATAAAAGGAGCGAAGCTTTGTCCCCCAGAATACGCTCTAACGCACAAGTCAGTATTTAGACCAGAGAGTAATATTTAATAAGAATTCAGACCTTGAATAATTAGGAATCTAATTATTGAATCTGACCTGTCACTTTGATATTTATACCTGAAATCGATAGGTCGAATTGATCCGTGGGTCGAATATATAATATTGGACCCATTCGGGCCCATTTGAACCACATGGGTAAAATTATTAATATATCCTTAGTAGACGGGCACGGGCTCGGAGTCACGTATAATATTGTCATTGGCTATATTATTTTAGCATCATCATTTGTCCCCCGATCTCAAGTCGAAATTTTTCGGGTTGAGAGTGCCGAACATTTAATGTTGTGTTCGCACCCCAGCCGAAGCCGTAGTATTGACCGAAGCCAATTTCATGACTTAGAAAAATATTTTTTCGGAGAAAAATATTTTTTTAATAATTATTTGAGAATTATTAAATAAATTTATCTACCGGAGTAGAAAACTAAAAGATTTAATTGCACTAGAGTGTACCTGAGTCAAGGCTTAAATTGCTATAAAATATCCTTGAAATTTCTCTGCCACTAATACCAATACTACTGCAGACTTCCTATTACTGCAGAGTAGTGTTAGGAGTAGTGCTGTGGAGAGTAGTGTTAGGAGTAATGCTGTGGAGTAGTGCTGCAACATTTTCTATTACTGTGGACTTCTTTACAACTATATAGTAGTGTTGTGGAACTCTTTATTGTTGTAAAACTCCTTCATTGAGTCCTTATATCCTATGATTTTAGGATTTTTGATTGCTTCAGTACTACTATAATTCCACTCTCAATATTACTACTAGTAGTTCACGTCCTTACTACTACTACTATAGTCCTGATTCCACGTCCATAGCGTTTGTTCTTGTCCTATCTATTACTATTGCAAGCTACATCAACCAAGTAGTACTATTACTTTCCACGTAGTACTACTAACATCTAAACTCCAGTAAGTACTACATTCTTTAAAGTCTTGTTTTGTGCTTACCTTTTTTTTTTTAAAAAGAAAAACAAGGCTTGCACGATTGTCAAGTGCAAGTGCAAGTGCAAGTGCAATAAATATGCATAATTCCTGGCTTCATTGACTACTCGCTCACGTGAGATTTGACATGCACAATTCATTGCCTAATTGAGGACTTCATGTCGCACATGATACTCAAATTTAGATTGAATTTGCTAGTTTGTGTTTTTTTTTTTTTTTGTTTAACATATCAGGTATGCACCAAAGCTGCAGCACTGTTCCAACCAATAGCTTTAAATAACTCGTCAACAGCCGAATAAAATTTCGCACCAATGGTATAATTCTTAGGCTTAAAAATCACCACAAAGAAGAATAACACCCTGAAAAATTTTAGAATGACAAATCCCAATTCCACGACATCTAAAGTAACCCATGATTTTCCTTGTGACAATGATGCACCCTCTTCCTCGGCCGACCATGGTTTTGCCTCAGACATGGGTTCCCTCGCTTCCCCAGTCAACCGTGGTTCCGATAACGACGTCAGGGATGACCATCTGGAAATTGATGACGACCAAGACTTTGAAGATGATCAGGATATTAATAATAGCCTTGTACCCAAAACCATCAATACCTTAGGTTTTCTTGACTATGAATCAACCTGAACCGATTGGGGTAGTGAGAAAGGCATAGTTGATGCAAGAAGCGTCCCTGAGTCTAACGAGGCACAACAACCCATGCATTGGAGTGTCCGAGCACTTCCACCATATAGACGCAAGGGGAGTGGTTTCCACCGTATACAGGTGGTATCCCAAGGGGTGTGGTTTTCCACCGTGTAAACTTAGAGTAAACTTGTCTAGTACCACTACCTCCTATGCAAGTTTGCCACCTTTGCCCACATTCCCTGGTCGTGGCAGGGAACAGCTACACCGTAATTGTAATGTAGTAGCTGAGACAGAAGTAGAGCGTGGTGAAACAAGTGGGGGTGATACCTCTCTTCTTTCCCAAGGAAAAATTAAAGGGACTCCGAATGAAGACAAGAACATTTACTCTCAGCTACCTGCGGCTGATGTCGATTTGGATTCGATTGAGAAATGGCTTGAACAATATCATATTCCTGATGACATGAAGGTCAAGGTGTAGGACCAAAGCATAGACCTTGTTTGAATTATAAGGATTAGGTATCTGTATATCTGGTTCAATTAGAGGCAGGGTTGAGATTTCTATTACACCCCTTCCTTTTGGAAGTCTTGAATTACTATCAAGTCGGATTCGGATAAATTTTTGCTTAGTGTTTTGGATGCATTAATGCATATATCCTTCACCTGCTGGACTCGAGGAGTGATCCCTTCCTTATCCTCATTTAATCACTACTTTCGATTTTCGTCTATTGTACTCGGTATCACTTTTAGTTTCAGATCTAAGATGAGTTTACTTAAGGGTTCACAACCCCAGAAGAAGACATGGAGGAAAAACTTCTTCTTAGTAGATAACAGTCCGGATTGGTAATTTTCGGATTGAAATTTTGAAGTAGACGCCTTGAGGTTAAAGAAGTTAGTCAAATTGAGCGACCATGATCGAGAAGCCATTGAGACCCTTAGGGATGCAAAAAAAGTCCCTTGGAAAGTATTAAGTGATGACCAAGAGTTGGCTTCTGTGGGGTTTTGAGCCTTTCTCCTCTTGACTATCTTAGTCCCATAGGTTATCCTTGGAAAAAATTTCTTTCATCACGTTGCATTCTTTCTTTATCTATCCGACATTTATTTATTGATTATTTTGGAAAATAAATTATTTTTTCTTTCTTGTGTGCAGTGACTACCAAATCAGATACTGTCCAGGAACGAGCATTGACCCGAAGAAAGCACATGGATCTTGACATCCTTGACCTCGTGGACGAAACTCGTGACACAGGGAAGAAAAAGAAGAGATCTTCTCCACCACCCCTACCAGTGCAAGTTGGAGGAAAGAAAATCAGGATTCATCCCACCCCTACTCTACTTCCTAGGTCTCCTACTGAGGAACCTACTGAGTCAACTCCTGCTATGGAACCACCAGGTCAAGTGTCTGAACATTGGTGCCAGCTGTCCAGGAAGTAGTTCGGGAACATGCTCCTCTTTAGATTGGTTCTTTTTACTATTACCTAAAGTAAGTTGAGAACTTACATTTCTCTTGCATTTCTAAACTTGAGGACAAACTCAATTGGAAACCAAGCTGTATGAGAAAGAAACCAAGAAGTGCAACGAGGAAAATTGGAAATGCAAAGAAGTAACACAGAAGATCGACTGGATGATGAAAATCAAAGATCAAACCACCGAGTCCTTAGAAAAGGTTACCGCTCGTGATTTATTGATTCTCTTACTGCAGAATTGTCCCAACTAAGGGCTAAGGAAATTAAGATGGTAGAGGCCCATAAGGAAGAGCTCGCATCCACAGAGAAGAAGAGCATGCAGCAGGCAATACTTGAATTTCTTGATTCCCAAGACTACCAGGATCACTTGCAAAAACACTTGGAAGACTATCACGCTAGTAAGGAGCTAGATAAACTAGTGATTGATTGAAGTTCTGCCTACTACAATGAGGGGTACATTGATGCATTGTGGGTCACGAAGAAAGCTCATCCTCACCTAAACCATAAAGATCTGATCCAGGGTAACACTTCGACTACCCCTACTCATCCCAATACATCAGATTCTCCGACTAATGGAGATGCACCAGGTGATGGTGCCAAAGACATAGTTTTGAGAACTACTAGAAATAGGAATAGATTCGGCATTCATTTTAGTTGATTTACTAATTTAGACTAGCACATAGTTTCTTAGTTGTTTGCTTTCGCGGCCGTAGAGCTCAGGGTCGTCAATTCCTTTTGTATGAGCTCTTGAACTTTGTTATGCATTTTTTGTTTATATTATCTTTTTCCAATAATTGCCACTACCATGCATGGTCGAGCTTTGAGTTGGGGCCTCTCCCTGTACCAACTCCTCAGACGTCATATTCTTTATCTTTCTATGGTAGTATGCAATTTTTTTCACCACTTGTCTGCAGTATATTAAGTTTAGAACTGTGTAGTCTTCCTGCCCTCTTTAGTCATTTACCTTCAGCTGAAGTGACTAAGTGTTATTACTGATCTTAGAAGACTTGGACTTTATTTTTTCTTAGCAAGTCCTACTCCGAGGATTAGGTACGACCTCGGTACTTCACGTTAGGAAGACCTTAGCTTTGGCCCCGGAGAGGTATGTCCTACTCCGGAGAATAGGTGTAGTATGGGTACTTCACTTGGAAAGTCAGGCATTGCCCCCGAAGGGGTGTATCCTACTCCGGTGAGTAGGTATGACTTATGTACTTCACACCGGGAAGACTTTGACATTATTCTCAGGGTCAGGGCTAAGTCCTATTCCGGAGAGTATGTATGGCATAAATACTTCACTTTTGGAAGTTCTTGGAACAGTTTCCGAAGGGGTAAGTCCTACTCCGGAGAGTACGTATGGTTTAGGTACTTCACATTAAAGAGTCCTTAGAATTGCCTGTAGAGGGATAAGTCCTACTCTGGGGAGTAGATATGGTGTAGGTACTTCTCTCTTGGAAAACTTTAGCATTGCCACCTGGAAGGGTTAGTCTTGGTGTTAGAAGACTTAGGTTTTTTTTTTCGGCCCTCAGAAAGGTCCTACTAGTGCTTTCTCCCAAAGGGTATAGTTGACCCCGGAGGGTAGTAGAGTCCCGGAGGACTTTGATATAGTCTAAGCTCGGCTAGAAGGTGCTGCTCTTGTGAAGAATTAACTACTTGACTGTATGTTCAAACCCTTAGAAAATTTAATTCAATAAAATTAAAAAAATTACAAACTGTACAAAGTTTTACTTCACTATGAAATATGATACTTGGCTTTAGGAATTCCAGCATCTGAAGAACTTAAACTAAATATAGTGAACTTAAAAATAAAATTTTTTGAGATTTTCAACATTCCAAGTGCGAGGCAGGATTTTTCCGTCCTTGGTTCTGAGTTTGTAAGCCCCGTGAGTAGATGCTTCAATGATTTCAAAGGGTCTTTTCCAATTTGGTGAAAGCTTTCCTCGAGATTGAGGCTAACTGATCTCCACTTTCCGGGTAATCCAATCACCTACTTTGAACTTTCTGCTTCGGACTTTTCGGTTGTGGTACCGACCTACTCGCATCTTGTCTACCTGTATTCTGAAGAATGCCTATTCCCTTTCCTCCTCAAGTAGATCGAGGTTAGACCTCAAACCTTCATCATTATTTTCTAAGTTAAAGTTGTAAACTCAGAACCCTGGCATTCTGACTTCTACAGGAATAAGCGCCTCAGTACCACAAGTAAGATTGAAAGGGGTCTCTCCAGTTGCATTCTTGTATGTGGTACAGTATGACTAAAGTACATTGGGGAGTTCCTCTACCCAAGTAGATTTCCTTTAGCCCCGTCTAACTTTTTCTTGATCTCTTCTAAGATAGAGCGATTGGTGACTTCTACCAAGCCATTACTTTGGGGATGACCTATAAAGGTGAAGCACTTCTCTATACCCAAACCTTTACAAAACTTTTTGAAAGTTTTTGCCTAGAATTGCAGTCCAGTGTCTAAGGTAAGTGCCTTGGAAATGCCAAAGCGGCATATCACGTTTGTCCAAAAGAAGTTAATGATTTACTGATGAGTGATTGTTGCTAAAGCTTCCACTTCAACCCACTTGATAAAATAATCAATTGTAATCACTACAAATTTTTTCTTAAATAAAGCTAGTGGAAAATGTCCCAAGATGTTAATATCCCACTAGGCAAAAGGCCAAGGGGTGAGAATAGGGACAAGCTGCTCAGTTGGGACTCGGTGTTGGTTGGAATAGAGTTGACTTTTTTCACACTTTCGCATATAGTCCATGGCATCCTCTAGTATCTTTGGCCAGTAGTAGCCCTGCCTCTCAGTACTTTCTGAGCAAGTGCTCTGCCGCCAACGTGGTGTCTGCAAACTCCTTCATGCACTTCTGCCAGGACATACTTGGCTTCATTCAGACTTAGGCACCGAAGATAAGGCATTGAATAAGACCTTTGATACAGAGTCTCTCCAAAGATTAGGTATTTTGCTGACCTCCTCTCAACCCTTTGGGCTTCTACCTTGTCCTCTAGTTGTTTGCCTTCCTTAAGATATTGAATGACCAAGGTCATCCAATTCGAAGCTGTGTCCATGACTTCTGTCTGTTCAACACTCATCTCTTTCAGCACTTCAAGAAAAACTTTCTTTAAGACATTAGAGTGTACTGAGCTAGCTATTTTGGACAGGGCATCTACCTCCCTGTTTTCTTCCCTAGTTATGTGAGTTATCTCAAAATTGTCAAAGTGTGAGATCAAACTCTTCACTTTAGTTAAGTAGAATTGCAGTGAGGATTATTTTGCCTCAAATTCTCCTTTAACTTGCTGCGCTACCAAGTTGAATGGGAGTCCATGTTTACTACTAATCCTTCACTCCTAACTCTTTGGCTAGCCTAATTCCAGAGACCAAGGCCTCATATTCTATTTCATTGCCACTTGCATGAAACTCAAATCTTAGGGCATAGCTTGCCTTAAGTCCCTCCGAAGAGGTAAGAATTATGCCTGCACCACAACCTTCAGTATTGCTTGCCCCGTCTACATGCATAATTCACTGACGAGATTCCTTGACTTGCAATCCTGGGGAAGTAGTCTTTCCTTGTTATTCTTCTTTCTCTACTCCTTCAATGATGAAATCTTCTAAGGCCTGAGCCTTGATTGCTATCCTCAGTTGGAAGTGGATGTCATACTCACTTAGTTCAATGAACCACTTAACTAACCTTCCTGAAACTTCTGATTTCATGAGAGTAGTCTTAAGTTGATGGTTAGTCAGTACCACTATAGGATGACTTAGGAAATATGGTCTGAGTTTTCTTGCCGCCATCACCAGGGCCAAAGCCAACCTTTTCATAGTAGATCCTGATACCTGGTCCAGGATCACTCAGCACCTTGCTAACATAATACACTAGCTTCTGAATTTTGTTTTTCTCCTTTATAAGGACTACACTCACTGCCGCGATTGAGCAAATCAAGTACAAGTATAGCGTTTCTCCCGACTCAAGCTTAGTTAGGAGAAGAGGTGAGGCTAAGTAAACCTTCAATTCCTCAAAGCATCTTTGGCATTCTTCAGTCCACTGAGCACTCCACAAAGCCTTGAAAAGGGTAATTCCTATCCCCAGATTTGGACAAGAATCGACTTAAGGCTGCAAGGTGACCAGTCAATCTTTGCACGTCCTTTACTCCTTTAGGAGGTTCCATATCTTGAATTGCTTTTATTTTAGTTGGGTTTGCCTCAAATCCTCATTGAGTCACCATGAATCCCAAGAACTTGCCCCTGTCACTCCGAAGGCACACTTTTCAAATTAAGTCTCATCCTAAATTTTCTCATGGTGGTGAAGGTTTCCCGTAGATCCTCCACTTGATCATATATACTAATGTTCTTTTGCTCTTGACAAGCATGTCATCAATATAAGCTTTCATGTTATGCCCCAACTGATTGGCAAATATTTTATCTACCATTTGCTGATAAGGCACTCCAGCATTCTAAAGTCCAAAGGGCATTACCTTGAAACAGTAAGTGGCAGAGTCAGTGACAAAAGCTGTCTTAGCTCGATTCTTAGTATTTAGCCAAATTTGATAATACCCCTTATAGGCATCTAAGAAAGACAAGACCTCAAATCCTGAGGTTGAATCTACTACTTGGTCAATACGGGGATAGGTAACAATCCTTTGGACAAGCCTTATTCAGGCTAGTGAAGTCAACATATATTCTCCACTTGGCCCCAAGCTTGGGCACCATTACAACATTGCTAAGCCACTCCGGGTACTGCATTTTTTCTATGGCCTCGATTTCCAGTAATTTCTTTACTGCTTGCCCGGTCTCCCTGCCAAAGTTCCTTTTCTTCTGAATTAATGGCTTGTATTTTGGATCCATATCTAGGAAGTTTGTATGGCCACGTTGGGATCAATTCTCGGCATGTTTGATGGATTCCAAGCAAAGAGATCTTTAAATTCCCTAAGTAGGAAGATGATTTTTTTTCCTTCAATTCCACAAGAAGGGACTTTCCAATCTTTACCACTTTATTAGGTTCATGTTCATCTAAGATAACATCTCTAACTCTTCGGCCGGTTCTCCCTTATACGGGTAGTCCTCCACCTCATCCACGATATTGATGTTGTACGTAGGGGCAACTTCCTTCCCCTTTAATTTCAATGAGGCAATGTAGCATTGCCTAGTTGCTGCTTGATCTCCTTTAATCTCCCCTACTCCATTCTCCCTAAGGAACTTCATCTTCATATGGTGGGAAGATGGGACTGCACCAAGTGCCCTTATGGTTAGTCGGCCAATTATGGCATGTAAGGATATGATGCTTTAGTCACTATAAAATCCACCATCACTTGGGCATTCCACAGAGCTGTACCAAACATCACAGGAAGAGTGATGTACCCAAGGTTCATGTCCGAAATGACCGTTTCTCCAGCGAAGCTACCAAGGGTGTGGTCATAGGCTTGAGATCTTTTTCCTCCAATTCATCTCCTTGAAAACAGAATAGAATAATATATCAGCAGAGCTGCCATTGTCAATAAGTGTCCTCCTTACATCATAGTTTGCCAATGGTAAAGTTACCACTAACGGTCAGTATGAGGATGGAATACTTGTTGTGCCTCTTTCGTTGTAAAGATAATGTCTTGAAACAATTTGGGTCACTTCAAGTCAGATTGGACGAAGTTCACCTGATGATCATACGCCTTGCAAGATGACACGGAGTCACCACTTACTGCTCCACCAAAAATGGTGTTGATAACAATTCTTCCTTGATTCTCTACCCAGACCACTCCGTCTCCCCGAGGCGGACCTTGGTCTCTCCTGTTTGGGCTCCTGGCTTGTCGCTGGGCTGACCTTCCTCTATTTATTCCTCGAAATGAATTGTTTCAAATATCCTCTTCGGATCAAGTCTTTGATTACAATCCTTTTTAAGGATATGCAATCATTAATATCATGGCCGTGGTCTTTGTGGAAGTAGCACCACTTGTTTTTGTTGTGACGCTCCGAGTCGCTCCTCATTGCTCCAGGCCACTTCACATATGGCTCATTCTCAATCAATTCTAGAATTTGTGAAGGCGTGGTATTAAGTGGAGTGACGGCCTTAGGAGGTTCGGGACTCCTCCTATGGGGCACGGCTATGGATAGTCAATCCCTCACATTATTCTTCTTTGAAGGTCCTGCTGCATTAGCCACACCACTAGCCTTCCTCTTCTTGCCATTGCTCCAGGTGCTCCCATGAATCAGTACTCCCATTATAAGAGTCAAAATGGAGAGTCTGCCATCTTTTAGGAAGAGGTTCTTGCATGATATCATCAGTGAAGGAAAGGGAATACTTGTATTAAGTATTCCTTCCTTCTTTATTGTCCATTCTATCCATCCTACCTTGCAACTCTTCCAACCTTTTCCTTAGGTCTTCTTCCCTTTCTATGGACTACCAACACAGTACGGTCCTTCTCTTGGTGTCGTCTCTCTCATGAGCTACAAATGCTAGTTCTCTTGGGCTCCTTTCCCTAGTACCACTCGACCTTGATGAGGCTGCTCTTCTAGATTCTGGCCTAGCAATTCGGTCGGTTCACTCTTGCGTGGCAGACTGATGAGGCTGCTCTTGCCGAGCGGACCCCACAGGAGTTAGTTCCCTGGTTCTCTGTTCCTCGCTGTTCCTTTCTCCTTGAGTTCCACTTTCTCCCTCTCCAACACGAAGTTGGGTGTGAAAAATCTAGGGATTGCCACACGACCGATGAGGGTGTTGTTCGCCTTGAGAAAGGTTTTGCTCCATTTGCTGCCTCAACTTGTGAATCTCTTCATCCTTGTCCACAACCTGGGAACCAGAATCCCCTTCATGTTTTCCCTGCAGAACCATCTCCCTATGTGATCGACCGAAGTAATGTTGAGTTAAAATTTCTTTTCCCTTGCCAGTGTTACTCCTGTGAGTGTTAATGCGTATTAGGTGCCATGTCTTAGTAAAGACTTTTAGTTCAGTTTTCCCACAGACGATGCCAAATGTTGATACAAAAAATTTGAGCTAGGGTTAGCCTGTGTGAGGTATCATCCAAAGTGAAAGTTGGGCACCAGGCGTAGAACTCACGTCCAGATCACCTGAAAATAAAAGGAGCAGGGCTTTGTTCCCTGGAGTACGCTTCGACGCTCAAGTCAGTATTTAGACCAGAGCATAAAATTCATAAGAATTCAGAGTTTGAATAATTAGGAATGTAATTATTGAATTTGACCTGTCACTTTGATATTTATACTTGAAATCGATGGCTCAGATTGATCCTGGGTCGAATATATAATACTTGACCTATTTGGACCCATTTGAACCACATGAGTATATTAAAATATCCTTAGTAGACTCGGGCTCGGAGCCACGTGTAATATTGCCATTGGGTATATTATTTTGGCATGATCAAATGCATATATGGATCCCTGTCAAGATGGAACAAAAGACGTCTCTGCCATTTAAGCACTATCATGTAGAATTCATTTATGAACATGAATTCTTCAACCGGCATTTCAAGTAGTCTTCCTCCAAAGTAAATCTGATCAAAATGGGTTTGTAATCCAAGAATTCAAAAATAATTCTCCTTTAAAACCAATTGTAAGCTTTTCCTAAGAGTCTCCATGTTTGGTTTTCCTAGTGGAAATTTGCCAATTAAAGCAAAATTAAATGGCTTAGACAACTTGGCCACCTTCCCCTCTAAAAGGAAAATAGTTGGTTCACCCTTATAGGATTGCAATGGTTTGAGTGTAATTGCTTCCTCATCAAGCTCCTTGGAAGATTGATGCAAACCCTCATTCAAAGATTTAGGACATGGCCCTTCATCCAAAGCCTGAAGGGTATTTGACACTGCAATGGTAGCAAACAAAACAAAGAAATTCTAGTGAGAGAAAAGATAGAAGGGACAGATTCTAGAGAGATCTCCTCTCATATACAATTAAATTATTTTTCCATATGACAATTATAATGAACCTACTAGAAACTCATATCATTCATGACCATGAATTAAACCAATTTAATAATCAACATCAATTTACGGGCAGGGGATCAACTTCTATGTCACCTCGGCCAACCTAATTAAAACTAGAGTTAGATATGTTCTAGAGCTGTCAAATATGAGAAAATTATATTGAAGAGTGCAATTGGTCTGAATGATGGTTATTCAAATTAATTCATGAAAAATCACATTGCTTGTACCCAACCTTAGCAAATTTAGTGCATAGTTGATGAAATTAAAACACAGGAATTGAAAAGATTGCAAGAAATTAAATATGCCATGAAACTAAGGTTTATTACTACAAATTGCATAAAACAAATAATAACTTCAAGAATTAAAAATAACAGAAATGAAAGAAATTACCAAGAAATATTTGAAGAATCTTGAATTAAAATTGAACTTGTCTCTAAATATTATATAATCTAAGCTACAGGAATGGAAAAAAAAAAACCTAACTAGAGAAAAAAAGATATTTTTCTCTTATACAATGAAAAACTAATAATAGAATTGTGGCCCTCCAAAACCATAACTATTTAATCTCTACTCAACTCTTCAAAATTAGGAGTCTTTCCTAAGCAAAACAACTGCCAAATAAAGTCCTAAACGAGTAACAAAATAAAAACATGTCAAAAGCAACACTTTCCACAACTGCATCCAAAGCCATCTCCACCACGTCAAACTAAATTTTCCATGGAATGTTCATTGCAAAAAACAAATCTTCTATTTCTCGAATTGCCTGGTTTGCCGCGAAGAAGGGCCTTGCTATCCCAGCGATTTTTTAGTTTCTTGCACTCATATTTCAATTCTTCAACTCAACAAAATTACCCTTGACCTACACGGAAAAAGGGAAACCAACATAAATAGCTAAATCTAAATGCAAGTTAATATGAAATCTACTAAAAACATTCAAACTACGTCACCACAACTACTAACACAAAAACATCACAAAACACAATTGTTCGAGACATAAAACACTAGAAACTAAGTCCTGTCAAAAATACCAAAATAACCTTAATTCTTAGGCTATCACACTAAAACAACCTAGCAGCCGTCATTCTCTTTCTCACCCTCTCTATTCCTCCTCCCCCCTTTGTCGTAGGGGTGTTTGTTCGACTGACATTTGACATGACTTGTTTGGATTTTGACTTGAAATTCTCAAATTCAAAGTCAAGTCTTATAAACCCTATATAAATTAAAGTTGAATCATTTAAATTTAAGTTAATTTGAAAGTAAGTCGAACAAAATTCCTACTCATATATGATATAATTCTTTCATTCAATATTCAAATTCCGTTGAGGCGTAGCAGTTGACTAGACATCTAGGGATAAAGCACTGTTTCGGTGCAGGCAGCGAGAGCGGTACCAAAATTTAATACATCATTCTCTAAAGTCAAAATATGACATACTAGAAATAGAAATTAACTCAAAGATTGTCTCTCATAACTATTACAAGCAAAATACATAACCAAATTACAAAAGTTAATAATTTGCAACATATTTCTTCAAAAGCAAGCATCAATTTTTAAAATATCAATTATTGTTGATTCAATTGCAACTTTCAATAAATCTAAAAAAATACAAAAGAAATAGATATATCACATATCCTATAAGCGTACATGCATATGTGATTACTTAATTCTATGTGTACTAAGAATAAGTTAGTAATGCATTTAATATACTTGTTGATAATAAAAATGTTATAATAATAAGATATAAATATAAGTATATAAATTAGATCTTATGTAAAATATATTTTTATTGCAGGTATAAATTATACGAATCTTTATATACAAACATAAAAAATGTATGAATAGATATATAGGTATTTTAATAAGTATTAAATCATATACAATTACTTAATTCTAGTCTCTATGTGTATTATAATGAAATTAGTAATACATTTAATATACTTGCAGATAATAAAAATGTTACACTAATAAATTATACGTATAAGTATATAAATTAGACATTATATAAAACATATTTTTATTACAAATATAAGGAGTTATACAAATTTTAGTATATGAACATCAAAATATGTATGATAGATATATAGATATTCTCACTAGTATTAAGTCATATACAATTATTTAACTCTAGTTTCTATATGTATTAAAAGGAAATCAGTAATCCATTTAATTAGTTAATAGAACAGAAACGTTACATTAATAAATTGTATACTTGTATTAATGTATAAGTACATAAATATATATAATGTGAAGTATTATATTAATAAAATCAACAGTTATAAAAAGAAAATATAGTTAAGTATTAAGAATTAACAATATTATAAGTTATTAAGATATTTAATATTAAGAATTAAGAATATTATGACTAAAATATTATGTACAAAAATATATTAATATTATTACAATATTTGGATAAAATACTCAAAACAATATAATTTTTCAAGTTATTTGACTGATATTTGGTTGACAAAGTCGAACGATTTTTTCGGTCGATAAACTAGTCAATTTGTAGATTGGTATTCGGTTGGTAATTTGAATAGATAGAAGTTGAAGTCAAAGTCGAATCGAGAAATCGATTACTTAATTACTTCAAGTCAAAGTTGAGTCAAAAATCAAAGAAGACAAGTCAAAAAAAAAATTTTGACTTGACTCAAATTTTTTACTTGATTCAATTAGGTAGTTCGACTTGACTAACTTTTGAATATCCCTACTTTGTCCTCACCACCAACTCATCCTCTCTACTCCCTTCCCATTCTTTGCGTGCACCATTCCACCATCATCTTCTTCTCCTCCACCTCGTCTTCATCCTCCTCCTCCTCCTCCTCCTCCTCCTCCTCCTCCTTCTTTCCTTCCCCCTCTTGTTCTTTCACACCTAGGGATGAGCACAAACTCGGTTAATCAAATTCACAACTATTTTCACTTCTAGATTGAAAATTTCAATTTATTAATTAGAATTTGATCAGTTAATTGACTCGACCGAATTCTAAAATCGAAAATTGGTTATAAAACTAGAATTGAGTTTTAAATTCTGAAATGGCCGTTTTTCTGAATTCAATTTGGTATTTGATTCTTTCCTATACATACTTCATGGAAAATATATGCATAAAATTTCAAATTCAAAACCCTTCAAGGAAAATCTTTGGTACTTGTCGTTACAGCAAGTTGAACACTTGCAATGTTACTTCATCGTTTTAAATAGATATACTTTTTTATATATGATTTTATAAACGAATACTACAATTTTCCTTATAAGATACATATATAGTCATATAAGTGGCATTACATATGCAAATACCAATACAAACACATGTGTGCATACAATTTATATATATAAAGTCCTAAGGAAACATTGCAATCCATTCAAGTACGATATAGTTTAATTTGATGATATGGAATTATAAATTATTTTATTATTTGTTGGGTTTTGTTTTACAAAGTTTTTCAATTTTTGTATTAAGGATTTCAATCCAATATCAATGGACTCAATTGGTGAATATGGTTAATCAAATTCGAGACTGATTACCAAATTCAAATTTAGTTAACTGGATGTTTTTTTATTTCAAATCTAATTTAAAATTAAAACTGGTTAATAATTTTAGAACTCATTTCCAAATTTTGACTAATTATTTGACCGATTGACTGATCGGTTAATTGATGCTCATCCCTACTCACACCATAATCAATCTTCCCTGTCCTTCTTCCATCTCTACCGCTATCCTCTTCTTCCACCAACATCACCATCACTGTCGCAACCTCTCACTCCTCCCATTTTCCTTCCCCTCTAAAATCGGAATTAGAAGTTGCATTGGTGGCAATTTTTTTCTATTTTTGTATAATGGAAACGATTAGTGAAATATGATTTTCTCACTTTGTTAGAATAAGTGTATTTAATTTTGTTGAGATATTTGTGTTTTTTATTTTAGATAGAAACAATGGAGTATTTGTATATTTGAATTTTGGATGGAAGAATGAATACATTAAAAAAAATCTTGAGTTTTTCCCCAATATTTTCATTAATGATAGTGATTTGAGAAGTTAATAATCAAAACCCAATCTTTCTAAACACCGGGTTGACTATGTCTTACCCGATTTACCGGGTTTGATCAAGTTTGATGAGATTTTTCAACTTTTCGACTATTATATATAGATAACTCTCTACAATGAGAGTATTTGGATGTGTTAAATAAGGTTTTTTATGCAAAACTTGAGTGTTTTCAATGTTTATTTAGGGTTTTTAGCTTAAATTTTCATTTTAAGTGCTTTAGGTCATCGTTAATATGTTTATGTGCTTTTATAGGTTTTGAATAATTCAGGGTCAAATTGGATGATTAGCATGCAAATCAAGAAGATTGGGTAAAGATTAAACAGTTTAGCCTATGCTATGAGCTAAGTAGATATGGCCCATTGAGGCTGACAATGCGAGCTTGTGACTACCTAGTCACCACCATGTCAGCGAGGCTTTGGCCGCACATGCCATTTTGCTCATTATGGGATTTTGCGATTTTTGTTATTTCGGGTCTATTTTGGGTGGTCCATTTTGCAGCTATTCAACCCTAGACCCTTCTACACTCCTAAGTTAAAAACCTATAAATAGGACTCTTTTAGACCTAGTTTTAGAGTAGATAAATCATCATTAATTGAGTGTCCGTAATTAAGGTTTTGTTTTTCTACACAAATCAAGAAGGCAAAGGCTTGAAGAATCAAGGTTGACAGTCTTGGATCATTACTTTGATGACATCTATTGTGTTTTTAATAATTTTTAGCATTAGTTTATTGTACTTAATGACTTTTGTGAATTATTTCACAATTTTTATATGAAACCCTGAATTTTTGGGCTTTTGTAAAAAAATAATAATAATAATAATAATAGTCATATACAAGAAAATAGATTATGGTTAGTAGTTTAACTTTATATCTATTGGACAGTAGTGTATATCTTATAAAAGAATAGTATACATCCCATAGGAAAATTGGAATCAACACCTTATATAAATATACATAGTTGGGTATGTACTACATTTTTCTTACACTCCACAAACTTTGGGAAGAGTACAACTAGTCTATACACACAAAAGGTAGTCAGCCTCATTTATTCCAAGCTTTATTTATTAAATTTGTTTTATTATTTTGATTTAATTAGATAATTAATTATACTATGTTCTAATTTAATTAATGAGTTCGGATTAATTGGAATATTAAATCATGATTAGATTTTATGATTTAGGTTTGAGTTGTATTGGAAAGAAGTTAAGAAAGGATTTTTGTATTTCTTGGAAAAATTAATTATTTCTATTAAAAACGAAATTCTTTTTTTGAAAATTATTTATTTTCTGATATAGCAAAAGTAAATAAATTTTTGAAAAGAATTTTAAAAAATGGAGATGGGATGCCATACGAATTAGAGGGTTGGTCAAAATCACTTCGACCAACCATCTTCTACTATCAGTCAAGAAGAATTTTGCCGAATCTGAAATCAGATTCTTCACCAAATTCGATCGATAACATCAATGCAGTTGGATAGCGTCTTCACCATCATCAGGATGATAAAGCCACGGCTTGGCCACGGGCTGGCAAAGAATTGGACAGTCAAATCATTTGAGCCGTTCAATCAACGAAGGAAGAAGGATAGGTGGTTCGATTTGAGAGGAAGATGAGGTTCTGAGGTTGATATAAAACAATGGAAATTCACCAGAGAAGTTTGGTCAAAGAAGATGTAGGAGTTCGGGCAAGAAGAAGGGAGAATTAAAAGAATTTTCAATTTACAAGATTAACCCCTTAGTTTTAGGATATTTAGAGTAGGGTTTAAAATGTTTTAAAATAGAGTCGAATTATGTCCCTTTCAGCTTCTAAAAATTATAAAATACTCTGAATAGTTTTATAAGGTCATTAGTAGTTCCTGAGTAGTTTTAGAATTTACAAAATAGCCCCTATAATTTATAAAAATGGTACTAAGACCCAAAAAGGTTTCTTTAATTGACAAATTGACCTCTATAACGTTAATAAAGTTAACAAATGACCTTCAAAGGATTTGTAAGTACGCAAAGGTTTCCAAATGACTTTCTAAAGTTACCAAAGTACCCTCACATGTTTTACAAGTTATCTGAAAAGGACCTTTAATAGTGCCCATGAATGATTTTCTAAGTTTACAGAAAAGGCCCAAATATTTTCTAAATTATTAGTAAAGCTCTAAAAAAAACTTTTAAATGATTTTAATAAGACCCAAAAAGTTTTGAAAAGTTGTAAAAAGGTACCATAAGTTTTGGAAACAAGTAATAGACATATGTTTGACTCGATATAAACTAATAAGCAAACATGATTTGATTATTTTGGATAAAATAACATATGAAAATATTATTTTTGAATTAGGCTCAAATGTTTTATAAAAGTTAACGATTCTAACACAAGAATTATTTTTAAGATATTAATAGTAAAATTCTTTTATCTCAAAAAAATTGTCATGATTATTGAACCTAATAATGGACTAGAGTATAGTGTCTAGGATATTAGAAATAGGCTTTTATAGGAATTTTATAAGGGGATAATTACTTGAATTATCTAATAAGATATTGTGACTTTGTTTTTAAGGATTATCGATAAGGAACAAAGGCAAGTAAAGGCACAATTAAGGACCGTTTGAGATAGATGGTGCTTAGTTTTGTACATTTGAAATTATTTTCTGAACTATATGCTTTTGAACTCATTTTATGAACTTTCATGGTTTCCAAAAGTCATTTATGAAAATTTGTTTATTTGGAAATATGAATAAACATCGAGAGCACATATGCTCAACTTATTTCAAACATAGGATTATTCAAATAAGTTGAGCATATGTGCTCTCGATGTTTATTCATATTTCATGATTAGTAATTTTGTTTATATTTTATTAAAAGTCGCACTATTCAAAATTGATATTTTTGTAGAGTTGCTTCCGCTGTTGTAATTAATATTAAAGTAAATAGTAACGCTATGATGCTTTGTATTCTTCGGATTTGCACTTGAGGATACAGTAAATGACACGTGTCTGACAAGTACGGGCCATGGGAGTGACATTTTTAATGGTATCAGAGATTAAGTTACGATATTTGTAGTGCGTCATAGGCTAGACACTTATATCTTGATATCGGTATGTGGGACTTGACCATAGTTATTAAGAATAAGAAGTACCAAGGACTTAAATGATAAGTGATTGTGGTACAATGGGAGCGTGCCCTCCCAAGTTAGCAAATGGGAAATAAATGAACCTCAAGATGTTTTCAATGTTATTTGTATTGTGAACTCTATAGCATGATTCCAGATGCTTAAATTAATGCCCTCTAGGACTTGGATGCAAAATAAATAAATAGGAAGTATCAAATATTAGATATTAAGTTGATTTTGGCCCAGCGAAGTGTGGTAAGCCTATAAACCTCAAGTCTTGAGGAAAATTGGAATAGAAAAAAAAAAAAAAAAACCAAAAATTTGGGGTTTCACAAGTTATGTACTAAACTTTCTAATTAGGGTTTTCAAGAATAGCAATAGTGAAGACTTAAACGCTTGTTCTTTTGATAGTCATGGTTAATTTCTATTCAATATTGAGTTCTTACCATTATTTAAATGCTTTCAAATGCTTGATCACTATTTGAATCTGATTTCATAATGTGTTATGAATGAACCAAGTGATTTGAATATTTAGAAAAAGATAATAATCACCATAAATTGCTGAATTTTGAACCAAGTTTTTACTTCATTTGTGTGGTCGCTGTAAGAATTCCTAGTTCTAACTAAAAGCACATTTACTCCTAATTATTTGTGAAGAACCAAAGCCAAAAATATTACTAAAAAGAAATTTCCTAATTGTCGAAACAAAGCTTGGTAATTATATTACAGAATTTGACCCGCAATATTGGAAAACGATTTAGTGTCCTAATGGTATTTAAGTCTAGCAATTGTTGAAGTGAAGATACCCTAACACTTGTTTAATCTTGAATTCACTTTAGTTAATCAGTTTCCCTAGTTTATTATTTAGTCATTTAATTAATTCTCTTATCAGAAGAATTAATTTGTTTGAATAGTAGTGAAATTGGTAATTTCAGTGCTTATTTCCTAGTCCTCGTAAGAATGATACTCACTCACTTTGATATTGCTTGATAGAAGATCTCGTTCACTTGTGAGTGTAAGGAAATCAATCCATTAATACTCTTGGACAGGAGCCATGGCAAGTTCCAATTTAGCTAGTCGAACTAGTCGTTTCGATCCAAGTTTTAAAACACTTGTTTTGTTTATCCTCAACTGCCAACTAATTTTTATGGATCAAATCCACAGTAGTGCTATGGACCCCATCTAAAATCACAAACATAATTCTAGAAAGGTTTAATTTTTTTCGTTTAAAATGATGTGGGTGATTTTATAATAACTTCCCAACTTAGTGTTTTGCTCGTCCAAAGCAAAATCCGCAACTCAAAACAACATAAGAAAAAAAAGAATAACAAAAAACAACAATAACAAGTATTATACCGAAGCAATGAAATGACAAAGTTGAAGAGATAAAAATCCAGACTACTGGTCTAAGTTCTATCATCTCAAATACAAAATATTGTATAAGCTCAAATCATTCAAACTTGTCACCATTATGCATTTCCCAATTAAAAACATGATTTTCTACATTCACAACAAATGTAAGTTCTAAACACCCAAGGATTTACACAAGTTAAAAAATTTTCCATAAAAATGTTCCAGTTTAAGCAAAACAGGTTTAGTTCTCCTCAACTTATCCAAATTTAACCCACCCTATTCTTGACTAAAGATAATGAAAATGAAGGATCATTGGTACCTCTAGAAAATAGAGTTACTATACTTGTTAAACTATGGTATTTTTATATTATTTTCCTGATTTAAGTGTCTAATTGTGTGTTTTTATTTAATTTAACTACATTTAGTAATTACATTTGCATTTAGTAGATATTAGACTTTTAGTATTAGTTTTAGAGTAGTATTAGAGTAACTACAAGGACCTAAGCAAAAATAAATTGAATTGCAAATACAGGAAAATCCAAAACCTCAACTTGAAGACCATTTGGACCAGTTATCAAGCTCAAACAAAGGAAAATGATACTGCAATATGAAACCCGAAATCCATAAATCCAATTTGTAACTCGGACCGCGGTATCAACTTAATAAAGGGGGATTACATTACATGGTCCGAACCCCTATTTTGTATAGAAAATGATGAAATTTTATTTCATTTAGCTGAAGATTTTGTAAAAACATTCTTCACTAGTACACTAGTACACTTAGTAGTGTAGTTAGTGAAATAACAAAAATTAACTTTCTTTTCAAGTTTTAGATAGTAGAAAATTTTTAGCTTTAAATCTACTAGTACATTAGTTTAATTTGATATAAAAATTGTTGGTTTTCATTTACTAATTATTTAACAAGTATGTTTAGTCTTAGTTTAATTTGTGTTTTATTGCTTTCATGCATGGTTTATGTTTTCTTGTTTTCTATCTTAATCATGAGCAGATAAATAACTTGTGAATTGGGTTAAGAATGTGTGATCTCTACCTATGTGGAGATAATTTTAGTTAGTGGTCCATTAAGTGGAGAAAAATTAGATAATAAATTTTATTTTGTGAAGTTAAGTGAATTGGGTGGCCAACCTGTCCATGAGCTTAATTTGTCGGGTTAATACTAGATATGACCGTTGTGTGTTAATCTTAGACTAAACAACTATTAGACTAAGATGAATAACAGTCAAGCAAAGTATTTTCCATTTTGAGGGATGAATTAGTTAAGAAATGAAATCAGTTCTTTCAAACAAGACATGGGGAAAGGTATAGATGAAGCTTAGAAAAGATACAAGGAATCGCTTCGTCGATACCTATATCATACTATTCCACTTTGGTTGTAAATTCAAACATTTGATAATGGTCTTCACAAAGAAACCAAGTTCATTGTAGATGCATCAGTGGGTGGATCTCTATCTTTCAAGAAACAAGGAAGAAGCATAGAGGTTGTTGAACACTATGGCTTCTAACTATTATTAACATGGATCGATGGCACCTCCTGTTGTGCAACAACAACCTCCAAACCACCCTCCCCAAGGCCAAAGAGGAGTCCTCCATCTAGATCATACCAATACATTGATGGTTCAAAATATGTTAATGACACCAACATAATGGCCAAGCTCACTAAGGCATTAGAGAACATTGAGAATGTGAGTTCCATGTCAATACAACCTCACATGCCAATGATTTGTGATTTTTGGTTGAGGAGTCACCGAATGGCCAATGCACAAATAAGGGAACATTCATGGGTAATATGCAAGTGATTTACTTGGGAAAGAAAACTTCATCATCTAGACACCAACCAAATACTTATGGAAATACTTATAACCCCTCATGAAGAATCATTCCAACTTTTCATAGGGTAGTCAATCATACCAAGGTGTTTGTCATCAACCTAATCACAACAATCAAGCTTGTTCATCTAGACCATATCAACTACCTCACCAAAGGACTTTTCGATCCAACTTCCAAAATTCCCAACCAAGAACTTCTTATCAACCACAACCTTTGCACAATGGTCCAATTCCTCAATGAGACGTGGAAGATGTATATGCTCAAATTGCAAAAACTGGAAGAGAGCTTTAGGCATTGAGAAGGGAAAGTGAAGCGTGGCAAGAAATTAGGAAGGTAATGTGGCTAGAAGAGAGACTGGAATAGTTAGAAGGGATAATGAAGCACTTAGTAGGGACTATGAGGAACTTGCAAGAAATCAAGTTGCTTCTACTAGAAACTTAGAGACACAATTGGATTAAATGGCTAGTGTTGGTTCTGAGAGACTCGTCGATAATCTTCCAAGTGACATTCTTCCAAATCCTAGAGAGTCATTTCCAAGGGACAACAACCGTAAACATGCTAAGACATCAAGCTTAGGAGTGGCAAAAGGTTGGTTGAAAATGTTAAGAATGGTGTAATGTTGGTTGACAAAAACAATGAGGATGGAGAGTCTTCAAAGGGAAAAGACAATATGCCTAATGAGCCTACCAAGTCCCATATTGCCCCAAAAATGAATCATGAAGATAATGACTCATCCATGAGGATTTCAAAGCCCCTCAAAATTCCATTTCCCTAAAAGGTTGAAAATCGACGAGAATGCCAAGAAATTCAAAAGGTCACTTGGACATATTCAAAAAGATTGAAACCAACATTTCTTTTACAGAAGTTCTTGAGAATATGCGAAGTTCATCAAACAAGTCCTCACCAACAAATGGAAGCTACATAGTGATGAAAAACTTTTCTTAACGGAAGGTTATAGTACAACGACCACCAAGAAATTACTCCAAAGTTAAAGGACCTCAGCTCATTCTCCATTCCATGCCACAGTGGGGGTATACACTTTGAAAGAGTTTTGTGTGATTTGGGTGCTTCTATCAATCCTATGCCTTACATGGTGTACAAGTTGTTTAATGGAACAGACTTGAAGGCCACAAGTGTATCATTCCAATTAGCCGACCAAAGTATCAAATCTCCAAGGAGAATAGTAGAAGATGTGATAATCAAAGTTAAAAATCTCTACCTTCCGGTAGACTTCCTAGTGTTAGACATGGAAGAAGACAACGAAATGTCCATCATTCATGGAAGGACATTCTTGGCCACCAAACGTGGTATCATAGACGTCAGCACCCAAGAGGGAAAGTTAGAGTTTAGGGTCAATGATGAAGTTGTCATTTTTAATATATTTTATTCCCTTAAACTCCCCTCCCCCTATGAAGGCTGTGACAATGTTATGAGGATTGATGTATTTGAGAACTTTTCCATGTTTTTGTAGGTGTAACATTGTTGAATCTCAATGGGAGAATGAGCTTGTGAGCTTGAATGAAGATGCTCAAAAAATTGTAGAAACTTATGAGTGCTCAAAGCTTCAAGATGAAGATTGCTCACACAAAGATGAAAAAGTGGGTAAGGAAGACAAGGTAAAGGGGGGTATTTGAGCAAAAAACCCCCAAGGTTGAACTAAAATCTATCCCTTTGCAATTACAATAAGTGTTTCTTGGTAATGATGAGACTTTTCCCATAATTGTGAATACACATTTGTCTTGTGAGCAATTAGTTAAACTCATTGATCTGCTTAAGAAACACGACGGTGCTATTACTTGAAGCATCGATGACATAAAAGGCATTAGTCTTACCATATTTGTGTGCATAAGATTTTATTGAATGAAGTGTATAAGGCAACTAGGCAACATCAAAGGCAATTAAACCCCACATTGAAAGAGGTTGCGAGGAGAAAAAGTCATTAAACTACTAGATGCCTGTATAATTTACACAATAAGCTCCAGCGAGTGGGTAAGTCCAACCCAGTTTGTTCTAACAAAGGGGATTTTACCGTAGTAGTAAATGACAATAATGAATTACCTCCCTATGGGTTGGTTATTGACCAAATGTTAGAAAGATTGGTGGGATTCACTTACTAGTGTTTCCTTGATGGATATTTTGGGTAATTTCAAATTCTGTTTGCACCAGAGGATCAAGAGAAAACAACATTTACATACCCTTATGGAACCTTTGCATATTGGAGAATGCCTTTTGAGTTACGTAATGCTCCAAGTACAATTAAAATATGCATGTTTTCCATTTTTCATGATATGATAGAAAAATGCATTGAAGTGTGTATGGATGATTTTAATGTATCTGATCTTCATTTCATTTCATGATTATTTATTGAATTTGGCAAATATGTTGAGCCAATGCAAAAAACTAATTTGGCCCTTAAATTGGAAAAATGTCATTTCATAGTCCATGAGGGCATAGTTTTGGGTCATAAAGTGTCATCAAGAGGATTGATGTAGATAGAGCAAAGGTGGAAGTGATTGAAAGACTACCCCCACCTTCTAATGTTAAGGGTTAAGGTGTTTTCTTGATCATTCGGATTTTTACCATAGATTCATTAAGAACTTTTTACAAATTGCTAGACCTCTTTGTTCTTTTTAGCATTGTGTATTCAACTTTGATTATGCTTGTTTGAATTGCTTTTGTTTATTGAATCATGCACTTGTCATCGCATCGGTTATGGTAGCTCCAAATTGGTCACTACCTTTTGAATTAATATGTCATTGGAACAGCTTTGTCAAAAGATAGAAAAAGTTTTACATGTTATATATACTATGAAAGTTGATAAGTTCATAATTGTGCTATATTTTAGCTGTATATCAATTACCATATTTTTATGTGTTGCAAGCAAGATTTGAGTTATTATCTAGCTTAATTTGGTTATTCTCAGTTTTTGTAGGGTTACAGTGAAAAAGAGTTGAAAAAGATGGAAAACGATGAAAGAAAATGTTTAATACGGGACATGCACGAGTACGAAGTTATTCCAGACACTATTTTGTATTTCAAAACTAACTTTTGATCCCGAGCTCCAATTGAGGTGGTTTAAGATGCATTGGAAAGCTAAGGGATAGATCTACAAATTTCCATTTTGACACTTTCTCAAATTACGCAAGCATCAAGGTGAAAATCGAAGCCGAAGCTGGAGCTGTGCAGCGCATGTGCGCTGCATCCAGAAGCAAAAATCTCAGAAGTTGCTCGCACGCACATGCGCGCTAGGATCCCTGTGCATGTGCACGAAGGATGAAATATGCCTGGAACTTACTGCCTCGTGCGCACATGCGTGGGAAGACCTCAACGTATGTGCGTAGAGGGTAACAGGAATGCGTGAAGTTGATTTTTTTGGTAGATTCTTCGGCTGTTTGGACTGTTTTTGACCTGATTTCACATTCTTATCTATAGGGCATTATTTGTAAACCTAAGTACTCATTATAAATACCCAATTTAGGGTGAGAAAAAGGGATCGACACTTTATTTTCTTTTGGCTAGGGTTTTTAGCAATAGAAATTCCTATTTATTTTTTAATGGCACTTTGTGCCTAAACCCTTTTCTTGGTAGAGGGATTTGAAGCCATGGTTAATTCTACAAAGTTGTGAGACTTCTTGTGCTTGAATTATTCACTTATATCTCAAGTATTGATTATTTTTCTACGATTAAATTTATGGTTATTCTTTTTAACTTATTATTGCTGCAGAATACTAAGTTATTAGAATTAATCTACTGCTAGATTATTTTAACTGCGTGTGTTTAATTCAACCTATGAAGCAACTGAATTTGATAATTACTGGATTTGTGTTATTGAATTTAGGGAATTTAATCATCTAATTGGCATAACCGCATGTGTTTATGTTTAATTAGTCTAATTGTTTTTGTTGATCTTAAACAAATCTATTAATTGATCTTTGGCGCATGTCTGGGTTAAATTAATAGTTAGGGTTAATTGGATCGCGTGTTGAAAATTAACCAACTTTAGAAAGAAATAAGAATCAACTTTGAATTGGTATTCGTTCGGGTTAATTCTTCAATTAGTGCTTCATATAAAATTGAATTATCTTGTGTGTTAAGGATCGACTAGTGAAATTGCCATGGTGGATATGACCAAAACCAAGACTTTTCTTACATCGAATTTTTTTCAATTATTTTATTGTTTTAATTTTAGTCAAAAGGATTCAAAACCCCCATTTTTCGATTTAGCATGAAAATAAACTCCGTTCTCTGTGGGACTACCTGTACTCACCGCTACTATATATTAAGAGTTGTTAATTTTTGGTGCTTACGACAGCATTGCAACTCGACAGCATATTATTTGCACACCAAAAGTAGAACTTTAAATGATGACTCTCAAGTGAATTATTCAACTACTGAGAAAGAGTAACTTGCTATAGTGTTTGCCTTTGATAAATTTCGGTCTTAATTGATAGGTTCAAAAGTTGTTGTCCATATTAATCACTCCACTTTAAAATATTTATTTTCTAAGCAAGAACCCAGATTGCTTAGATGGATCTTTCTCTTGTGGCCAAGGTTGTCCCTTGGGAGTGAGAATGTTGTTACGAACACATGTCAAGGATTGAAAAAGATGGATTTGTTGGTAGAGAAGAGATACCCATCCAACAAGAATTCCCAGTGGAAAAATTGCTTGTACTCAAAGAGAATCAACCTTGGTATGCGGATTTAGTGAAGTTTTTTAAGGACAAGGTATTTCCTCTTTTTTTGAACAGCAATCATTTAAGGAAGAATTTCTCCGAAGTAAAGCATTACTATTGGCATGAACCATACCTCTTCCAGCAACGTAATGATCAAATGCTAAGGAGACATGTTTCAAAGAAGGAGGTTGGGAATATCCTGAAAAACCTCCTTAGCCACAATGCCATTCATCTTCCATATGTGAGCATCATGGAGCCCAAAGGACTGCCGCAAAGATGTTGAAAAGCGGTTTTTATTGATCGGATCTCTTCAAAGACTTGAGGAATTTTGTACTAAATTGAGTGGAATGCCAATGGGTTAGAAATATATCAAGAAATCATGAGATGCCACTTAATGGAATTTTAGATTTTGAAGTTTTTGACACTTGGGGAGTTGATTTCATGGATCTATTTCTAAGTTCCTTCTCTAATAAGTATATCTTGGTCGGCGTGGACTATGTGTCAAAATGGGTGGAAGCAATCGCCTCACCAACCAATAAGGTTAGGATGGTCACTAGATTCTTGAGCAAAAACATCTTCTCTCATTTTGGAGTGCCTCGTGCAATTTTAAGTGATAGTTGATCTCATTTTAAGAATGCCCAATTCGAGTCCTTGCTATCTTAGTATGGGGTGAAACATAAAGTTGCATTGTCTTCTCATCCTCAAACTTGAGGGCGAAATGGAAGTCTCCAACAGAGAGTTGAAATGGATCTTGGAGAAAATCGTGAGCAAATCAAGAAAAATGGACCCAAAAGTTGGATGATGCTATCTGGGCATACCGCACTACATACAAGAGTCCAATTAGCATTTCACCATATTGCACGGTGTATGGGAAAGCTTGTCAACTTCCAATGTAGTTGGAGCACCTAGTTAATTAGGCTATAAAGAGCTTGAATTTTGATTTGAAAGATGCATATAAAAATAGGCTTTTGGATTTGAATAAGTTCGATGAGTTTATGTAAGGAAAGAGCAAAGGCTTGACATGACAAGTTAATCTTGAAGAAAGACTTCAATCCCAGGGATAAAGTGTTTGTGTACAATTTCAGGCTCAAGTTGTTTCCTAAAAAGTTCAAGTTTAGATGGAATGGGCTATTTGAAGTCATTCAAGTTTTTCCACGTTGAGGTGTAGAATTAGAAGGGACAAATTCAAGTTTCAAGGTCAATAGACACTATTTAAAGATATAACAAACCTACCTTTATCATAGGGTCCAAAGGAGAAAGAATGTCCATCCATCCTTTATTTTGTCAATTAAAGCTCAATCTTGTCATAGTTAAGCTAATGATTACAAATAAGCGCTCTTGGGAAGCATCCCAAGCTTTATTTTTCTTGTTGGTGTATACTTTGAATTATTTTCATCATATTTAGTATTAATGTTTGATTAGGTCGAATTAGGTGTAATATTATTAGCTATGTTTATTTAAGTGTTTTGAAGGGAATATGAGGGGAAATGTGCACTAATTTTGTGATTTTAATGTTTGTAGGTAGAGGTGGGCAAAAAAACCTAAATAATCCGATGACCGCCCAACTCCACTCTAATCTGATCCGATAAAAGAGGGTATCCACCTCTCCATCATTGACTGGATCAGTTGAGGGTCAAATACCTATTATTCTTGGATACGAGATCTAATTGCTTTTTTTGATACCTGCGGGTACTAGTTGTGACCCTCATATTAGGGGTAAACATGTAATTTTTCTAGCCCTAAACTCTAAATTCACTAACCTATGAATTCAATTCTTAAACTGATTACTCCTTCAAACTCTTTTCTCCTTTTCCTCTTCGGTTTCTCATTATCTTACCCCGATTTCACCCTCGCTATTGAATTGTCTAGCTTTAGTTCACAAATAAAGTGAAAGATTGGGGTAAGTAAAACATCTAAATATGAGGAAGGCAAATTAAGTGAAAATTTGGACAAAAGACTAGCTATCTTCAAATTTCTCATGTCCTAGACTCACTTTTCCTTTTTCATCTTTGCATGTGTTGTTTTCTTTATTTTTTGAGGAAATTTTTTTTATTTTGATTTGTTTGGGTAATTAAATAAGTTGATGAAAATTATATCTTCTATAACCTCTACTCAATATTCATCTTTTGTTATCTTATCTTTGCCTTAATAGTTGGTTTTGGTTTAGAATTTATGTTCTTTATTAAACATAATGAATTTGGTTTCTATTGTATAATATGATTGTGAATGAACTGTGAAGTAAAATCAAATATTCAAAGGCGTTTGATGGCTCTTTGATTTCTCAAACAAACTAGTTTATATGAATCTAAAAATAAATAAATTGGTTTCATGGGGGCGAGTATCCACATGCCTTGACCCTCCTCCATCAAATACCTATCCTGCAGGTACCTGGTGTTGTGAGAGGCAGGTAAGGGTTAGCAAATGGCTAACCCGCCAAGTGAGGGTAAGGTCAATTAAATCCTTTTAGGGACAGATACCACTCCGTGCCTACCCCTATTTGTGGGTGATTGACAAAGTGTTGGAATCAAGTGAATTCAAATTAGAAAACAAGCCAAAATTTTGGCTAAGTATGGAAAAAGAGATATTGGTAAAGTTCAATTGATATTGCGATATCAAATGCTAATACCTCGATCTCAAATGCAACATCCAGGAGTCACATTTTTTATTTTCAGACAATACTAAAATATCAAATAACCCATGCCGCGGTATCAACTTCAACATCCGGGAGCTAATTTTGTAACTTTAGTCGATACCGTGGTATCGATAAGTTACACATCTTCCAAGAGGAAAATTGGTACCGCAGTTCGAAAAGCCCTTGGACTATAAAAACATGCATTGGTCAATTTTTTCCAGCAGAAAACCATTCTTCCAACATTCCTAAAACCCTAAACCCCCTTCTTCTTCCTTCTTTCACGATTTTTTCCTTCTTCTACCCCCAAATTCAACCAATTCAATTAAAATCCATAAATTCCAACTACTCCAAATCAATTGGACCATCATAGTCATTCAAGGAGGTTTTTCAAGGCATTTGAGAAGAGATTCAAGCAATTCAAGAGGTTGTTCACGGTCACGCTCCTCCAATGATTTGTTCCAATTTTTGCCCAATTCTATAAGTTTTAGCTGTTAATTTCTAATTGCATAAATATATATATGTGTGTGTGTGTTTGTGTGTATGTGCGTGTGTGTATATATAATTTGCACATTTTTTGATGAAAATTGTGATTATTACATGAGTTTTGACTGGTTGAGCATGGTTGATTGTTGAATTTTGTTAAACTATCAATTTTGTTTTTAAATTGTAAAGTGGTTATTGTAGAATTCTTTTGTTGATTTAGTTAAATTGCATATTTTGAACATGACAAGAGATCAGGGCAGAGGTAGAGGTGTTGTTTCCACTTCTGGTTCTAAGAAACTGAATGTAGATGAGGGAACTAGTGGGTCAAATTTTGACCCAATTTTTGCTAGTGATCAAGCCAAAGGATTGTTTGTAACTAATCAAAAGTATGAGGTCATTAGGGAGATAGGGTTTGATTTATCACAAAATTGGGAGCAATATGAAGGTCTAAGAATGGAAATTGAGGCTCAATTGAAAGTTAGAAATTGAAAATGTTTTGACAAGGTAGTTGAATCGGGGTACACTAATCTAGTAAAATAATTTCATTGTAATTTATGTCACCTTGAGGTGGAAAGTGCCGAGTTAGAGGACAGTTGGTTGATTTTAGCTATGGAAAGATAAATGCTATTTTCAACTTACCTGATGTTTCTAATAAAGATTATAGAGATTTTATGTTAAATGAACCAAAGGGCATGATGATAATAAAAGACCACTTGTGCTTTAATGATATTGCTTGGTTTATGAATGCTGTTGGGGATAAATATTTGAGATTTCCTAGAAGTAGTCTACAATTATTACCAAAAATTTGGTTTTACTTTGTCAGCTGTAGGATTTGGGGTCAAGCATAGTTAGCCATGTTCAGAATAATAGGGCATGTCTAGTTTATGCTAGTTTAGAAGGCAAGACCATCAATATGTGAAGGATCATTAGACAGGGTTTTCTGAACAATGAGAGGGCAGGACTACTAACATTCTATTTGCCCAACTTAGTTTCTTTTCTTTGGTGGATGCAGGTTATCAAGCGATCCCTGATAAGTCTCAAAATTTTGAAAGAGGTCAGATTGATGGGGATTATATGTATAACATGGTGTAGGAGTTAGATAGGCATCACTAGGCCCTTAATATACCACTGTAGCCACCTCCCCCTCCACAAGCTCCTTGTGTGAATATGTCAATGGGAAAAGATCTTCAATGCGCCATTAACTAATGAGGAGAGGAATAAGCTTCGAGGATATTGGACTTACAATCACCTGGTCTTCCACCACAATATAGCCTTCATTGCTGAGGCACTCCAAACTACCATACTCAATACCTGGATTCATCCGAAGCCACCTCCAGCTTGGTATTATGGGCCTTCTCATGGGAAGCTATTCTATAGACCATATGAGGAGCCTACACAGGAGTTGCATCAAAGTCTAGTTGGTGGAGCAGGAAAAGCTCAAGAAGAAGATTTTGAGGGTAGTCAACACAGTGATGATGAAGACGGCAACAATGATGGAGATAATGAGGACTTCAACGGAGATGATAAGGAGGCTTGATGGCTTACTCAACTTGGAGAAAACTCCCCTGTCTTTACTTTTACCCCTATTTTGCCATCTTAGATTGATGATGATTTTGAGAGTAGGCACATTTCCATTTACAATTCCTTGCTTATTTCTTTGCTTTTAGTTTGGTTTGATAGATTGCTAGAAACCAAAATTTATTTCTATTTTTCTTGAATAATTAGTTTTTGACAGATTAGCTAAGGCCAAGTAATTTATTTACTTGTGATTGAATTGTTGACATTGACTTTTGTTGGGATTGATGAGATGACTACTTGACTTTGATTGACTATGCCTTGGTTACTTGGTTGGTAATTTTTGTTCACTTTTGTTTAAAGTATTTGGACCGATTTGGAAGGGTTTTAATCTTAATTATGCTTTTATATTCTCTAATTTGATAGTTTTATTTTGTGTTTTGTTATATTTTGAGTAAGTGGTAGGATAAGTTGTACTAATCATTTAAATAAATTAATATATCTAGTAGTACTCTTTTTCAGTCATATTATTTCTTGGAAAGGTTTTTGTCCTTATACTTGTGGTGATTATTAGATAGAAAAAAGAGTTAAAATAGTACTCAATGATAATAATTGACTTGCAATAGTATATAGTTGTTATATTCAAATTATGCATTTCAAAGTTTGGGTGTGAATTGCATTGGTCATTTATTTCTTTAGAAAATAAAGAGATCAAAAATTATTTATTACCAATTTTGAAAAGAGAAAGCATTATGGATTTTAAAATAATTAATTTGAAACATCTTTTGTTTGTTCCTAAAAGTGCTAATGGCCGTAAATCTTTTAGAAAAATATCTAAGTAGTCAGAAATGAGTTAGGCCGTTTGTGTGATATGATGTAGTCGCACAAATTTAGTCCATAATGTCATGTTTTCTGTCAGTTTGAATGGAAAAAATACACGAGCCACTCACATATCTAGTTCTTTTGGTCCCTCGCATATTCAAAATATTTTTGGTCATACACATGTTCATAAAATTATTTTTTGTTCCCTTAACTTTCACATGATTATCACTTTAAACTATCATTTTCAATGTCGAAACTTTGCACCCATCTAAGATCTTTCCATTTCAATATAATTGTTAAAGGTTATTAAAATTAGATAATATTCCAACTATGCACACTACTAAGTTAAAAGTGGTAACATCTATCAAATTTCCTCTGACTCTTACAGAAGTTAGACCAAAATGGGATAGATTTGACGCATGAGACTTACAGGAATAATATGTCAAAAATATAAAATTTAGGATGCAAATGAGAATTAGAATTCATTTTGATTACCTCTATTGATACTATACAACCATAAATATGTGTATGGTGTGCATGCAACTAACCTTCGTCAATTTTAATAACAACATTAAGAATTAGGAAAAATTCTATAGTCTGGATGAGAGAATCATCATCTCGAATTTAAAAACTTGTACTGTATAAATCCTATGGATGGTTTCTCAACGAGATTATAGAATTTTCCAAGAATTAGACTGAAGTGAGATGAATTTGTGAATCGAGTTGAGTTGAAATGGAACAAATTTGTGAGTGATGCAATATGTATAAAATTAAAATTAGAGATACAAAGTGAAAATTGATTACAAAATGTAATTAATTCTCTAAATGCTAAAGCCACAATTTCTGCTACTTTTTCCTAGAGATGCGCATTGTTTCCGCTGTGAGGTAGATGGTTCAAATCTCAAATTTTGTAAAAATTCAAGTAAGTATCAAAACACCCTTACCTAGTTTGGAAGTTTTCTTTACTTCCAATCCCTTAATAGTATCTAGTTGAGTCTTCTTGTATCTCCTTATAAAATAAATTAGATTTGAATATTATCGTTTTAAAAAATAATAATAATAATTCATTGCCCAGAGTTGTCATCTCTCTCGGATTCATACATCCAACAATCCAAGCAAAAGAAAACAAGAATGGGACGACATTTAATTTAACTAAATCCAAAGAACAAAACACAACTAGTGTACATATTTTATTCACTAATCTATTAAAGTTTACACAAGAATCAAAGATGCCCATCAATTTTCAACCCCAATAATATAAAAAATAAAAGTTCACATAAAAGTTAAATTAAATCTCGATCTGGTTTCAGTAGTACTCTCTGAAAGCCCTAAACCCTCACTAGCGCCCCACTTAGAAACCGTCAACAATGGCCGCCCAAATTACGTACCTTTTGTATCCCCATCACTCCATCACTCTCCCACTGAAAACCTCATTCAAACGACCTTTGAAACAAACCAGGCTTAAAGTTATCATCTCCAGCAAGCTCCGGGCGGCGGTAGTTGGCGGGGGACCAGCTGGTTCCTCTGCAGCTGAAGCACTTGCTGCTGGTGGCATCGAGACCTTCCTCTTTGAACGCAGCTCCTCCACAGCCAAACCCTGTGGCGGTGCAATCCCACTATGCATGCTAGATGAGTTTTCCATCCCTCCTCACCTCATTGACCGCAAAGTTATCCCGCATGAAGATAATATCTCCCTCTAATCTGGCTGTTGATTTTGGCAAAACCCTCAAACCCCACGAGTTCATCTCCATGCTCCGCCGTGAAGTGCTCGACGAATTCCTCCGCCGCCGTGCCGAGTCTAGTGGCGCCACACTTATCCATGGACTCGTCACCACTGTGGAGGTTCCTTTAACAAACAGCTCTCCTTACATTATTAATTATAATTTGAAGGTAACTCACAGAAATCTCTTGCTGTTGATGTTGTCATTGGTGCTGATGGAGCCAATAGTAAGGTGGCTAAGTGTATAAAAGCAGGAGATTACACTTGTGCCATTGCTTTTCAGGAAAGAATTAAATTGCCAGAGGAGAAAATGAAGTACTACGAAAATTTGGCTGAAATGTATGTAGGAAATGATGTCTCGCCAGATTTTTATGCATGGGTTTTTCCCAAGTGTGACCATGTGGCGGTAGGGACCGGGACGGTATGCTCGAAGAAAGATATTAAAACGTTTCAACATGGTATCAGAGCCAGGGTTGAATCGAAAATTCATGGTGGTAGAGTTATAAAAATCGAGGCTCATCCGATTCCTGAGCATCCACGTCCGATAAGGGTTAGGGGACGAGTGGCTCTCGTCGGGGATGCAGCCGGATACGTGACCAAATGTTCCGGTGAGGGGATTTATTTTGCAGCCAAGAGTGGGAGGATGTGCGGGGAGGCAATTGTTAAGGCATCTCACATCCTGGAAGGAGGGGAAAGGATGATAAGTGAAGATGATTTGAAGAGGGAGTATTTGAAGAAGTGGGATGAGAAGTATTTAACTACTTTTAGGTTTTTGGATTTGTTGCAAAGGGTATTTTATGGTAGCAATGCAGCTAGGGAGGCATTGGTGGAGCTGTGTGGGGATGAGTATGTGCAAAGGATGACATTTGAGAGCTATTTGTATAAGAAGATAGCTGATGGGAATAGCTGGGAGGATGTTAAGATGATCATGAACACCATTGGGAGTCTAATTAGGTGTGAAATTGTAGGGAGAGGCAAAGAAATGTTTGATAAACGTGTTCTTGCACAATTGTAGCATATCCCGGGGGAGGCCGTCATCCTTGCGCAAGGCCATCCTAAGCTGCCTATGTAAATGAGAATCATGCGATAACTTACGTGATGTTGCTTTCAGGTCAAATATTGATGAATTTAGTTTTAGCTCAGAATCATGTGAAAAAGCTTCAGCACTTGTTCTCTGTATTCACAATACATCAATGCTTGCAGGAAGAATTAGACTGATGCGATTACTCTGTATTCTATTGTTGTTTCGATCTTATAAATGAAATATTGCTCCCAACCTATCACCATGTCATTTCCATTAATTTGAGCTCCACAAGGGTAAGATATTGATATTTGCAGGAATTACAAGGACGAGATATTAGAAATTCACTTCAACAAAACACATTTATGTCTCCACGTACATTAACTTTAACCAAAAACTACCATAACTTTTTCTAAACAGATGGTACGACAATAAGAACAAAGAAATGCAATACCTTCTTTAAAGTCATTACAATACTCATTTTTTTTCCTTGGCAAGATTAGGAAGTCCAATTTGCACAACCTGGATGCAATACTGCAAAGCAAATGCACTGAAGAAATGATAGCATTGGAGCCGTAAAAGGAGTCAACAGCTTCGTGCTCCTTAGAGTGACCACACCTCAGCTATTAGTTAAGCTGGTAGCGTCACCAAAAACCTGGCCACAAACAAGGTAAAATTTGATTGCCAAGTATGATCATCATGACACACTAAAATTTGTTTACTCAGAGTTCTGTTCTTTACAACTATATTTGACAGTTAGTTGCAGAGGAAAAAAGAGCAATTATGAGGGAGGTTCAAAGTAAAAAAAACCTAAATACAACGAAGGTGTGTGCTTCTGGTTCTATGGTCAATTTCTAAAGGATAAACTACCATGTTATCAGTAAGGGACAACATGATTGGTTTGATATCTTTTCTAGCACTAAAGAAATACCTGAAATCCATAAATACCTCTCCACGTAGTCTCAAGAAATAGATGCATCAATTTTTGTCAGACCAGTTTAAGACTAGTCTTAACAAGGAACCCAGTATACCCCCGTGGTCAAGGAACTTATTTCCTAGTCTTATAACAAGGTTCAATTCTTGCAGATCCATTCTCCCTTCCTCTTTATATATATATATATATAAACAAACCTTTCCCTACTGAATCAATGAACAAAAATAAAATAGAAATGTTACACTTAAAATTACAAATTAAAATCACTTCCAACATCCAAAAATTACAAAATGTGAATTCTTGATAAGTAATAAAAGAAAAAGGCTTGAACTCACTGCTCCCAGTCGAATGCCGTCTTTATGTAAACATCTCAAATTCTCGTGTTGTGAACGTGCATGGAAATGACACAATAATGCATTCAGTGCATCAGAAATGAATAGCTAATAATAATGTCCCACCAACTAGGGAAACTTGCTTACATGTCTCTTACTAGAGACATAAAAGGCAAGTAACTCAGTGTGTTCATTATGTGCCTTTTGTATCTCTAATAGAATGGTGTCATGTGAAAAGGTTTTAAGAGAATTCTTTAAGTTAGTCCAGCATTTATGAGGTTGAAAAAAAAAATATCTGAGTGCTTTTGTAGGATTTCTTTCTCCGTTTTGATTTGTGTAAAGGTTTGAGTAAAGATTTTTACTTGGATCACTGCCTGATTTGGTTCCTTTCTCTTTTCCATTTGTTGCTCTTCTTCTATCTTCAAACATCTCTTTCATTTTTTTTTTGTGGGAGTTAAAATCTTCCCTATATTAACCTTGCTGTTGAAATATCTGAGTATTTTTATAGGATTTTTTCTCCGTTTTGATTTGTGTAAAGGATTGAGTAAAGATTTTTACTTGGATCACTGCCTGATTTGGTTCCTTTCTCTTTTCCTTTTGTTGCTCTTCTTCTACATTTTATTTTTTTTGGGTGATATAATCTTCCCTATATTAACCTTGCTGTTAAAATAACATTAATATGGAGCAGTCCAATTAACTCTATTCCAAAAGCAAAAATTCCTTTTCTCTTCCTTTGATTAGAATGGCCAAATAGCACTCATCTTTACACCAGCTCTGATTGTTTGACTTTATTTGATACAAGGCACCAAATTGTACACGTATTTAGCACTCCTTCGCCAACATCACCAACCTGCCATACCTCCCCTTCAATAAATAAGGAAAAAAGGACCAACTCAAACTATTCAAAAGAGACTTTTGGTTCTGAACATCAACACTTACTAGTTAATTTGTTGATGTGAATGCTACAAGGATAGACACATTTATTTCATTCCTCAAAACAATGAACCAGATTTATCAGTCCTAGTCACAAGAGCAAGCAATATACTCCTGAATTCTTTCTTCTCTGTCACCTCGCCTGCCCACCGTACAATATCTTCTTAATTAATTTATCTTTTCAAGGCAATTACAGTGTTACGAGTAATCCCTCCAGCGAATAACATTATACAGTTAGTTGAAGGCAGATTGATAACCAATCAATGTCCCTAATTCATCCTTAGAGCATAATCTAGGCAAGAATTTCTGGCAGTATAATTGCATATTTGCAAGTCTGCGGGAGGCTTCATAAATTAGGAAAACCTTCAAACCCTAAAGTTATGGATGAGATATTTCTCTTGAAAATGTCTGATCTACTAAATAATCCACTTCATATATGTATTAGCAAAACATAATAGGATAAAATTTTTGGAAATTTTCTTGGGTTCTAAAGGAATGAGGGAGAAGGATTGCAAACCACAAGGTGGCTATGCAGAACCCAAGCATCCCCCTTGGGGACAACTAAATGGATAACATAAGGATCTATGCCATGATCTTATACGAAGTGGTGTTTCGAATTTAAAGGATCTTGTGCTTTGCTATTTCAATTAAGTTATGAAGCACACCAAGAGATTGGGCGAAGTTAGGTAAAGAAGAAATTAAATGCAAAGCAGCAGAGGTTGTGTTTGAGAAGAAGTATGAAGAGAAGAAAAGACACTTCCACCATGAACAAAAAACACGCAGAAAGTAGGTTCTTAATCGAAGCAAACTGGGGCTCGGGGAAGTGAAATGGAGCCAGTACCATTAAAAACCGAGTAAAGACCAAAATGGAAAATAGGAAAAGACACAATATCAAGCTAAAGAAACATCTTATACTTTACATATATGTTTTTTTAATAAGGGCAAAACATTTAATTTAATCCACAGAAGATAATTGTAAAATGTTAGTGCACCAGAGCTCCAGAATATAATTAATACACAATTATAATACATACTAATTGGCCTCTTTAATTAACAGAAGTACTAAAAAAAATACTTTGAGTGCAACTTCAAGTTCATTATAAAGGAACAAAGAGATACCTATTTTGTAAGAACTTCTTTATGAGCTTTGTACGAAAGA
This sequence comes from Cinchona pubescens, assembly GCA_025175665.1. NCBI lineage: Eukaryota > Viridiplantae > Streptophyta > Magnoliopsida > Gentianales > Rubiaceae > Cinchona > Cinchona pubescens. The sequence goes on from JANKKI010000414.1 coordinate 187,917, forward strand.
ATCACATTCCATATTAAAGCAATAAAGTTAGCAGCGAGGACCTGCAACCAGCAACATACAAAGAAATTGTAAGTGCACATTTAACATATATAGACCTTTTTTCATATAAGTCAAAGATATCACTTGTACTAAGTTTCAAAAAGATGAAGAGAATGTGGAATTTAAACAGATGAGCATTCACTTGAAACAAGTTATTGTACCAAGAAAGGGCTCTGGCATAGAAAGTGTAAATACCACAAATTAAACTCCTCATAACAAAGTAGAAAAACAAGGGAAAAGAAGATTCACTGGTCCATTACCCATGCTAACTTCACAAATAAATTCAAAGATCAAGTATATGGATTCTTGCTTAGAACTTTGACATATCGTAGAATATTGGTTACAGGTCAGACATCAACAGAAATGATCACATTAAGCCTATCAAACAGATTAAGTCTTCTTACTCAATCTAAGAGCTAAACATTAGAAACTTAGAGAACATTGTCACGCTGCCGGTTCTTCTTTTTCAGCAATTGGCAAATCTAAATACTTACATAATTACTTTCCATAGAAAATAACACTTTGACACACATTTATACACGAAACTCATACCTGAGCCACTGCACAGGGCCCTTCGCTGAAGGTTTTCTCAAAATATTAACTTTTCTCTTATCAGTCTATTTTGATTTTATGTATAAAAGCAAATCATACATGCTTAGATATAGAAATATATACACACACACACATACTTTACTATCCATATGTAATGCTGTTCATTTTGTAGAAAGCATATATTGAACAGTAAACGCATCAGATATAAGTTGCATTTGTCCAAGTAGGATGCAACCACATATTCCTTCAATTAATATGAAATCAAGTGAAACTTTGCGTACTAAGTATAGAAAATCCACAAACCATAATGTTCAGTATCAGTACTTAAGTAAAATCTGAGTTTGAGAAGAAAGGCCATTGTATATGTCATGTTTACGCTAAAAGCATTAGAGATGGACTGATGTCCCTCCAAACAAATATTTTAGATGTCACGGGTTAGATTGACAGGTGTCCCTTCAAACAAATGTTTTAGATGTCACGGGTTACCATTCTAAACAGTTTAAAGCTCATCTCCAATTGAAAATCCCACAATATCTCATTCTTTAACCAACATTGCCATATCTCATTTGGTAAAAAAATTTCCACTCAAGCATGAGATATAAATATTGTAATTATGTAACAATTAGTTTTTCCAGTCCATTCCCGCTATTTAGAGCCCTTACATTAGCCCTGCACTTCAAAGAATTTCAGACCGTTGCAATTACTCACATACTCACAAGCCGCATCTACAACTTGGCATAATAGGAGTACTAAAGAAGTCTATGCTGTAAGTCTGCAAGGATGATATCACGTAAAAGGTTTAATATTAGTATAATACCTATTTGCTAGCATTTGCTTTTACCAAAATTATTTGCATAAACAATTTTCCCAAACTATCAGGATGCCATCAATTTCTTATTAGGACCCAAAAAGTATACAGTTTTTTTTCTTTATGTAGTTTAGAAAGTCCTAATAACAAAATACTACATTTTATGTGCTTTATAAACCAAAAATGATAGTCATGCTTGCCCTGTTCTCCCTCATTCTTAATTAACAACTATAGCGATCACAAGTGTTTCTGATTTTTCTTCGAAACTAATAATATTCCATGTGTTGGTTGATATATGCCAGGTAAAACTAGAATATCTTTTGAAATCAAATGAAATAAGAGTGAATTTCAGAACTTAAGCATTCCAGCATGATAGATCAGCATTAGCAGATGTAATGTGAGGCTATGAATGGGTAAAAAACAATCCCATGTCCCTAAAAGATAAAATCAATAAATAATGTGATAGATTATGAACTTCAGACTAAACCTGAAATTGTTGTGGTACAAAACGAAAGTTAAGGAACTGAAAAGGAATCCACAGTTGCCAATTAGCAACAACGGCAGAGAACCACTCCTACAAATGAGATCAACAATTTACTATCAAAATCATGAAAGAGTTCAGTTCTTCTATGCATGATGGATTGAATACTGGTTAACATGATGAATGCACGGTACTACAGAGAACAATTAGTTGTTCCCTCCCCCCCCTGCCCCTATAAAATGGAAAACAATGAAGGTACAATTATTGATACTACCTGCTCAAGCTTAGGAATCACTTGTGATGGCCTTCCCTCCAGTGTTACCAAAGTAGACAAGAAAACTCCAATAAAAATGGGTGCGAAAATAAACTGCATGAGAACAAGCTTTGTAAGATCCATACACAATTAAGTGAAGATATGAGCACCAACTGATAGTTTAAGAATGCCATCAGATACAACCTACACATCTCAAGAAATCACCTGATCAAGTAGAAGGCGCATAAAAGCACCAGATGCCCCAGGAACTGTGACCAATTTACTCAAGTACAGATACCTAATTGCATAACAATATGTGTTAATTAACATACACACAAAGTCAGAGAGCATAAACAGTAATTAACTGAAACACTGAACTAAAGAAAATGCCTCAGAATGACAATGACCAAGCAACAAATCACATTCACTAGCCAACAAAAACCCTCTGCTACAAAATTTAAAATAAAATAAAAAGCTGCAGACTAGAATGACCTTTATAGATTGTCATAATTCTCAACAGATTCTGAAGTGAAAAGAAGCCAGGTCTCTCTCTCTCTCTCTCTCTCTCTCTCTCTCTCTCCTCTCTCTCTCTCTCTCTCTCTATCTATCTATCTATCTATCTCTATCTATCTATCTATCTATCTATCTATTTATATATATATATATATATCAATCATCTATCTCTCTGTCTCACACACACACACACACACAGAGTTCTATAGACAACTACACCAGTATGGTTCCATAGATGAGTAGTGTCTCGTTGTGTCAATCAGGCTGCACTGACACAGTACACACATGTACCAGGACTTAACTCTAAAAAAAGGAGGTAATTTTCATCTTTTTTAGCTAAAGAAAACTGAAGTCTGGACAATACCAGTTTTTTAAGCACATACTGTTTTTATTACAACAAATAGCATTCCCAAAAATAACTCCTGCAATTGCATAAGGCAAAATACGAAGGCAGTGTTAACATGCTAGTTAAACAATGATGAGGATCCATGATACGCTTGCCACCAAAAACAAAAACAAAAAGAGTCAGAGAATTATGGTGGAAATATTCACAGTTTTCAGGAGTGATTACAAAAAGAATCTGAAACCATTACCAGAAGTGCAATGTTGGACCCACCAAGACCAGGCCCAATAGTGTGAAAAGAAATGTCCTCTTCCAGTCTAATGAAGGTACTTGTTCAATTGCAAGCTGAGGCATGCAAGCAGCAAGCAGTATTTTAGCTAATAAAAAAAATGGTCACAAACTGACATCTAAAAGAGAATCAATATTCTGGTTTTGCAGAAAGAATAAATCAAAGAATTGATCAGTACCAAAGTGTTGTTTTGATGGGTTATCAGCAGGAAAGTCTTGATGTATATTCATGACCAAATGTGAAAAAATCACAGACAAATTTTAAATTTCCAGGAAACAAGATCTTTCAGAAGAATTGGTAAGCAAAAGAGCAGGAGATCAGGACATACAAGATTGTTCAAATGTCTTTCATTGTAGGAGGATTTTGGTAGGAATGAAATTGCCATATTGGTGTCAAACCATCTCTTCCACAGAATAATTCCTTACTTTACTAGGTGTGATTCATAAAATGCACTTAGTTTCCCTACTTTTGGCTTAAGGATTTGCATATTTCTTGATTGAACTTCATATTTCTCATTGCTGCTAACACTAAAGTCTGAACTTAATTATTGTGGAGAACTGCTAAATCAATAGACCATAGCATATTTATGTCTAACATGCAAATTTCACTTGTCCATCAACTGTTCGACAAAAATGGTAGCAAGTTTAGAGATGAAATCAGCACTTTGATAGATTGGATCCTATCTAGTTCCAAATATTGCTTATTGTGCTCTAATTTACATAATAAAGACATCAATTCTCCATCCTATTAGTTCAAAATTGATAATATTTTCCATGTTGAAGATTACTTACTATTGATCAATTCTTTCATGTGCAAAAGTTAGAGAGAGCTAAATCTGTGTCCAGCTCACCAAAAGCCAGATATGTTTCATCTTACAAGAATTACACAGCTGGCTGCAATCACCCATTGCAATAAGACAAGTTACTGGTTCTGTCTCTCATAGTAGCCTAGTCCCTTCCCACCAGAATTTCATTGCCAGAAACTACCCAAAAAATTTAAAAAAGCAATTATAGAGTTATGTTTCGTAACTGCACATAAACTAATTTCATCAACATGAATGGTTACTATGAGTATTTCTTAATCCCTACATACATATACCCAATAAAATTTTAATTTACTTGAGAAATCTTCACAAGTTTCTCCTTGAAGTGCTATACCCAATAACATCCACATCACATGATGCAAATTCGTGTCCATTATGATAAACATTTCCCTTTACACAGTATAGTCCTGATTTTACAGAACCGCTGATTAACAGCTAGGCAACATTATCATACATTCACCAAAACTTATCAATTCCAACACAAAGAAAATGACTTAAGTGATTAAGAATTTAAATGCTCAAAGTGGAAATTAGATATTATATTTTTGCAAACATAGGTCATTTGTTTCAAGTGGAGATCAGATTTCAGCCATAAGCAGATTAAGAAGCTCACCTGACAGGTTAAATCTCCAATGAAAGTCAATAATGCAGATGTGACAGCTTTTGTCCACATAGGATATTTCTCAAGAAGTGACAAATACCTGGCATAGAGATTGTACTCAAGTTAAAATGGCAAAGCATATGATGATATTCAAGCACATTTGGTCAACCGGTGGCGGATTTTTTTTTTTTTTTTTTTTTTTGGGGGGGGAGGGTGTGGGCGGATTCTAGAAATTGAAAATTTTACCCTTTAAAATTTAATTTATATCCTTATAAAATTTATATTTCGTCCCCCTAAATTTTTTAGAAAAATATAAATTAACCTTAATAAATATATGGATATTAAGTCTTGCCCCCTCAAGGTACAATTCCTACGTCCGCCCTTCAGGTCAACCACGTGACTTAGATGTTGCACTATGACAAATATATTACAGTAAAACAGATTGCTATAGTTCCAGTAAAATTGTATTTAGCTTGTTGAGATTCTTTGTTATCAATTCAACTTCCGATAAAGATCTCTCAGAAAATACTAGTGCGAGTATGTATGTTTGTGTGAGTCATACTACCTTTTAGAAACACACGGAAAAACATGTATGTACAAAATACTCCTCTACCTTCTAAGATATCTTACTCAAATGTGCACGTTCAATTGCAAACTAAAATACATGAAATTCTCTAACCACCACCGTAGTCCAATTATTTTCCTTTTCTATCCATGATGAGCTGTTATGCACTTTGTCTGTATGCCACAATTCAATGCACAAGCTGCATTACGCAGCCAAGTAATACTATACAGAGTAAAGAATAAAAAATGGCATCTCCTCATAAAGAAGGTCATTTTTCCAATCAAATAGTCATATGCTAAGAGCACAAACAAGAAGAAAACAAATTTGCAAAGGGCCTGTCAAAAGCCTGAATTTTTTACATCAGAACATACAGGAATAATAATACGAAAAGGAAGCTTTGAAATTTGTTTATATTTCAGCTAGGATAATACATAATAAATTATACAACAGCAAAACAAATTTATACGTCAAGCGGCATATGATAATCCCATCACATAGTAATTGTTAATTTTTTATTTATTCAGCTAAAAAAGCCCAAAATTTTCCTTAACGAGAAAAGAAAATAAAATGAAAACAAAGGGGGGAAAAAGTTACCATGCTAAGAATGACCAGTTTTTCCCACCACCACCAGCAGCTCCGCCAGCGCTACTGCCATCACCAGAATAAGTTTCCACCACCTGAACCACCGAACCCACTATTACCCCCACCAGAACCACCACTAGAAACAGAAAAAACGTGGAAATGATCAGAACCCAGTTGTCTAAACCCAATTTTGGTTGAAGTTAACGAAATAGAGTGATAGGAGCTTCTGAAGGCACCACTTATATGAGGTGGGTTTAGTGGAATTTTGGCTGTAGTATTGAAATGTGAAGTGGGTTTGCGAGAAAAACATGCTAAACGGTAGAACAACGGAGATTTACGAACCAGTGTAGCTGGGTTTGGAGCCATTTCTGCTCGAGTTTGGAGACGGGTTTCGGAGAGGTTGAGGTTTTACAATTGGATAGCCGGCGGAGAATACGTAAATTGATTTAAATATAACTCTCTAGTCCCTATCTTCCCACATTTTACTATATATTGCTACTTTAATACTCATTAGCCTTCTAGAGTAATTTTTATTTGGAAAATGATTTACAAGTGGTGGTAATTTATCAGGTTGTTATCGGATTTAATGTGTCTAAACTTGCACACAATTCATTAAGTATTTGTGTTTGTAATCGAGTTGACACGACACAATCTATATAAATCATTAAATTTTTTATACTAATATAACAATTGTTAGTTTTACATGAATGACACAATAAATCACAATTTATCGGTTGACCTGTTTATTCGAATAATATAATATGTTATTTAAGAATTTATTATTGTGTCAAATTTATATAAATGTTCTAATTAATTAACGGATCGTGTTGGGTTACTCAATATCTTTAATGAGTTAAACGGGTCATGTCGAGTTACTTAATAACGTAATGGGTTATTAGCTCAACCCGTTGGTTAACACGACACGACACGACCCATTTATCTTCGGGTTATTAACCAATCGACATGATAGTAACCCAACTAAATTTGCATCGTATTTAAATATGTTAATTTCGTGTCGTGTTGTGTTGTGTTATCGTGTTGTATTCGAAATTGCCACCCTTACCAATTACCAAAATCATTTCACATGACATGAAGATTATATTAAATCACCAATCCTTGATTTTTTGAGTTGTGAACTCGAAAAATATACTAAAGTTCGAACTCGATTCGAATGTGCTCAAGAGTAAGTAAAACAGGTTTGAATTCGAATTACACAACTTATTTGAGAAGTAAACAATGCAATTTGTTTAAAAATCATAAGCATTTTAGTAATTTTATATAAAATCAAAAAAAAAATTAAAGTAATATATATGCTCTAAAAGCTCGACGAGCATTCGAACAAAATATATATGTGTGTATATATACACACACACACACACACACACATATATATACACACATATATATATATATATACACATGTCTCTACACACATATATATACACACATATGTATACACACATGTGTGTGTATATATATGTGTGTGTGAATACATATACACATATATACATACATACATATATATATATATATATGCAATATATATACATATATATATACATAATATATATATATACACACATTAATATATACACATATATATACACATTAATATATACATATATATATATATATATGTGTGTGTATACACATTAATATATACATATATATATGTGTGTGTATATATATGTATGTGTATATATATATGTGTGTGTGCGTGTGTCATCTTTTATGAGTGAAAGAATGAGCTCTATGACTATTTTGATTTTAGCCAAAAGCCTTTTAACTCTTATAGTCTATAGCTTGGATTCTTCTCACGAATTGGATTTGAACTAGCACGAAGCTACTTTCCTTTTCGTAGATCGTGAAGTATTGGTTTGTATTGTTAGGATCAACATCCTTTCCGGTACATAAGTTTTTTTAGTTCACAGAAAGGTTTAGTTATTTAGATAAGCCAATGGAATAGCTTGTCTCGTCTCATAGTATCAAATAAAAGATCTCAGAAGACGCGAACTTTGAATTATAATAGAAGTAAGGTTTTCGATCACTTCCAATGGCATATTTCTTCGATTTTTAAAAGGTCCAATGAGACTTTTTTGGATTTGCTTTTTAATTCTTAGGAAAATTCTTCTTCCAAGTCAAGTGATAAGGACTCGTACCCTTTCTGGCTCACTGACTAGCTAGCTATCTAAAGCCCTGATCCATAAAACACTTTTTTATGTTGGCTTGAGATGCTACTACTTGAAATGCTTAAAAGACTCCCGCTCTTTCACTAGCTTGCTCAGTAGATAGAACAGAACTGACCTAGACCGCCACCCAACTATCCAATTTATAACTCACTTGTTTTAAAAAGTTTTCCTATTTTTTGATGGTACAGCCAGGCGGAGAGAAAAGTAAATTGCTTGCATAAGATTCATATCCATTGCTAGTTAGATTGAAACGAGTGCCTTCCCGTCCCATATCCGTTGAGGGTTTGACCTGCCTAGAACCTTTTTAGAGAAAGGTGCCTCCTATTTTGAATTCCTTTCTTTGGAGTTAAAGAGTTTAGCTTCATAGCTTCCCTGAAAGAAAGGGGTTCGTCCCCTATTACTAGATGTGTATCGGAGAAAGGCGGGGAGAAATTATTAGGTGCTCATTGCTTAGTCAGCTCCTGCTTCTGCTTATCAACATCTGATTGACAAGTAGGCCTTGTCGAGATCGCACAGAAACCCATAGTTTGACACTATTTTTCACTACATAGTCTATTTTAACCGGATAGGCCCTATAACAAAATCTCTCCCTTTTATAGGGTAAAGGGCAGCTGCTTCACACATGCAATGTAAAGATAAGTTTCTGCTACTCAACCGAATACCGTAACTTATCCAACTTCAGTTTAGATGAGACAACTCCTTTAATCAGAAGATGTATTCTCCTAAGATTATAGCCGATAGAAAACAAAGGCCGTGGCCGGGTAGAGAAGCGAAAGTCTGTCTACAACTAGGCAGCCAACAACTAGGGAAGGACAATAAGACTTCCAACCATTATTAGCAAGGTATAACATCTTTCAGAGAGACCCCGCCCCCTACTTGCTGTTAAGGTAAGGACTTCTAGCATTTCATTTTTCTATAACAAGTGTCTATCGCCGGTCTTAAGTCAAGAGCGTAATAATCATAATCATGGAAGTTTTAAAGTGCACAGGAACTCTTTATCTTTAGCTCTAGGAGATATTCTTTCGAAATGGGAGTTTCCAAATGCCGCACCACTCTGAGTAGAGCTTCTCGCCAAAGAAGGCAAGGTGTCCTTATAAAGACTAAGACTAGTGTCAAGGAAAAAACCTTAGTCATTTTCAACTCCTAGGGTGACTTAACTAACGGGGTTTTTCTTTCATTCAGAACCTGTTTTGGGCATTGACTAACTGAGAGCAGATGAAGAATAAGAAGACTGGAAGATGTGATATCAACTACTTAGAATACGCTACCCTCTGTCTTCAATTATGCTCATTCTATTTTGAGGAAGAGATCGCTCCTTTAAGGAGACAGGATTCCACTATTATATACGAACAGGATCCCACCAAGCACTTGAAATTGATTCAACAACATCTATTCTTCTTAAAAGAGAAATAAAAAAAGAGCATCGATTATTCTGCATCAACCTTCCTTTGTGCTTCTATCATCTAGTTTGCAGGGTTAAGCCTGCTGTGACAATAGATAGTTAGGCAGGTGGCCTAGCCCTAGCTAAGATTCCATGAAATAGCTTAAAGCAGAGTCTTAATCAGACTCTCAAAGAGCAATCGCAGCTGAGTCAACTCTATCCATTCTTGTTCCAAGCTAAAACTTTGAGGAAGACTTGTCTTCTACAAATCGAGTTCACCACAGAACCTCTCTCTAGAACCGAAGCCAAGGCCCAAGTTCAACCTTCACTATGTGAACGCTACAAGCTAGTCTCATCCTTATGCCATATCCTTTATATCTATATGTTGATTGATACCCTCAGCTTTCTTACTGTGGAATAGAGTTTGGGCTATTTACTGGTGCAGGAACAATGCCAATGAAATTGGGTGCCACTACATGGTACAATTCTAATTCATTCAAATGTTCTGCAAGGGAAGCAGGCATAGCACTCGAAGATAAAGAAGATGTCAAAAGCTCTTTTGACAAATCATAAAGAAAAAAAGAATTAGCAGCAGAGTGGCTAAAGCCTCATCTCTACCTGTGGAAGAGTCACCATTTCCAAAAGGCAAGGCAACCCCCGATCTTGCACACCCTAGTATAAACAAACTCTCTTTCTATTTCGGATTCGATCCTGTCTTTTGTGCCTTTAAGCCTAATAGAAGTTCTCACACTTGAGAAGGAATACCTTTTTTAGTGTCTTTCTCGAGTTATCAATCCTTTGACTATTTATATACCGAGCTTTAAAGCCAATGACATAGGGGAGACTAGCATTCACTCTATCTATCGATATAAGGCTATTTTAAGGCAGTGTAGTACGATTACCTGACTACTGTACTTTAGTAACTCAAATGCAACTTTACCTTCAACCACAAGGAAATTAGAAACTTATTACCAATGCGGATTCTTAAGACTGCTCTGTGAGCTGTGGGTCATTGTTGTGTTGGTAAATGCTTATCCCCTATTACTTCTAATCTCAGATGTCCACTTGAGACACCTCGGTACTTGAATTTTTCCTGGTTTCAGAGTCAGGTTATCAAGAATAAAATTAGAGCAAGGAAGATCCAAATCATCTGCATCCCTTTACTCTGTTGCTAAGGAATTAGCTATTCTCTCTTTTGACATCAAATAGGTTGTTTCGCTAGAATAAGCTTTTACAAAAGGGCTTATTAAGTAATTTCTTACACTACGAGAAGGACATGACCAGAATCAGATTGATGGCAGAGAATACGCAAAGTGAGAAAGGTGAGAATCAGTAACAGTATCATGGTTTTGAACGAAAGTGAATAGTGACTCACTTGACTGAAGGGAAGCATCACCATTCTTCTTAGTATACCAATACAAGCAACTTGAGAATCTGCTGTTGAGGCTATCTTTGTTAACTACAAGACTCAAATATCAAAAGCAAAGGGGTATAGGTCGTCACCACTCTTCCCACATTGATAGACCTCTTATCTATTGAATAAGCTAAAAAACTTCTATTCATTTAATGAAAATCCTGCACTTCTTAGCTGCAAAGGACCTAAAGGATTGTCACTCTATAATATTCCCTTCGACATGTGCCATGAGAACGAAATTAGATTAGTACCACTTCCCGCAGCTGAAATAGCAGTAGTGGAGCAAAGAGGGTGTAGTCATAATGTTTTGGCAAGAATGCCTTGTTCTGGAGCAGGCAGGTGATGGACCAGAATCCTCCTTACCTAATTACTTTCCTGGGGGTTGTGCAAGACAATAAATAAATTGAATGCAAGCTGTAGCTAGTGAGGTAGATTAAGTATTCATCTTTCTCTCACCCACCAATCGAATATAAGGATTTCCCTGTTCAACTAACTACTTCTCTGCCTATTCTTCACCCAGCATAGATGACAGAGAAAAGGTTGAATTCAATGAATACACCCAAAAAAGCCAAAGATCATTCAAAGACAGAGTGAGCTACCAGAAATATAGTCATCCCTGGAGGCTCCAACCGAGTCCTAACATTCTACAATAATAGTGTCCAACGCTGATAGAGGGGCATAGCTTTTATTCCTGCTTTGTGCCCTAACATTACCAACACTGATGTTATAAGACCACTGAATAAGGAAGACCTACCACCCACACAGCAAACCAACGCTTCCCTTTTTGTTTGGAAAGAAGATGGGTTGTGCCCAGGTGAAAGACTATGCCTTCAAGGGGGCCAAAACGACCAGAAAAATGAATGGGAAGGTATGGTCACAAGACCCCTCTTTGAGCCATCGAAGACCAGATGATGGGTTATAAAGATATACAAGGAAAGAGACGCTCTGGAATACCTTTCAGTTAATCAAGGTACGCCTAGAAAAGGCAGCCCTTTCATATCTGAATGAAGCATTACAGACGAACTATAGAAAGAGACAAACATCAGCCTTTCCAGAGTGAGTGCCATACATTACTGTAGCACACACAGGTCCCCAAAGACAAAGGCTTTCATCTTTCCTAAATATTATGGGAACTTTCTTCTATTAATTATTTTCAAAAAACCAATTTTCCTGTCCGTGCTAAAGCCATAAGGAAAAAGTGAAGGGCCCTTAGTATGTGGAAAAAAGGCAAAATTGTACAAGAGAAACCTCAAACAGCTCTTTATTATAGATGCTCCAGATATAAAAGATCCAAAGCAAAGGAAGAACGAGCTCTGATTCCAAGTTCATTAATCAATAAAAAATACCACAGGTTACTTCCTTTCTACATAGGAACGGAACAAGCCGGAGCGAATGAGGGATTTTACCACAGCTTGCTTTGAGACTGAAAGGGAAAGTGAACCTATTCCTCACTACACTGCTCAACTATTTTGGTATCTGTGTTAGGAAGTCAAAAATACCTCTTGTCGCTGCCAAACATGTATGTTGAAGTCTCGGAAACATCTTTAAGTCATTGACATTTATCGGAGAATCAACAGTTCGTCTCGAAAAGGGAAATTCTAGATCCATCATAGATCTGGGCAGAAGCGCCCTTTCCTAAGCTGTAAGATACCTTTTCTTAATCATCGGCATTGACCTATTAATTTCTTTCTTTTTCATGAAAGATGCAGCTACAGCCTTTTCGATTCAAATGGCATTGTTGAAGGCTCATTACACAACGAATTTGACAAACAAATGATAGCAGTACTTGAACCTCACATTCGTGAAAAAATTGGTGATATCACCCCCTAGCAAAAGGGAGAACATAATCAGTCTGCATTTGCAGTTAGCATTGCCATCACCTTTCAATGGATTGGCTGCAATAGCGGTTCCCTCGTAAGAAGTTTGATCCATAGTATTATGCCTCCTATCCTTCAAGTGTTTTCCAACAGAAAATGAAAGGCTAAGGGATGGTATAGGACTACTGACTTGACAACTAGACAGGCCTTGCCAATTGTGTATAGTGGATATGAGCAAAGTTGTGAGCAGCATCTTCCTAGCAGCCAAAAAGGAAGATTGATCAAAGGATCTCCATGAAGCTTAAAATATGGCTAGCTTAGTTGCAAGACAATCCTTAGACGATATGAATTGGATTAGATCTCTCTCTATCTCTTCTATAAGCCATTTAGAGGTTCACCTTGGTCAATAATCCTATGACACTTCACTTTTTGAACGAGTATGTCTAGAAAGACACTATCAAAGACTCTAGCCCCATCACCTATGACTAGGAAGAATGGAATGACTCTTTTCACTTTTCATAAATATCTGTCTCTATTCAAAACATCTACTTCATCCGAACAGCGGACATGCGCTCTCAACTTCTATGATTCCTAGCTCTCTCCTATATTAATAGTATAGAAATAGTGTACTCCTACATTGTGGCTACGTACGCTAGAGGAGTAGGCTTACCCCTTCTAACTCGTCTTTGAATGCGTAAATAGCCTCTTTCTCGAGCTCTTAGACAGGACCATAGCTTGGCTTGGTGCAGCTCCTTTGCCTCAAAGACTAGGACTGGATTCATCAACAAGAGGAGCAGATACGATCACACTGCAATAAAGAGAGAGTTTCCTATTGCCTGCCTCCAACAGAATTAATAACACAAACAATTTCAATAACTGACCTTCAAGCCTCACTCAATTTCCTTTATATATTGATGGCCAGTTCATTTCAATTTTCTAAAAGAAACTAGATCGATCTTCTAATAATTATTATTAGAATAGGATACCACCAGCCTTATCCAAGACCGAATAAGCTGCAAAAAATAGAGGACAAAAGGTCAAAAAGCTTTGCATCCCTTGCAGGGTTCCTATAATAATAATAGGCATTCCTATCTCAAAAAATAGAAAGATCTAATACCATTCTCTACTCAATCAGTTGCTATTTTCAAATCGATTAATAGATAGCTAGATCTATTCTGATACATTGAAAGAGATAGAAATAGAATCTATCAACAATAATGGGAAATCTCCTATTTCTATCTATTAACGAGACAATTATCTATCTATTCTTGATCTATCAAAAAGAAATTGATATGTATCTGATGGAGTCTACATCGTATGTAGAGCACCCGAGCGCTTTTTAGTCCAGTTCAGTTCTCTTATCCATTGGTCCAATGTATTAGGCTCATCTCATGGACGGAAAAGCCAAAATGTCCCACATAGAAAGAAAGAGCGTGGAGCCTCAGCCTAACCTGTAGTGGTCCGCTAATATAAAGCAAGGAGTTGAGCCTGAACTGGCGAACTGAAGTCACTTTCGAAACCATACTTCCTACGGCTAATATGTGTCTAGCCTACGGGAATGCACAGTGCAGAGGAATGTGAGCTGCTATACCGAATCCCCCGCTGGCCATTGGGACCGAGTAGTAAGGCCATCATCTATAGGGGAAAATAGAACTCATTCTTCCATTAGAGATAGGTGCATGAACGATAACTCCAAACTTCATACATTCGTTTCCCACCTCCCGTTTAGGTGACACCAGCGAGATCCAACTAAGGTAAGGAACTTCATGTCGCGGCTCTTCCACTCTGCTGTGGTATGATAAACTGAATTTCATTGCCTTCCCACGCGCAAGGTAAATAGGCTCTGTGCCATGGGTCAGTTTCACATGCAGAGAGCACAGAAGAATGATTCATTTGGATTGGCAAGCTTTTTTAGCCAAAAACCTAATAATCAGTGGAATGTCTGTCATATTCATGAACATCTATTCTACTCTATCCTTGGGGATCTCTTTATACATATACAAGTTTTTTATGGCTTGATATGATCACCTAACTGTAGCCGCATATCAGTTGTGCTCAATATGCGGGATGGGATTTCTGTTGGATCAGACCTTTGGACTTAGTGAAAAGGACTCTCAGCCTTTAGGCAAGCAAGCACGAGAGAAGTAGAGTTGTCTATGAAGTAGTAGCTTTCCTCGATCAACTAAAATACAATAGTCGTGACCTACTTTGATTCAAAAGAAAAGCAAAGGGTTAAGCAACAAGCAAACGGATTTCTATCATAGTTGCAAGGAAAGGTTCCAAACCTTAACTACTTAAGTACCAAACGCTACTTTGGACTAGTTTTATCAAGGGATTGTTCAGTACAAGCTATCAGCACTCAGCGCTATCTTAATTTGATGGTCGACTTATCTTATTGCCGGTCAATCTCCAATGCGAGTTTCTACTGAGAATGGAATAATATTCGTGTCCAAAAGGGAACAAAGCCCTAGCTTCTAGCTTCTACCTCTAGAGTTCGCTGCTTTTCCCAAGTTGGAGAAGGGCTTATATTGCTCGCCTTTATTTGACATGTTCATTCAGTGCCAATACAAACTAAAACTACATCAAAATGTATGAGCCACTATAGAAGGTAGAAGTAGCTAGCCTATAGTGCCTAACCAAAGAGTCACGACAACATAAAATTAAAATTAACCTTATGAATGGAATCTTAAGCAGGGGGCTTGGCGCGCCCGCCTACAAATCAAAGAGGCTAAGAGTAAGTGTAAGCTCACTCGTAAGCTCTTCAAGTTTCCCTTCATTTGCTCTGCGAGAGCCGCATAGCACATAGCTAGAAGTCAAAGGGCCCATACTACCTGCCTAACCCTTCGCTCTGAGGGACCGTAGATTGAAAAGCTCTTTCTAAACCACTGTCTATTCTTTCAAAAGAGAAGGGAAGGGGCCTATGTATTTGTATGACCCCTGCATATTTAACCCTATCTATACCCAGAGCCACTCCCCTGGCGGTACTACCACCACGTCACAGTTTCATTCAGGCAATAGGAGCTCATGTGGCACATTTTCTTTCTAGCATAACGGCGGTAAAACGTAACAAAATATTACGGCTGCATAACATAAGGGCCGGAGGTACGATAAACTCAACCAAAATATGACACCCGAATGGCCCTGCATGCACAATCCTATCCTACCCAAGTCTGAGTTTACCCATTGCACTTTGAATAGCCATCCGCAGCATCATAAAGATGACCCCCCTTTCGAGGTCGCTAAGGAAAGAGTACAATACATAGGAAGTTGGTCTTTCTCAAAGTGTTGTATAGCACGGAAAACCTTTTGATACAAGATAGGGTCATTCACATGAAAGATAAATTTTTTCCTTTCTTTTCTTCTTTCTCTTTCTTACTCGAGAAAGAGAAAGATGGGTCTTATGGGAAAGGCAAAAGGTTTAGGCCTATCTATCCTGATAGGACCGCATAACAGAACGAGAGCTATTGAGAAGTTCCATATTGCCGAGACGAAGGGCAACACTTCCTTATGTGATTGTAGTAGTGATGTCACGTTCTCTCATTCCCGCTGTATCGAAGAATACCAATGCACTATGTTCCTATTCATTAATAAGAAAGATAGATTTTGGGTGGGGGTCTACGATGTGATACTCCAAGTATGACCCGGGGAGATAATGCTAACTATGGGTAGGAAGCAGGAACCATTATGTAAAAAAATTTGGGGGGATTAATGATCTCTTATACTACCATCGATCGATAGAGCGGAACGACCAGAAAGAAAAGCTAAGTTAAAAAGCCGTATGATAGGTGTTAACTATCTTGTACGATTCAGGGGGTAATCGACGTACTCTGATCAGTGGAGGGGTCTTTGGCTCTATCAAACATACAAGGAATTGGAAGTAGCATTCTACAGATGTCAAGTCATCGACTAGTTTCTTCAGCCATTTTTCTATGTGTTGGTGTTCTATATGACTGACATAGGAATCGACTTGTTAGATATTTAGAAGGTTCAGTGGGCACCATGTTGAATATCCCAACCATTTTTTTTTTCTCTTTCATTTGGCTATGGCCAATATGAGTTCACCTGGTACTAGTAGCTTTGTCGGGGAATTTCTCATCTTAGTAGGAGCTTTCCAAATAAATAACTTAGTAGCCACATTAGCAGTGCTTATGATTATTTTAGGCGCAGCCCCTTTGGCTATATAATCGTGCGATTTTTGAAAATTTAAAACCCGATTTTCTTCATAAATTTTCTGATCCAAATGGCAGAGAAATTTCCATATTTATACCCTTTTTTTATTGGAGGGTTAAACTACCAAAGGAATAAGGGTAAACCAATGTGACCATGACATTGTAGGTTCTTGCGATGGGACGGATGTGACTTTCCTCAGTTGGTTTGGGTGGCATAGCCCGTTGTAGAAGTCTCCCCTTTTTTTATCTATTTCTTTAGTCTTTATGCAGCCAAAGCTTGAATTTACTAAACTCAAAAAATAAGGCTCGCTCTAGGCACTTACCATTTTTGATTGAGCCATATCGTATCTTACTAAGTGGGACCAATAGAAAGAAAGGACAGAGGGAGCAACCATGCATGGTACTTCTCGACCCTGTCTTCAAGGGACAGTAGAATGAGTGACTCATGAATACTGTCGGGTTGGACGAGCCAATAACTTGAATGTTTTCGGTCTATTTTTTGAGCAAGAATCATAGCCTTACCTTATCTTCACCATGATACAAACTCCAAGTTCTTATGGCAGAGCACATGGAGATTTATCATAAATAGAATATGATAATGGGAATGGAAACTAGAAACACGACTGGGGTCTTCGTGGTCCAAGATAATTAAACCATTAATAATAGTAACGTAAGCATGAGACTTTTTGGTAGTGCCGGTGAACCTGATGTCCGCAACGATGGAATCTGGGACGAAGGACTTGTAGTATCTCTCTAGATCTAGCAAAAGCGAAAGAACCCCTAAACATGATTCGAGTGGAGGCTTACCTCTTTTTTATTGATTCAATACACTAGGGGAAAAGATCATACAATACCCTTACCGATAAAAACTCTCAACGGATCCTTTGCGCATCTGGGCATACCTTTTCTTACGTCTTTCTCGTGGCGGGAACAGAACAACAGAGAAAGACCCAACCGACCGGCCTAGGGCTCCAAGGCGAGTTTTATTTATTTAAGAAAGAATAGCAAGTGAATCGAAAGACTTCCATTTCCATTCTTGGTTTGGGGGCTTTCGAATCTTTTTCATAGTTGAGAATGGAGGAAGGAGTCTAAATCAATAGACATTAATGAACCTTCATTGATGGATGTTGTACATGACACCACCAATTCGACTCAAGGTCCGGGCCTAATAGAAGTTGCTTACTTTCCTAGTAGCAAAGGAAAAGGGCAAGGTTTTTTTTGTATTAATAGTAGATGGGTCTCATGAGATATATGCAGTCCAAACAAAGGTCGAAGGACCGTTCGATTCATTAAGAGGCATAGCGATGCTCGAAACTAGTAGCAGACGGGTGGGCCGTGCCTGAATTCAAACCGGACCGGACTCTTCTGTCTTTGAGCTGTTCCCATGTACGCAGAGCCCGGAAGATCTCACTTGGTCCTGGACTGGACAAGTATGCAGAGATCTTTGTGAGACCATGGAGGGAGTTTCAAAGATTTTTTCTAGGATATCTTATCATGTCACACATAGAGATCTTTCCATTGATAGATAAGAGGGCCCCCTTGAACAAATTCTTAAGTGTTAGTTTACTACATGCTTCTACAGAAGAGGTATACTTTGTACCGCCCGGAGGTCATATACATAGGATTTCAGAGCGATAAGAACGAAAGTGTTGGTGTGGCCACAGCTATGACTACTGGCGCTTCTAAAGGCTTAGATTCTAAGGACGTTATTGAAAGCCTTTTTTAGGTCGTGTAATAGGAGAGGTATAAGCCTCAAATTTGGTACTTCGGTAGGACGAGAAGCCCTTAAACCAAAAAAAGGTTAGGAGCCCTTTTCCTATTTCTTTTATGCATTTCAGTCTCTATTTGGCTTGCTTCAAACAAAATGAGAAAAAAGGGTCGATCAATAGCATAGCTCTTTCTTTTCCCGGTCTTCTTTCAAAGGAGAGGCCTTCGTATTCCTAATCCGGAAAGGCCAGACAGATTTTTTTGCCCCAGCTTGGCAAATCGCATCCCTACACAACGACATTGTTTGTGCGCTCCTTACCGTTTTAACTTAGTGTTTTAATGGATGGGAAGGCTGCAGTAGAACAAAGCCCATCGTCATGCCGACTATCAAATAGGAGATTGGGCCCCTTCTCAAAGACCTGGAAAATGATGGACCACCCCACTCAAGATTGCTTATGTCATAGGGGAACTCATGGTTGAAAACAAGCCTTATGGTTTGTTTTGATATCTAGTAAGAATAATAAAAATAAAAGTCCAGGTTGGTTAGTGAGCCTAGTGATAAGAGACTATCTAGCTTGGTTCGAAGAGCACTTGTTGGGTTAAAGATTTTTTTATTGCTAAATGCTGAACTATTGACTCTATTTGTTTGGATGGATATTCACCCCAAAATGTTCCTAGACCGCATGCATACATCCGTAAGTAACTTAGTCGTGCAACATGGCAAATTTCATTGAGAGGAATCAACGAAGAAAAGAAAAATGGGTCAACAACATCTTTATGTGTATTTGAGAGATTGTCCTCGAGCTGAGGCTCGATGGAATTGAGTTCGTTCAGGTGTCTACATAGGCTGTTGTCCTCTTTTATATTCTGTCAAGAGTTCAGATTGCTCTACCTATATTAAGTAGAACGAATTGGAGATGAAAAGGGAGAGCAAATTGACTTCTTAAGGTCGTTTTCCTAACCTGGGCTTTCATCCTTTCAGCCTATCAGGATGAGCTAACCAGACTAATAACCGTGAGTGTGACAAACACAGCAACCTGGTCCATGAAATCTTCATTACAAGTCGAGATGAGACATTCGAGACAATACAATCTGTGACAAAATTGTAGGTCTATGCTGCCAGGACGAGCAGTGCTGCGGTTCAGCAGTCACCCGCTTTGATCCTGCCTTCTTAGTCATCAGTAGAGTTAAAGGGATTTTCTTAAGGCTTAAGCCATATATGTTTTCCACACACCGATCATGGTGAACGTTCAGTAACACCTACCCCTAATATAAAGGAGAAGATAAACTTCTTGCGTACTTCGTCAAGTGAGACAGAGAAAGAGAATTTTTTACGTAGCAGATCACCGGCTCTAAAGGCTCATTTAGGTGCCTATATTGGGGGCATCTTTGGCTCCACGGTTTCTTTGAAATGAATAGGGGCAAACAATATGAGATAGTAAGATTGTTTACGAAATAACAAAGAAGTAAGTTCCTTAGACTTGCTTCATTGCCCATGTGCTCACGAATTGGATTTGAACCACCACAACCAAAGAAGGCCCTACTTGACCAAGCAAATAGTAGATCGTGAGTTCTTCGGAACACATTTCTATTATAGGGGTGAACTTACCACTTTGAGCCCCTAATAGAAGGCTTTCCCAACAAAAGATGTCTCTCCATCAGTCTAAAACCTAAACCGAATAATGTATCATACTAATGATCCTCTAAGAAAAATGAAGTTCTGCAAAGTAGGTTTTAGATCACAAAGATCTTTTTCTCCAAAAAGACAAAGGCAGTTCCAAGGTGAGGAAGAGTCCTTGATGTGCCCTGTACCTAGTCCTTGCTATCTCTTCGACGGCTTTCCACCTCCTCTTCAGAAGTGACATCCTTTTGGTGACTTTATAGGTTAAAGCGAATAAACGAAACCAAAGAGTCAGATTCGGGAAATTAGGAAACTAACCTATGGGAGTCTTAAAATCTGATGGAACCAAAAGAACATGAAGAAGGCTTGGGAAGCTTAAGCATCAAGGACCACACGCAGAGCATCCATGAAGAGAGACTCTGCCATGAAAAGGCCGGCATCTTTAGAGCGAAAAGGACTTTCATTTTGGGGTTTTACATATCTCCCAAGGTAAGTCCATATATATGGAACAAAAAGGACTTATGATGTGACAGGGGCTGAGGTCAAAATAGGGTGTATGTATTGTATTTCCCTCCTTACCGTAAGCTGCCTTGTTCCCCCTCAACTATAAATAATATACACATACCATGGTAACTCTCTGGCCAAATGACCTTCATCCCCTTTGTGCTTTCTGCTCTTTCAAACAATTCCTTCTAGACCTGTTCCTTTTCTGGATAACATCCGATTTGATAGCAGATAGAGTTACTCTTCTTCAATTGTTCTTCCTCCATCAGGAAAAAAAAAAAGATCTCACTCTCAAGCACTAGTCGCAAAGAGCTCTCAGTCTTTCTCTCAATCCCTGCTTGATTGGTAAATAGTTAATCTGTAATAAGAAATAGTCCCCTTTTTTTTATTCCTTCTTTTTCAATGGTAGCTAGTACGCCTTCCTACTCTGAGCTAATGGGGATATTATTTTTAGAGCAGCATGAAATCGGAATTGACAAAGACATACTCATATTTATTGGTATCCCATTTCTAGAAAGTGCCACTCATGAAGTTAGAGCAGATTTACCCAACTCTTCTTCCTTCAAACCTTCAACAGACATTCCAAAGAGCAAGACTTGCTTGCTCTGATTATACTAAGCAATTACTGGTCAATACAATACATATTGATTTTCGAAAGAGCTTTTGGCAATGCTTTTGGCTATTGGCTCCATCTTCTCTCTCTTGGCTTTTCTTTAATAGAGTATATTCAATTAGAAGAGAAAGGTACCTTGGCTCATGCACTCATGAACTCATATGTACTCCTAAACTCTTGAAATTAGGAATTTGTTTGAAATCTTCAGTCGTGAGCAATCTTACTAAAGCAATTCCATTTTCCTAAACAACCGTCAGAAACAGGTAAGAAAATAGATATGCCTTTTAATAAAACTAATGGCATCCCTTTGATTACTTACTTCGCTAGCAAAGTATTTTTGATTGTCATCACACAGAAGAGGAGTTGGACTAGACCAGTTAAGAGCTAGATTCAATATTCCAAATGCGACTGCTGTTACAACATAAAAGACCAGAATGGAGAAATAGATATTTAGAGGAAAGAGGTATTTGTATCTTGGACAGCTTAACCGAAGAGAGCATATGAGACTTTTTCACCCTTTGCAGAAGCAGGAAATCGATCTCTTCTTTTGAATTGAAATGCACTAGATTAGAATGTGTCATTCAATTCATAGCAAATAATGCATTTTTTTGATACTTTGGAAAAGAAAGGCCTCATAAGAAAGGAGAAATGACCAATAGATCGAAGAAACTTCCCTAGCCAAAGAACCAATGGACGTACAAGAAAGCGACGTATGTACCAACAGGAGATCTTCCATTTGAAAGCAAATAATATAAAATTGAAGAAACGAAAGTACCTAACTCAACCACTGACCTTATGATGCCTACTTCTCCAGTTGACTATTCCAAATCATCATTCACCAGAAATGCTCACCTCGTGCACGTACTTACGCATCTATTTCCCTCCCCATCGACTTTTTCCTGGCTACCATCTTCCACTTATGCTATAGTTATAGAAATACTATATTTGATATAGGGTTGTTCATTTACCTATAATACCATATGATCATAATCTCATATAAACTCGGCCCATAAATGTGCAATTTCTCAAAGTTATTCCAGCGCATGAACACGGGACCGATGCCACTCCCACTTTATGTAAGGAATGAGCATGGTTTGGGTATATTACATACAAGAAAAAAATGATTCTTTCACCACAGCCGGACCTCCGTAATCTGATTTGATAGCTCAAAGGGGAATAGATGCTACATCAAATGGATTAGTGTATCGTACTGGAGATATTAATTTGGTAAACGAATTTACTGGATTAGATAAAGCATCCAAATTCGCGGATTCATCTATTGATCATACCCTGAAGCCAAAGCTAAAGAATATGAATATAATATGGTTGGTAAGTCTAGAATAGATTCATCAACAGAGTAGGAACCCATCATCCCTCGTTCTAGAATTGATCGGTGCCCAATTCCTACCTTTTGCTAGGTGATTTTACTTTTGATTGAGAAATAGGGCTGGCCCTAGTATTCTAGTTCTTAATGATACGTAGTCCAAACAAATCGTAAGATGAATCTTATACTTCCTAGCTAGGAGGACTACCTTCATTATTGACTTCGCTACTGAGACCAACTTCCAAGTAAGAGCGCAAGTCGACCGACCATACCATCTTTGCGAAGGAGAAACCTACATGTGAAAAAAGAACCGATCATATGAAGAAAGCCTTTCCAAGGCTTGCTTCCTATGTCAAATGCTCATTTCTTTGGAACTACTAGTTAGTCTTGCCTATGAAAAGAAAATAGTCAAGCAAGGTTCCTTGAGACCGTGAAACACTTTCATCTGATGGGCCTATATCTATATAGAAAGTGGTACTTTACCCTGTTTGGTGGGACATCCTCAATTGAAATAAGGCGATTCCATGAAGGAAATGGTATAGAGGCGAGGGACCCTACCAGATCTTCTACTCGTGCAGTTAGCCTATGACACACATACTTTAATTTAGGACGAATTCCTAGTCATTCCTACCATTTGTTCTTATCATGACACTTTTACCACCTTTGCGAGGATAATTTGCTTTCTATAGATAGCCTAGACAGGTGCTTGTTAAAGCTTCACAAATCATGCTTTCAAACTTTCCGCTCTGTCTCGCCGCAGTTCTTCTAAGAAAATCAATGATAATAGACCAAGTCAAATAGGAATCGCCTCAACAAAGTTTGTTTTATTTAGAGAGACCTAGTCAACTCATAAAGGATGCATTAGGCCCGAGTCCTTGATACGTATATGGTCTTTAGCTAGTTTCTAATCTTTTACCCTTCAATGGTAAACAACTTAGCTGAAGCTAACTTTGGAACTGATCAAGGTTAGACTTTCATTGCTTCAATATGAAGCAGATGGGGGACCTTTTAGGACACATACGAACAATCCAACTACTATTTCTATTGATCTTTGTATGCTATTCTCATCCCAATCCAACCGTCCTCAGTGGGGCTCACTATCTATGCCGGATGCTCTTCGATGCTACCTTCCTGTTTAGCCTTGCCTGCCTGCTATTGAAATGAAAAAAAAATGGAAAATCGAATTCCAGGGATCACCTAAAACATCATTGTCAAGGTCAATCTTCAACCCCTTCCCAAAACCCTTAATGCCTTTACACATCCACCCGCCTTTGGCTATATTGAGCTTGTTCATAAGTTTGGACAGTTCTCCTTCTCTTTTATCACAACCAGGGTATTGGTCCCAAAAGCAACCTGAGAGGGGTGAATTAGATTGTTTTTAAAAATAAACCTTTTAATGTGCTTAATGGAAATTCAAACTTTGTGCAACAAATAAACACTTAAGCACAAATGAATATAATAGATATTCAACAATTAAAGCTTAAAGAACAAATGTAAAGATAGAGATAGAGAGTATCAAACCAAACTCCCAAACTTCTCAAGTTTGGAGTATTTCCACTAGTAGTGCCTCTTCAAAGAAGATGAGGCAATAACCTTCTTGTACACAAAGTAGGCTCACCTTGCACCAACTAAGTCCCTCTAGTTGAGCCAAAGAGTTTTAAAATACAACCTTACTTTTGTACTCTTGTTATCCCTCCATTCTTACACTTGAAGATCACTTACTAGTTTACTCTTGCTCACACTAATTCCCTCTAGTTGAGCCAAGATGAGAACTACACTACCCAAACCAATACAACACACAATATTTTAGCCTATTTCTTCTCAAATAGCTCTTACAAGTGTTTGTATTGAATGCAATAGTTTTACTCTCTGCTTTTTGCATTTACAGACTTGGGGGTATTTATAGTTGCCCAAAATTAGTTTCCAACAACTTTCCAACTGCTATTTTCTGTTTACTAGAAAACTAGATGTTGGACCTTTCAGACGGCCGATGCAGTGGGTGTGCGTCCGAATGAACTAGCCGTTAGACCTTTCGGACGGTCACTGCTAATCTCTGCGTCGGAAGCTACGTCCGTTCTCTGAGAGTATTCGTTCAGACGTCCGAGAATACGTCCGAACCTGCGTCCGAGAATGCGTCCGAACCTGCGTCCAATTGAAGCAACGTCTTCTAGAAATATGATCGGACGCTATTCTTCGTCCGAGACTGCTTCAGGTTCATTGTGTCGGACGATTACCATCGTCCAAAGCTCTGTCTTT
The DNA here is from genome assembly GCA_025175665.1 of Cinchona pubescens. NCBI lineage: Eukaryota > Viridiplantae > Streptophyta > Magnoliopsida > Gentianales > Rubiaceae > Cinchona > Cinchona pubescens. The sequence continues at coordinate 212,761 of JANKKI010000414.1, forward strand.
CGGACCTTCATTTGTGTTCGTGTCGAGTCTTCTAGTTGTTTTGTTCGGACAATCATTTGTGTCCGAACCTCCCTAATTTTCTGCAAACTTATTTTCAAACCATTAGTGGGATTTGGTCATCATCAAAACATGATTAACATAACTGAGGTTCAAAAATCTCCCCCTTTTTGATGATGACAAATCAATTTGACAATTCTAAAAATAACCATAAAATATGAAGCATAAGTTAAGAAGTTTTGTCCAATATTTTCTCCCCTTTCGACATCATCAAATCATAAGAAAGATAATGCAATTTAAGCTCCCCCTTAGTTTGTTCTCCCCCTTGAAAGGTGAATATAATTCAATATGAGTATATGTAGAATAGGTCAAGTTAGTGGAAAACATTTTTTTTCCCTTCAAGAATATGTATTCAAGTAGATATGAGGGAATTCATGCAAAGAATTAGGATCAAAACAATTTTTGCTCATTCCTCACCAAAAAGCATCATCAAAACAATGAAGCATGTGTGATGCAATTTTTTGCAAAATAATCTGCATGCAATTTAAAAAACAATTTTGAATGCTCCCCCTTTCTTTTGCAAGTAGTGACTTATTATAGACAAAAAAAATGGGGATACATATTCCCTCGCATGCTAAACAAATTCAATCACATAGATGAGTAACATTCAAGAGAACATAGTTCAACTTAATAAATGAACGCACATTCTTAACACAAAATTTTAGATGTTACCCATTTTAATGTCATCTTAGCTCATATGTCTTGAACACCCTCCATTGATAATCTATCTTGAATTCCTTGGTACTCTCCAAGCATACCTACATGCAAAGTTAAGCAACAACTTTTGGTACCCAAACTTTCTTGGGTCCTCCAATTCGATTAGTAACATACTTAATCATCAAAATAGAATTTATTCCCAATTTTTCATTTCTTTTAACATAACAATTTTTCTTTATATGGCCATGTTGATGACAATAATTAAAAATAATATTCTTATTGCCATAAAAAGAAGATTTAGATTTAACAAAGCACAAATCATGTTTTCTAGGAAAGGTGATAAGATTTTTGTTCAAAAACATATTTCTAGTTCTTTTCTTTTCAAAAACATTTTCTTTCTTCTTTTTCAAAATATCATCAAGATCATCTAATCTCTTCTCCAATGAAGCTTGTTCTTCCATGATCTTGGTTTTTCCGACAAATTTTTTTTTCAAAACATCATTTTCTTTTGTCAAAGAATTATTTTCATGCACAAGTTTTGAGTTGGCACTCAATAAAGCATTAACTTTAATTTTGAACTGCTTTTTTCTTAGCATATGATTCTTTCAAACATTCATGCATTTTAAAAATAAATGATTCAACATCATCATCATCATTATCACATGAATCATCACAAGAATCACAACTAGAGGATACCTCATTATTGCCAAGTGCCATAAAAGCCATTTGAGCATTCCTCATATTCTTCTTCAACCTCTCCATCCGAATTCCAATCATCCCAAGTAATTTGGAAGTTGTTGAAGTGAGGCTTCCTTGAATCTTTTCTCCTTTTTGATGAGGCTTTAAATGCTATGCTTCTTCTTCCCTTTGCCTCCTCATCTTGTACCTTGTATTTCATCTTCAATTCAAATGAGGTTAGAGAATTAATCAAAGACTCGATAGGCATAGAATTTAAATTTTCAGACTCCTCTATGGCAATGGATTTAAGTTCCCATTCCTTAGATAAAGCATTCAAAAATTTTCTATTCTTCTCACCAAGGAATAATCTTTACCCAAACCTTCCTAATCCTTTACCATATCATTGAACCTACAATGCATCTTGTCAATGTTCTCATGAGGTTCCATTTGAAGGATTCATATTTAGCCACAAGAAGTGACTTCTTTAGCTCCCTTATATCTTCACTTCCTTCATGGATTTCTTTCAATTTGTCCCATATCTCCTTAGCCGATTTGCAACCTTTTACTTTAGAAAACTCATCTACATCCAAGGCATTATACAAAATATTAATGGCTTTAGCATTTAAAGATAAATTTATTCTATCCTGTGCATTTAACTCACTGTTCATAATATAGTTTTAGGCCTTATTCTATGAGTATTTTCATCAAGAATATTAGCTTCTAAAGGACCTTCACAAATAATATACCATAAATCAATATCAATATATTGAACAAAAATTTTCATTCTATCCCTCCAAAAAACAAAATTAATGCCATTAAACATGGGAGGTCTAGTAATAGAATGCCTCTCTAAAAACAAAACATTATTGGTTGCCATAATGATCTTTACTCAAAAGCATTTAAGCTCAATATATGAGACCAAGCTCTGATATCAATTGTTGGTCCCAAAAGCAACCTGAGGGGGGGTGAATTAGGTTGTTTCTAAAAACAAACCTTTTAATGTGCTTAATGGAAATTCAAACTTTGTGCAACAAATAAACACTTAAACACAAATAATATAATATATATTCAACAATTAAAGCTTAAAGAACAAATGTAAAGATAGAGATGGAGAGTATCAAACCAAACTTCTAAACTTCTCAAGCTTGGAGTATTTCCACTAGTAGTGCCTCTAACATCAAAGAATGTGAGGCAATAACCTTCTTGTATACAAAGTAGGCTCACCCTTGCACCAACTAAGTTCCTCTAGTTGAGCCAAAGGGCTTTACAATACAACCTTACTTTTGTACTCTTGTTATCCCTCCACTCTTATACTTGAAGATCACCCACTAGTCTACTCGTGCTCACACTAATGCCCTCAAGTTGAGCCAAGAGAACTACACTACCCAAACCAATACAACACACAATATTTAGCCTATTTCTTCCCAAATAGGTCTTACAAGTGTTTGTATTGAATGCAGTAGTTCTACTCTCTATTTTTTGCATTTACAGACTTGGGAATATTTATAGTTGCCCAAAATATGCTTCCAACAACTTTTCAACGGCTATTTTCTGTTTACTGGAAAACTAGCAGTTGGACCTTTCAGACGGCTACTGCTAACCTCTGCATCCTACGCTACATCGGTTCTTTGAGGGTATTCGTTCGGACGTTCGAGGATGCGTCCGAACTTGCGTCCGATCAAAACGCAATATCTTTTTAAAATATGATCGGACGCTTATGTTTTTCCTCCGAGACTGCTTCAGGTTCTTTGTGTTGGACGATTACCATAGTCCGAAGCATTGTCTTTCAAACAGTCATTTGCGTTTGTGATAGTCATCTTGTTGTGTTTGTTCGACATGATCATTTGCGTCCAAACCTCCCTATTTTTCTGCACACTTGTTTTCAAACCATTAGTGCAATTTGGTAATCATCAAGCATGATTAACATAACTAGGGTTCAACACATGGCAGCTTAAAGAACCTTCACTTGCATATCAATAACCATGAGAATCAAGAAGACTGAAAGATATTAGGTTCTTTCTTAGTTCTGGAACATGTCTTACCTCCAAGGTTCTAACAACCCCATCATACATCTTAATTCTAACTGTACCCACACCAACAACGGAAAGCTCATTTTCTTTTTTTTTTTTCAGCTGGGGAATCTTCATTGTGTACTACTTAGCCAACTCTCTTAGTCTATCAGTGGAGTCTTCTAATGACAAGCTACGAGGGCTTTGATGGAATACTTCAATCAAAAAGAAATTATATTTAGTTAGGTGTAGGTCTGGGATCACCCCCTTTCGAGTTCAAGAATAAAGCCCTTCAAAAACCTATCGTTGCATTTTCTTTGTCAACTCTGTCTCTTATACACATCTAGATGTGTATTAAGAATGAGGTGTCATATTCTTTTTAGGTTCAAAATCGGATCCCTTCTTCAAACTATATAGTCAGTTATATGCCTTTTCTTATAACTGACATGACATAGGGCAATTCAGATATAAATGGAGAGGAAGAAGCTAAAAAGTAGGGTTGTCAGCAATCCATCTGAAATTGCTTCTGTCGCACACTCTTTTGGAACACTGTGCCTTTATCCATAACGATTAGGAGAAGGCCTTATGACTAAAATTATATGTCTTTAAAAAAAGCACCCCTAGGACTGGTATTCAAAATAGAATCCTACACTTATTCACATAAAGACTAAAAGGAGAAAAATAGCAAAAACTTACACCAACGGGAAGGCTTAACAAACACTATAAAAAGATCAATGATAGAAAAGCAGTGCCTTCTTAAATGAAGATGGATGGGCTTGAGAATATAGGTAATGTATAGGGCAACTCATTTATTCCTCGCCTTGAATGCTCCCTTTCTTTTAGATGTACTTCATATCATAAAGCTTGACACCTAGCTTTGTATAGATTATGCAGGCTCAAAAAAGAAGGGTATCCTTTGGTCTAAGCGTTGTCTGCTGGTGATTCTATAAGAGCTTGCCTTAGGAGTGCAATTGGCTCAAGAATAGCTAGTAGAAGAACTGGCATTCAATTTGGATGTCTGCCAACTTTTCTATTTTCTTGGACCAACTGAAACTGGTCCTAGAACTACAATTAGATCAATGGCTAGAAATTCAATTAGAGGTGCAAACTCCTACCTCCTAGGGAAACCCTTCTATGAAGCCTACCTTATTCCCGATTATCCAAATCTCACTTCACTTTCCCTAACAGGTTCGGTAACATGAAAGGTTTAAGCTTTTAAACTTAACCTAGCTCGTTATCGAAAGCTACTAAAATAGGCTCCTCAGAGTCAGGGTGAAGAAAAGAAAGTCGAACCTCCACGGTAGCTCAACTTCTATGTATATGTATGCACATGTGTGTGTATACACACACACATATACATACATACATATATATATATACACACACACACACACACACATATATATATATACACACATACATATATATATACATATATATATTGATATATGTGTATTATTTACATATATATATGTACATATATATATATATATATATATATATATATATATATATATATGTATACATATATATATATATACACATATATATGTATGTTTGTATGTATGTATGTATGTATGTATGTATGCAAGTATATATGTATGTATATATATGTATGTATGTATATGTGTATATATGTGTGTGTGTGTGTACACACATATATGTAAATGCATATACATATGTATATGTGCATATATATGTGTGTGTCAGTATATATACACATATATATGTATATGCATATACATATATATATACATACATACATACATATATACATATACATGTATATGTGTACATATATATGTATATATGTATGTATGTATATATATATATGTGTGTATATACACACACACACATATATACTATGTGCATATATATATACAAGTGTGTGTGTATACATATACATACATATACATACATATATATATATATATAGACTCACACAGATATATACATATATATATGTATGTATATATGTATATATGTGTGTGTGTGGGTATATATATATGTGTGTGTGTGTGTGTGTGTGTGTGTGTTCGAGATTAGCTTATCAAAGAGTTCAAACTCGAGAAGCTCGATTCGAGGTTGGTCAATTCGAACTCGATCGAGTCGAACCTTTGACCAAACTACTCGTTTTATAGCCCTAATTAGTAGTAAAGGTAAGGTATCGTACATTGGTTGCGTGCACCATTTCAGTGAATGATATGTTAATTGGTACACATTTGACAATCAAATATGGAGGGTAAAGTGCTATAACTCCAACATGCATCATCACACCCTTAGGCCTTAACCTCTATATTTTTATAAACTACTTTAATAACTCAGCAGTCTTTTTGGAGTAATTTTTATATTTGGTGTAATTCTGAATAAAAGGCATAAACAGTGGGTAGTAGTCTGACTTTTGACTTCCTCATTGGATGGTTATCTGATTGTTAACTAAGACTACAGTTCAAATGCAGTAAAAGGCTTAAAGTAAAGCCATATATGAGAGTGCACACATGTAAGGTGTGTCTTTAACCCTATATTAGTATTAAAGATAAGGTATCGTAAGTGGGCTGCATGCATCGTTGCAGTTAAGGAGTTGTTTTTGTTTGCATTTCACAATCAAAATAATAAGGATAAATTACCGTAAATCTAATGTGTATAATCCTCACACCCTTTGGCCTTAACCCCCCATATTTTTATGAAACTATTTTAATAACTCATCACCTTTTTTAGAGTAGTATTTTTATTTTTCGTATAATTCTGAATAAAAGGCAGAAATAGTAGAGAACTAGAATAACTTTTAATTTCCTCATTGGATGCTTGTATGACTGTTAACTTCTACTAACTTAAATTGAGTAGTGAGGTTTAAAGCAAGGTCCTATATAAGAGCAAGCACTCGTTGGGTTTACCTTTAGTCATATATTAGTATTAAAGGTAAAGTCCCGTAGATGGGATGTATGCAGCATTTTATGACGGAAATGTTTTGGTTTGCAATTCATAATCAAAATAATAAAAGTAAGTTACCATAAATCTAATGTGTATAATCCTCACACCCTTAGGCCTTAATCTCCACATGTTTATGAAACTACTTTAATAACTCATCAACATTTTTGGATTAATTTTTATTGTTAGTGTAATTTTGAATAAAAGGCAAATATAGTGGAGTAGTGGTCTGACTTTTAATTTCCTCATTGGATGCTTATCTATCTGTTAACATCCATTAATTTCAAATAGAGTAAGTGAGGTTTTATGCAATGCCATGTATGAGAGTGTATACAAATAAGGTGTGCCTTTAACCCTATATTAGTATTAAATATAAGGTTCCTTAGATAGGTTACATGAACCATTTCAGTGAAGGAGTTCTTTTGGTTTGCATTTCATAATCAAAACAAGAAGGATAAATTACTATAAATCTAATGTGTATAATCCTCACACTCTTAGACTTTAACCCACATATATTTATGAAACTACTTTAATAGCTCATTAGACTTTTTATAGTAATATTATTTTTGGTGTAATTCTGAATAAAAGGCACAAATAGTTGAGTAGTAGTCTGACTTTTTTATATGGATCCGAATAACCAAAAGATGTGTCAAGATTAGGAGATGAAAGCAAGAGCAAGCGTGGATTTGAGCTTGCCAAGATTGGAGCACATTCATGGTACTTTGATCAAGTTGGATTGGACTATTCTCAATTTAATAATACATGAAGTCCAATTCTTCAAAGTGAAGGACAAGTGGACTAGGATAAAACTTAAAAGAAGGCCAGATTTCCTTTCAATTTTATTTTAGTTTGGTCTTTATTATGCAAATCCTAATAGTAGTTTAAGTTTTTGTAAATTGGGATGCTTTAATTTGGGTTTAGTTGTTGATTTAATTCTTAGTTTTTAGACTCATTAATTGGCCTTAATAAAGTCCATTTAGCCCAAATCTTGGGGCTGCTTATGGTTGAACCCTATCAATACCTTTTTAGAAGTTTTTAAACTAGTTTTTAGGACTTTATTAAGCCTATAAATAGGCATTATCATATGGACGAATTTCAACCTATTTTTTATCAATAATACCAAATTTTTTTCATGAGGAAAAAGTTCTTTCTTTTAGTCTTTGGATTAAGACTTTGTTGGGATCATTGCTTAAGCAATGGTGATTGTTCTAACCGACTTATAGATTTGGTTCTTCCCTGATTCATATAGGCAACGGGTCAATTTATGCTTTAAATCTTATTAAAAGTTTGGTTCTTGTCTCACTATAGACAACAGGTTGAATCCTTGCTTGATTCTTGTGTGTTCTTTTCATTCTTGTTTGTGTGTGTTTGTTGTCCAAATTCTTGTTACCAACTTTGAAGTCAATCCTTGGGATTTTGGTGCCAACTTGAATTGTTAGGTTTCGTGACATCAAGTTAATTGTGCATGGGGTTCGCATCAGATTGGTATCAGAGCTGGTCCAATTCTGGTCAGTTCTATTTATTTTCATACTTTCTTTCAAAGAAAATCATATCTTAGTTTTTGAAAAAAAAAAAAAATTTATTGTTCATCATTACTGTTCATCGTTCTTGTACACCATTACTGTTCATCCAAAAAAAAACTTTCTTTATTGATTCTTGTCTTGTTCTTGATCTTGTGCATTGTTCTTCTTGTGCCATACCTTGATTCTTGAATATCATTCAATCTTGGATGTTTGTTGCTTCCGTGTTCTTATTGATATAAAAAAAAAAAATCCAACCATATTGTTGCTTCTTTGTTATTGTCCTTCATTATTAAACCTCCATTGTTCTCTTTGTTGTTGCTACTACAAAAAAAAAAAAAAATTTTATTTTCTTAGCCGAATTAAAAAAAAAAAAAAAAAAAGTGTTCTTGGCCGATTGAAAAAAAAATAAAAAAAGAGTTGAAAAAAAAAGTGTTACAAAAAAGTGAGAAACAGGAAGAAGAAGAATCGGCTATTGAGGAGGACAAAAAAAATTTATGATTTACATATTTGGTTGCTTACAAATATAGGCAATTATTTGTTTATTTCCTGATCTAAAAATGTTTTGGCTTCTTACCTTTTTCCTGCTTGTGTTTGGTATTCCTTATTCCAATCCTGGTTGCACTTGGTTTCCTTATTCTAATCCTATTTGGAATTGGTTTCATGTCATAATCCTATTTAGATTTGGTTTCTAATCCTAATCCTAATCCTAATCCTAATCAGATTTGAAAAAAAACCTAATCCAAGTTGATTTAGGAAAATTATTCTAATCCCAATTAAACTCAGAAAACTAATCCTAATCCCGGTAGGATTTGGATTACTGATACCCTAATCCTAATTGAATTAGGAAATCCACCAAATTTGGCCCTTTCCATTTTTGGAAACTTTCTATTTTTGGAAACTTTCTAAATCAATGTCTGCTTTCCAAATTTGTAATTTTGTTCAAAATCACTTAATTTTGTTGGTTCTTTTAATTTCTTTGTTAGTCTTAAATGCTACTTGTTTGTTCTTGTGTGCTTAGTTTCCTTTTTTTATTTGGTAAATTTGCTTACCAAATTCATATTTGCTTTCTATATACCCTTTGTTGCTTTAAGTAGTCTCGGATATTTTGTTATCTCTTGTCCTTTGAAGCTTAAATCCAAAAGTTTGGTGTCTCTTATTGTCATTGACTCGTGATTATTTGTTTTCTTTGACTTCCAACCAATTAAGTTGTTAAAATATAATTGGAGCTCACTTTGGTCCTCGTAGTCTTCCAAAGACTTTGAGATTCAACTAAAGAGAGGAAAAAGGCAATGTGGTGAGAACATTTGAGTGATAAAAGCCATTACAATTGAGGTTATAAACGGGGGATTGAGTGATACAATTTGAGTGAATTGCTCTCCAAAGAGTAAGACCGAGTGGTGAGGAAAAATTCTGATTATTTTTTCCTGACACTAACCACTTTGTTTTGTGAGTTTTGTTTGTGATGTCTCGCAGGCGGGAAGAAACTTTCTTCACTAAAGTTCTTGTGAATCAAAGGGTTTGTGGTATTGTAATTGATAGTAGCATATAGATTAATATGGCTAGTACATATCTTGTTGAAAAGTTGAATTTGCCTACTTTGCCACATCAAAAACCTTGTAAGTTCTTATGGTCAACTGAATGTGAAGTGTTTGAGGTAACTGAGCAAGTTATTGTATCTTCCACTATTGGTAAGTATTCTGATAAGGTAGTTTATGATGTTGCACCTTTGCTCACATGTCATACAACTTGGTCAACTATGAGAATTATCTGAAAATAGTTTTTATGATAGCTATACTAAGGTGTATCACTTGTGTAAAAAGGGTAACTAGTTTAATAATTTATTCCTTTGCCACAACATCAAATAGAAGAAAAAAGATTAGAAATTCAAGGAAAATTTCTTAATTGGAATAAAGGTAAAAAGCAAAGTACGAAAAGCCAAACAGCACCAAAAGTCAAGATAAAAATATTGTAAAGGATTCGACTAAGGCCAAGAAAAAGAGAGAAAGGAGGGAGATATCAAGAGAATTTATTTTGTCATGTCTAACCTTGATTTATCTTTGTCTAGTTTTCTTTCCTATGTGTAGCCCTTCAAAGGTGTAAGTCATTATGCACTAAACTTCCAATTATGTATCTCATCATTCCAACCAAAGCAAGGTAAGGAAGATATGGTAATTAGTACCCTATCTCAAAGGTAAGAAATTATTTCTGTTTTTTGTATTGAAATTCTTAGATTTGAGCATCTTAAGAAATTGTACTAATTTAATTTCGAATTTAAACTATTTTTAGTGTAATTTTGTTTATTTCTTGTTTAAAATTTATTCCTTAAATTTGGTTCTTGACTTGGTTGTTGTTTTGAATATAAAAGGCATCCAAATTCTTGGACTTCAATTCCAATTCGTGGAGCATTGTTTGGATAAATCCGTCCAAGCCTTAGTTGATAATCATTTACTAGCCATCAAATACAATTTGAATTGTTGTGTTAGAATGCTACACGATTTTCAACATTTTACTTTTGTTCAAAATAACTTGGATAACTTTGTTAGATTGGTTAATTTCGAATCTCAAGTAAAGTTAACTTCAAAATTTTCAAATTTTGTCCAAGTCAAGTTAAGTTTTGTTATGGCGGGATAACTTGTTTGATTTTATTTTACTTAGACATGCCACCAAAATTTTTGTTCCTTACTTAGTTTTTGAGCAACCTAAGTTGTGTGATTTAGGTCAAATACTTTGCAAGAATGAAATCGTATCAATTTTGCCTCAAAACACTTTGACTAAAATTTTTGTTTTTGGACAAATAACTTTCAATGTGTCACAATCAGTGTTTTTTGGCAATTGCTCAAATATATGTGCTTATCTTTTGTCAAAACTAAATGATTTTCAACTTTGGTATGCACATTTGTTTAACTGTCTAGATCGTTACTTTGCAAAACTTTGTTGTGTTCACAATAGTGCACAACTTCAAGGCCTATCTTCTACTAGTCCTGTGTCCCATTTGACTAATCCATGTTTTTCTTATCCAGGTTCGGATTCGAGGACGAATTCTTTTGAGGAGGGAGGGAATGATATGGATCCGAATAGTCTAAAGATGTGTCAAAATGAGAAGATGAAAGAAAGAGCAAGCGTGAACTTGAGCTTGCCAAGACTGAAGCACATTTGTCGTATTTTGATCAAGTTAGATTGGACTATTCTCAATTCACTAATACATGAAATCCAATTCTTCAAAGTGAAGCACAAGTGAAGATCCTTTAAGTGCAAGAAGGCCAGATTTCTTTTCAAGTTTATTTTAGTTTGGTCTTTATTAGTTTAAGTTTGTGTAAATTGGGCTGGTTTTAAGTTGGGTTTACTTGTTGATTTAATTCTTAGTTTTTAAGCTCATTAATTAGCCTTAATAAGGCCCATTTAGCCCAAATCTTAGAGCAACTTATGGCTGAACCCTAACACTACCTTTTTAGGAGTTTTTAAGCTAGTTTTTAGGATTTTATGAAGCATATAAATAGGAATTACCATATGGACGAATTTCGGCCTTTTTTTTATCAATAATATTCGTCTTTTTTGTGAGGAAAAAGTTCTTTCTTTTAGTCTTTGGATTAAAACTTTGTTGGAATCATCGCTTAAGCAACAGTGATTGTTCTAACTGACTTATAGATTTGATTCTTGCTGATTCATATAGCAACGGGTTATTTCTCATTTTAAATCTTGTTAAGAGTTTGGTTCTTGTCTTGCTATAGACAACGGGTTGAATTCTTGCTTGATTTTTGTGTGTTCTTTTCGTTCTTGTTTGTGTGTGTTTGCTGTCCAAATTCTTGTGACCAACTTTGGAGTCGATCCTTGGGGTTTTGGTGCCCCCAGAAACTTGAATTGTTAGCTTTCATGGCATCAAGTTCATTGCACAAGGGGTTCGGATCACTTTTAAAAGGCTTAACTTCATGATTGGATACTTATCTAATTGTTAACTTCCATTAACTTCAAATGGAGTAGGGAAGTTTAAAGCAAGGCCATATGTGAGAGCACACACATAGACGTAGGGTGTGCCTTTAACCTTATATTAATATTAAATATAAGGTACCATAGATAGGCTGCATACACCATTTCAATAAAGGAGTTGTTTTGGTTTGCATTTCATAATCAGAATAAAAAGGGCAAATTACCGTAAATCTATTGTATTAATTCTTACCCCTTAGTCCTTAACCCCCATATGTTTAAATATTGAAAATACTTATGTAAACCTGATTTTAGACTCCACCTATAAATCTTATAGATAAAATTAAATTTTATTAAATCTTACTTATATCAGTGGATGTCCTTTATTCTATATTGTTTAATACACACCACAGGATTTTTAAGTGGAGTAAATAAACTGGATCTACATAAGTATTTTTCATGAAATATATTTGAAACCACTATGTAACCCAACCCAATCCAAAATAAATTTGAGGCTAAATAGGTTGGGTTACTTGAACTTTGTTGGGTTGGGTATTAAAAAACAAAGCCCAACCCAATAATCCGATATAATTAACTTATAATTTTTTTTTCTCATTTTTTTTCTCATTTCATCTAACTTATAATCTTTTATCTTCATTACTGACATAACACTTTTTTCTTATCTTTCTTGACACAATTCTTTCATTTTTTGATTAAAAAAAACATTTTTTTGTAGTAGATGCCCATTACAATAGTTTTTTTTAAAAGTTTTTGGGATCAACTCAAATAAACATGAAACCCAACTGAATGTACTTAGATTGGGTTTACTTAGGTTTTTATATTAGTTGGATTGGGTTGCGTTGGTTTTTAAATTCTCAACCCAAATGGGTTGCCAATCCAATAACCCAACCCATTAACACTCTAGTGAAAGGTGTTATAAATAGAACATCATCTGAATTAATCGATTTCATTGAAATTACTTGGTTACCCTTAATTCCGACTCATTGTTGTTTTTTTCACTTGACCTACCACCACTAGCAACCATCGTCTCCAACCCCTCCCCCTACATCTCATCCACTTTCATATTCCTTTTTGTCTTCAATCCTTAATCCAATAATCGAATAAACTAACATTTGTAGATACAAACGTTATTAGATTGATCCCAAAAAGTACAAACATCATAAACAAAACAGAGAGCAAAATACAAAGACAAATAATTGCAAATCCTTCTCTTTAAAAAAGAAAGAAAGAAAGAAATAAAATTAGTTAAGAAAAACTCAAAAAAAAAATTTAATCAAGAATCCAAAAAAAAAAAAAAAGAAACAAATTTCATCCCAAACCTAGAAAGAATTGACATCAACACAATAATCTAGGGAAGAAGTATTAAGCGAAATGTGAATTATGAAAGAAATAGGAAGAGATTGAAGATCTGGGGAAGATACAGTTAAGGGAGTATGGGGTAGAAGTCTATGGGAAAGAGGGTAGGGGAAGGGGATTGGAGATGGATGAGGAGAGGAAGGTGGAAAGGAAACATGAGGTAAAAAGAAGGATAAGGGGTTGGGTGTTGGGGGAGGAAAGACCTTGAGGGAAGGATGGAGGTCATCAGTAGTGGTGGAGGAGATTTTGTAATTGAAGTAATTTTTTTTTTTTTGTAAAAGTATGGCATTTTGGTTATAAAAATGTTAAATTTTTAGGGAAAATGAAATACTCACTTTTAAGGCACCTGTACTTCAAACACCGTTAACTTAGATTATTTCCGTCTACTTTACCTTTCAGAGTAAGTTATATAGGATTTAAGATATATTTTAAAAATATATGAAGGCTATAGTTTGAGGGTTATACCACATGGAGATTTACAAAAATTTAGCGAATAAAAATAGAGAATTATCAATACTACAATTATTATGAGTTTTTTATAATTCCGCCCGACATGTTTGGTTTGCTTGTAATCCAAAATAGTCTGTTTCAAGTTTTTACTTTTTACTTGCTGATGAGAATAAAATAACAAGCCAATATCATTGCAACTTGTGACTAGTTTTCCAGGTTTTCATGCACCAGAATCACTGGATAATTCTCATTTGTAATCTAATTAAACCTAGAAGACAAGTTAAGGTCCATGCATCAACTTTACTATAGAGGTGCTATGTACATTTTACTATTAATCAATTACTACTTTGAAGTCTCTTTTAAATTTTATTTACTAGTTTGAGTTTAATAACTAACTTAAGCATTGGATGCTCTTCTAGTTACAATTCCATTGTTCTAAATTTGTACTAGATTTTAGGGCTACCTATTTTGCAAGGTTCCAAAATATCTATTAGAAAGTTTGATGATATACATGAAACATTCACATAGATATTTTTTACATCAACATTTGGCATCATCTGCAAAATTTGAACAAAAAAAAAAAAATACATGTCACCTGGTACACGTAATTCCTACCAAAATATCACCGATAAAGAAAATCGTAAAGTAGTCAACCAACAGTAGTCTAACTGCTTACTAAGAATATTTGACCAGCAAGAGAAGCAAGGAGGGTATTCAATCGTCGCGAGCAAGACAAGGATGTTGATAGCTTATGACTGAGGCATGGAAGTAGTGTTGCTAAAAGACCTCCTCGGCAACAAACAAAGAGCTGGATTAATAATTATGTGTCTATGGACTCCCAAGATAATCTCATCACAACCTGGGCCACAAGTTATGAGCAGAAGAAGGTAGCAACTGTGATGGATGTTAATGCCATAAGATAGGCTCTATTCAAGGCTAAAGCTAAAGGATGGGATGATATGTTGATATTGTCCAACAATAAGATGATCATTCATAAAATCTCCTCAAGGAATGATGATGACGTTCGGTTGGCTATTCTACTAGAAGATAGAGTTGTCATGAGTAGTTTGTTTTCTAAGATATGTTTTACTTCAATTCCAAAAAATTTGAATATAGTAGCAAATTATCTAGCTAGATTTGCAATTTTACTGACTTCAAAGATAAATTAAGTGGAAATTTTTCTTCCCCATATAGCTAATAGTTTGGTGATTATTAATGCCATTTGTTCTTTTCCTAATTAATTATAAAAAATATATTTTTTCATAACATATTATAATTAAATCTCTTTATTACTTCTAAATATAGAAGATTTTGCGGTTCCTTTGGGAAATCATTCCATTGTACTATGATTACTTATATAGTACAATATCATATGTTTTAAAATCTTGTATTGTACAAGCAATCAAAACACAATAAAATGGTCCCTAACGAGATTGTAAAACTCCTCTTAGTATGATATAATTAAGAACTTCCCTCTTAATTATTAGTCGAGTATGATTATGTCTTTTACCTTTTTATTATTTTAACTAACATGAGAGGCAAATCTCATGGGTGTGAATTTAAAAAAATATACATAAAAGCAAAAGTATAGATAGTGGAGACGGGGTGAGGAGAAGATGAAATTAATGGATGATTAGTTGGTTAAACATGCAATATAGTTAAGGTAGTAGTGAAAAAGATATTTAGTGTGGCTGTCATTTTTTGTATCCCTATTTTACCCTTGTTTAGGTAGTTTTAAAACTTTTCATCCTTTTATTTTGTATATGTTTTGCTCTTAAACTTCTCTTTTTTTTAGGTAGCTTTAAAACTTTCCATACGTCTTTTTTACATTATTTTTTCATTAATATTTTTTTAATAATATAATTATTTTTATGATAACACAATAAAAACATAATAAAATTATTTGTTATAAGGAAACACATAGAATGTGCAAAAACAACTAGAAAATGCAAAGGTAAAATTGGCAACTCATATAGTGGCATCCCACTAAAATAAAACCTCCTCGATTTATATAAAATAAGACATAGATATTATCAATTTCAATACTCTAAAAATCAACCCTATCACAAGTATTTACTTACCTAATATCTTTTCTAATTATGTTATCAATTTTAATTCTTTGAATATGAATAAGGTTGCATTTGAGTCGATAAATTTGTTAAAGAACATTTTTAAAATCCACTAATTAGTTGGAGGGATTTATAAAGTTAAAATAAATAAATTTTAAATTCTCAAATTAGAAATTATTTGAAAACCTTACTTTCATACTTTTTAATTTAAGTAAATTTAAAATTCATTGGTAAGCATAAAATTTTTTCATCATATTAGTAAATTTCAAATTATTCATCAAATTCTTCATTCCAATCACTACCTAACATCCTTTTCTTTTTTCAAGTTAAGAGTACAGGTCCAAGATGACCACATGCATATCCACTTCTTACAGTATAAGTTTATTATTTTTTTTTATTTAAAACAGTTTCCATTTGGCATATCTACCTTGAACCAAAATATTCCCAACTTAAGCATATACAAGAATACAACCAAGATATTTTTTTTCTCTCTATAGTTTGAGAGAGATATGGATCCTTTCCATTTCTTTCCTTAATTTTTTTCTTCATTTCCTTATATCTAAGTAATTAAAATTTAAGAAAATGATCTGAAAAAATTATTAATTTTACCCAAAAAATCTCATTGAGTAGATCATTATATCCAAAATTCAATTTATTCAGAAAAAAAGAATTTCATCATTGAATCACGTTTCACATTTGGACGGTGTAGGATTTTTTAAATTTTGATAAAACTAAAATTGCTTAATCAAACAACAAAAATTTATCATTTTTTCTGATTTTTCGCTAGGCCTTTATGTGAAACCCAGTATTTTAATAGCCTTGTTCTTTGATTTTAATTGGTTTAAAATGTTTTTCATATTATTTTTAGTCATAAGGTACTTCAACTTATTCGTTTTTCAATTCGGCAAAATTTTCGATTTACGCGATTTCTGACCCGTTTACCAATGTGTAAAAGAGACATTAAGTGTAATTAGTGCATTGTGGTGTGTGAGTGTTGTTTGATGGCTGATTTATAATGTTATTTAGTAGCAAATTAAGAAAAAAAATTAGTTTTTGGGTCTTATAGTCAACTTGGAGACTATTTGATCATATGTACTTTAGTCATTTTCTTAAATTTTAATTACTTAGATATGACAAAATGAAGAAAAAAATTAACAAAAGATGCTACAACAAAGGATCCATATCTCTGTCTCTTATACACATCTAGATGTGTATAAGAGACAGACCCCTTTGTAAATAAAATCTTACCTCTGTCTCTTATACACATCTAGATGTGTATAAGAGACAGGTGCAGCGGTCAGTTTTGTAGGATTCTTAGGGCTGAAAATAAACCTGATTAAGAACCATGTAAAAGGACATATTCACATACATATTTGCAACTTATATAAGGCCTGGTCTTTTATACACATTCTAGATGATGTATAAGAGACAGGAGTAATAGTAGATTAGAGTAGATTAGAATAGAGTAACTTGACTTAGGTTTTGTCTTCCATATGTGCCCTAGAATGAAACATGCTATGAATGCTTATGTTTATGCTTTTAATGATGTTTTAAGAGTGTTTTAAGGTTAGTTTGGATAGGAATTGAGACTTGAAACCAAGTGGAATTGATTTCCCTTCATTTTGTAAGTAAGCGGAAGTTTGGCGCCCTATACTAGGATAATTTGGATAATTGGTTATGTATGAAGGATCTTAAGAGACAGCCCCATAACCACTACAATTAACTCTATTAGTGGGTTAGAGCAACAACCTATGGTTGGAATGCGTGTGGCTAATCGGTAAAAATTTGATATAGTAAGAGGATTTAGAAGTGTATAAGAGACAGGTATTACACACACTCTATCACCTGTCTCTTATACACATCTAGATGTGTATAAGAGACAGCAATAGATATAGTCCGGCTATTGCTCATGAATCTTTCCGTTTATGGATTTTGATTGGTTGAATATGTTGTTTTGAGTTGGGTTGTAACCAAGGTCCCTTGAATACCTTGGAATTGGATTTTGTTGGTTGGTTGAATATGTTGTTTTGAGTTATTGTAACCAAGGTCCCTTGAATACCTTGGAATTGGATTTTATTGGCAGGAGGATAGCATAATTATAGCCTAGGGAGGCGAAGTTTTTCAGTTTTTCTGAAAATCGAGCTTATTATCTCCTAATCTAGCAGAGAATACGAATTTGAGTTAACTAAGTGTTTTGACTGGGGTTTTAGCTTGTTGAAGTTGGTCGAAATTGTGAAAAGGTCATTTTGACCAAAGAGCTGTTGGTGTCGTTTTATCGCTTTCGTCGCTTCCCTAGTCATTCTTTAACTTCTACATCTCTTCTAAGAGTCCTCTTCTATCTGCTTTAGGTACCACGCCACCTACCATCGCGTTTGATCATTGTGCAATTTTGCTTTGATAGGTGGGTAACATAGATTCTCTTCCACTTGTATTTTGTTTAACGACTTTCAAATATGTTTGGATGGATTTTAGAATGTGTATGATGTTTGAACTGCACTTATTACCATCTATTTTGGAACTATTACATATGAAATCGGGACCAAGCTATTTTATGTTAATCAAATGATATGTTTGCAAACTCTTTTGATATGAAAGCATTTTATGAATTTTGGCTCATAGGTGACCTTGGTATATAATTTTATATGTGTTTGGAAATGCTATCTCATCCACCACTAGCATACTATCTTTTGAACACATTAGATGTTTAAGACTATGCGTCAGACATGCCTGACATAGCTGAAATGGCATGATACGTTTAGAAACTCCTTATGACTAGAATTTCTATTACTAACTTTAAGCAATGCCACTATTGTTGGAATTCCTCTTTACCACGAAACTTGAAATTTTTACCGATTAGCCACACAAAAAAGTAGTGTATTAGATAGGTTTTGTATTGATGAACTTTGTTTTTTGTTGTAGCATCTTTTGTACTAAGAAGGAATTTTGTAATTCGTATTTTTGTGTAAAAATGAAATATTCGATTTTATAGTTAAGAAATGGTTTGATGGTTCTATTACATTGCGGTTAAGTTTGTTGCTGTCTCTTATACACTTCTAGATTGTATAACCATTGTGCCATTAGCGCGGCGTGTTACGGTCCCGTTTTTGGGGCGTGACACTTTACATAAAACATGATTTGACTGATGAATTGTTTTGATTTTATTAAAAATATTTTTAAATTTTTATTTTTTTAAAGATAAGTAGAGGCTCCTCCATTTACCCCTATATGGAGAGGACTCTTAAATGTTTAAGAGTATTTCTATTCCTCTTGTAGAAGCTTATGAAATCTTTTCAATTTTCAAAAGACATTTCTTCACTCTTTATTCATTGTTTAGATATATGGCTGCCATTAATGAATATATCTAGAAGTCCTAAAACTTTTACTATAACCCTTCAAATTTTTCAAGAATTTTGGATATGGCATAGATTCTCTAATTGCTAGTGCATTTTACCTCAGAGTGGAAAAATTAATCCTAATCAGCCATTATTCCCTCATCTAGGAAGTGTTAATGCTAATCAACTCATTAACATGTGACTAATTCGTTTATGACATAGGAAATAAAACTTATTTAGGAAAAGATAATAAGAAAATTGATAAGGAGTGAGAAGAATCAAGTAACCCAAGATGCTTTGTTTTATGATTTAATTTTGACACAGTATCATGGTTTGGATTTTCTCAAGGAAGTCTCCTAGATGAGGCATTTTGTAACTAAAATTTTGTCATTCTTCCTCAAATATTTTGTTGAATGATTACTTAGTAAGGGTTGCATCAATTGCATTTTTTTAGGATCTTTGAATTTATTAAGCCTTCATAACTATATTTTTGTTGATTACCAGATCATCAGGCTGTCATAATCCATAGGTCATGGTATCATTGTGGGGAAGGAGAATCTCTACTTGAAGTCTTAAGATTAAACTTCTTTTACGAATGCCATTAGAGGTATCTTGTGTTCTAGGTCTCTAAATGGGTGATAAAACATAAAATATAATAGGGAAGGGAGTACAATAATTTTGTAAAGAGAGAGTGTGTGATATATATTTTATTTGATGTACATCTTAGGTCGCTTTACAATTGAGGGGTAAGTCCCTATTTATAGGAATTTGGTCAGTGGGGTCCAGGGAATCATACCCAACTGCCCAACCTAACCCAAAGAGGTTCATACCCTTATATCCAAACTAACATGTGCCTGAATTGACCTCAACCGAGCCAAACCCGAATGTGCACAAACCTGATCTCATGCCGAGCTCATGCGTTGATTCGAACTTAGATGAAGTCCGAACCCGACCTTTGATATCTGAACTACCATATAATGATTACATATTTATCTTGTAATGGGTTGTATTAGGCTATACATGTGTTAATACAATATAGTGTGCTAATTTCTATATCATCAATGGGCTTTACCGATGTTTTGGTGTCTATTTCAGATTTTCCATTTAGCATCAAGAAAGAACTTCCAAACTTTAGCCTAGATATATTTTAATGTTGGTGTTCTCATTCGTTTCTATCACCTGAGAAACGTTGAGTTGAGGAATTTCTAACTCCTTAAGGGAGTAAGTCATGCAAATGTAGCTGACTCTATATTAGTTTTTGGAATGTTTCTTTATTGAGTACTGAAGATGTCTTCATTTTTTGATGTTTCACTAAGCAACTGATGCATGTGAGTAGTAGTTGAGCTGACTTACTCAACTCTATCTATTTACCTTTGTTGAAGAGTTAGAAGTTATTGTTGCTCAGTTTAGCCTGCTCCTTAATAGGTTCTATTCTTGGGTGAGAGGAAAAGGAGACAAACGAGGAAAACTTTTCCAAACACTCATGATTACTTTTCGAGGATGCTTTTTATATTACTCAGGCTTCTATACTACTTCATCTTCTTCTAGCATGATGAGCTATGGTAAGAGTCTCCACCTAGTGCTTCTAGAGTAGCAATCTCTTGATCTTGGCAGTCAGCGTAAGGAAGTACTCTAGATTGATGTAGTAAGGGAGTTCAATGTTTTGGGTATTAGTGGGAGTTGTGTGTCAAATTGAAGGAGTCAGTTCTCAAATGAAATGATTGGAATTGGTTGACAAGGAACTGATAGAGTTTCTATCTTGAGCAATTCAACGAGTATTAACCATTATTATCTAAGTAGTACGAAAAGAATAAAGATTTTATTTATCACGCCAAGAGTGTTTTATAACTTTTGGCTTCACACAGACAACGCCAACTATTAGTGCAAATTTTGTTCTAGTCCTTTACTTCAGCTGTCAGCTTGTGGAATGCCTGGAAGGGACAATGAAGGTTGTCCTCTAAGTAGGACTGTCAATTGGGTTTTGTGGGCTGATTTTGCCAATCCAATTTTAAAAGCACTCATTCAGGCCTATTCTCAACCCAATAAGGCTCAAAAATGTGCGGCCCATACTCAGTTAACAAAATTATTCGAGTTTCAAGCCCTGATCGGGCTGGCCGGACTCACATTATCCAATAAAATTTTTTATAGATAAAACTATTAAATTTTTGTTTTTTAACATCCTATCAACATAATAAGAAATAGTATGTACTACTAGGATCCCGCTAGACAACTATTAACTATAGTCACAATATTACAACTAAAGTTTAGGTTATTATTTTCTTTGTGAATTAGTTACCTGAATTTAGTTATACTAATTACTGAAATGTAGTTTTGTTAAGTAAATAGGATATTCGAATCATTAACTATAGACAACTATTGGCTATTATCTATATCATTAATTTCCAATAAATAGCTATTAACTATGTCATTGAGTCATAATATTACAATTAAAGTTTGGGTTATTATTTTCTTTGTGAAGTTGTTACCCGAGTTTAGTTATGTTGATTATTGAAACTATAGTTTTGTTAAGTGAATAGAATAATAGAATCGTTAGACTTTACTAATGTAAAATTAATTATGGTATATTATTTAATTTAGGCCAATATTATATATAAATATGTGTAATTATTTACTATTTTATTTATATTTATATAGGTAAATTATATACAACTCCCATGTGGTTTGACTAAAATTTATATTTTCATATGGGGCGAACTGTAGATTTGCAAACCATAGGTGGTAATTAAACATTAGCCAGACCACAAAGGGTTTTCTTATAATTTACCCATTTCTATGTAGTTATTAGGGTATGATTTTATTGGGGTTGAGTCTAGTAAAGCCCAAACTCGCTCACAATTTAATCAGGCTTAATATTTAGGCCCAATACCCCCCGTCTCACCTTAATATAAGGCACCACCCATTATTTATTGGCCCAATGGGCCAATCCGGTTCATTGACAGTCCTACCCTTGGGAACACTCCAATATTTAAGTCAATAAGAGTTATAAATAATGGGTAAGGTCAGAGTTTTACAATGGATAGAGATGATAGTTGTTGTGTATTTTGTCATATGTGATTATGTGAGAACATATCATACATATAAGAGATATTAGGATTTTGGACTTGTGGAGATTATGGTCCATCTAGGATACAAACCTATTTAAGAGGTTGAGATTTCATTGCCTATCAAATTATATTGCAACACCAACAAACTTCAATTCGAGGGTAAATATGTAAAATAATCATGCTAAAAGAATTTCCTTTCTATCCTACTACTTCCCTCCATGATAGAGGAGAGTTATCATCCCCCTTTTTCTTTCCATTTTAACTTTGTTTTTGTCATGAACTCCCAAACTAGGCCATATTAACCTACACAAGGTCACTGTTCACTTAGGTTGGTAGGCAATTTCTAAATCACAAAATGAGTATAAATTAACCCTTCACCTAACCAACACCTTTACTCTGGCAAGTATACCAGGTAGGTTTGTAGGTTTGTAGGTTAGTAGAGAACGGGTATCCGTTCCCACGAGGATTGAGCTGATGATTACAAGGCTTGTCAAGTGTTTAATATTTATACAATTAAAAAGGGAGTTTTCATACACTACTCAAGCAACAAAAGATTCACAAGTAAGAAAATACTAAATTAATTTAAAGAGCAATTAGGGCTATACTAAACTAGAACGGAAATCATAAAAAGACATAAATACATGTAATATAGACTACAAGGCAACATAAATTGCACGAGCAATTAAAAATTGGAGATAAACTAGTTATTAGAACTACTTCTATTAAAACATGAAATTTAAACTAAAGAACTTACTTAAAGTATCACCCTAAAGAGGTACGAAGAGGAAGCAACAAGGTAGGCAACTAAAGATCCAAATTAGAGAGCAATTTAAGTCTATGCAAGTGAATAATTAAACTAAACACTAACACTAAACTACTCTACCAACTAGGAAAACAATTAAAGACCTAAATAAGAAAGCAAGGAATTAAATGAAATAATGAAACAATACTAAAAATACTACCCTAGGAAAGTACACAAATCTTAACTAGTAATTGACTGAACAATGATTGAGGAGTAGGGAGGAATTTTCCATAAATAGAAAATCCTACACTAGATATCATGATGTTTTTCGTTTTATGCTATTTTAGAAAAGAAATTGAAATGAGAGTTTTCTAGATTTAGGTTAATGATTGAGATAAGAAAACTACATTTAACGAAAACCCACCGCTAATTAAAGATAAGAAACTAAGGAAAACAAGATTTAAAGCAAGATTTACTACTAAAGATTAAAATCTATAATTAAGCTAGAAACTAGTAGAAACTTAAACTAGGGTAGATTGCAAGAGAGAGAGAGAGAGAATGAAAATACTTAAAATTGGTATCAAATAAAAACTAATCAAAACCCCAATAAATTAAGGGTAAAAGATAGAACTTTTTACAAATAGATTAAAGCTAAAAACCAGAGTTTTTAGTAGGAGAAAAAATAGTACTAAGACAAGACTACACTATCTAATGGATTACTCTTAGGCCACCTAACTACACTACACCTACCATGTGTTTTTAGGTGTATCTCCTAGGGTAATTTCAAAAATCTCCTAGTCAAAGTGCTGACTTTTCGTCTTTTATCGCGGTCACTATTTTCTCTATACAAATTTAGTGACTGTGGTTGTTGAAGGGATTTCATTTTTGCTCGATAACCTCAAATATTGAATTTTCTTCTTAGATTCTTTGACTGCGGTAATTGCACCTTGAAGCTGAAGTGATGGAAACTGAGGTTATTGATTTCTTGACTTGACTTCCTTGACTGCGATTGTGAAGCCATTGACCAGATTTTGACTTTTGCTTCTAATTCCAATAAGCCCAAATTGGTGCATAATTTTACCAAAAATCTTAATATTAGTCTAAGTTCTTAAAAATCATAGCTAGGCATAAATCATAAGCAAAAACCAACAAACTGATCCGAATGGGACTAGAATGACCAAAATTTGCATAGAAATAAAGGTAAAATAACTCTATGTAATAGAGTTAAATCATACCCTCAAACCCAGCATTTTGCTAGTCCCGAGCAAAACAAGATTAAAAAAGAAAAAAAAAAGGAGCTAAGCACACCATCAATGAAAATGAAAGTAAATTGACAAGGTGAACTTGAAAGCGTTGAAGCATGTGCAATTGGAGTTTTAACTTCATCAAACTAAACATGTTCAACCACTTGCAGAATTTGAAAAGTAAAACTAGTTCTAAATGCACATCTCATCTTGACAAGTGAAGTATTAAGAGAATGCCTCTTCAATTCTGAGGTGATTAAGAGTAAACATATCGAATTTCACAAGAATCAGCTTCAAATGTAGAAAGATCACTAAGACTTGTTCGAACAAACCACTAAGATGCAAGTGAACATCCAAGGATATTTGTAACCACCGTAAGACCTAGTCAAGAACATTAACTAAGGCAATGCTTTACCCCACAAATCTCTAAGATATTATAGCTTAGATTAAGGATCACATAGGACTTTCAAAGTTGTAATGTAGACTCAAGGGTGAAGGTGGGACAATTTTCGAAAAAGAGTGACTCAATTCACCTTAGTTAATCACAACAAAACTTTGAACCTAATCCCGTGAACAAAAATCCCCACAAACCCACAAATGGACCAATTCCCACTTGAAATATTGGCTCAATTAAATATATTACTAAGGAGATATTTTTCATTCTCCTTTATTACAAAATTATATTCAACATTATAGAAATTAAGATAAGTAGAATTTTTTTCTATTATTTTTTTAAATAATAAAATAAATACAAGATAATTTAACTTTATTGCATCTACTTACAAAAAGGAAATTGAGAAAAGAGTAAGCAATTAGATTTCAATTCCCTATCAATTCTGCAAAAGTCAATTTAATTCCATCATGTTACTTGAATTTCACAATTTTGGTCCTAATTTAATCAAGGTGATGGGATGAATATATTGTAAATTAAGAAAGTGTAAATGGTTAAATTGTGTGGTTGTTAAAGAATTAAGACTTAAAGGATCAAAATTGAGGGGATGCTAGGGATATAATAGATTCTCAGGTAGGCTTTATGGCTCAAACGGTCTAAAGAAATGCCTAGTTCATTTTCAAAATCCGACTATTTGGTAAGTAGGGAGTTCACACTACCTTAACTAAAGTCCTAAACCAAACCTCACTAGCCTACAAAATATCCCACAATTCAAATCATGCAAAATGACAAAGAATGCTTAAATCCTTTTTTTCTACATTATCAACCAATTTCCAAGCACTTCAACATATGTAAACTTAGTCAACTATGAAGTGAATATGGTATTCTAATACTTGCATTCAAAATATAGCTTAGCATCCAAAACTAGCCAAGAAAAATAATTTACATACAATAGGTCAAATATTTGGTAAAGTTTAAAGAGTTCACCAACTCAATTCATCCATTCCAAACATATATACTATAAAACATACATAAAATAATACCGCTGCATTTTTTATATTATTGGAATGATGAGTACCACTCATCCATCCACTCACCATAATTCACGTTACTATAAAAAGCAAAATAAACGTAAAAAAATAATAAAAGCAGTCAATAGAAAACAAAAATAGAATCTTGCCAAACCGATCCAAAGATTTGTACCAACCATAAAATAGATAACCTAAAAGTCAAGGGTGACCGTACCAAGTTGGCCCACCAGTCACCCATTTACCAAGTATACTCACTAACCTCAAGTAGTCAAAATAAGTGCTTAATGTCATGCAAAGGACCACTTGGGGAAAATTTTTTCAAAAATTAACTAGCAACTAGATAATAGGAGTTTGATGCAAATAATCTAAATCTACTTGTACCAAATAAAAGAAAGCATTGAAATTGTCTCTTCCATCTGTCAAAGCATAATCATAAAAAAAGAAAGTAAAAGTAGGGCGGTTGGGCTTAGAAATCTCTCCCCTCATCATTTCAGTCCTTTCACCGTAGATGTCATCCATTCCATTGCTCGACTCCTCCAAGTTGGCCTTCGCTCCGTCCTCTTCTTCTTCCTCACCTCTGTCTCCTTGTATGTTCACCGTGGTGCTTGTAGTTCACCATGTGGGTGGAAGAAAGGCTCATCTCGAGGTGGCCCAAAGTGCCACAATAGAGGAGGGCAATGGTGGACCCATATCTCAAGAGTAGTGGTGTGGAGAACTTGGCCGATGAATGTGATGTTGCGGTAGAGGGCCATTTGAATGTAAGTCTAGTAGGCATGACGCTCATGATCTGTTTGTGGGCGATTGTACACATACTCCGTTGACTAAGTAACTCTATGTGCTTAAAAGGGTGCTTGAGGAGGTTTGACAAGTGCCATTCCCACCGAGTTGTGCCTTCAATACTCATTCAACATGTTACGCATATATGTACCATTGATTTTTCCCTTGGGTTGCACCTCCTAATCTCCATCCAATCTGGGACAACCTGCATCAATATACAATTGAGTAACAAGACTAGGTAATAAAATAACGGTTTTCCTGACTTAGAGTTCCTTGGGAAATCATAATAAACCGTCTTGCCCAAATCTATGGTCAGGTTCTCCCAAAATCTCTGAAACCAAGCACGCCTTGTCCCTTTGCATGGCACTGAAAGTGGATGTCCTCAAAATGTGACAACTAAATGAAATACAATCAAATCTTGGGCAAAAGTTGCATATATTTTTTCTTAAATCCCAAAATTTTGGTGTTAGATTAGTTGGACTCCCACTTCAGATCCCCTTCGCTCAATCGTACCCATATTTTGGCATAGTCGGGTCCCCCAAACTCCGGGTTCACTAGGTCTCCATACTCACTTCCCTGCAAATTTGGAGTTCTAAAGACAACATTGATTTTCTGGGGCTAACATCTACCCATATTCCCCTCACATACACCTTCTCGTCCTCCATACCACACAAATTGCAGTGAAATTCCTTGACTAAATTGACATTACCCACAGGGGTTGTTTCATTTAAAGCTCGACAAGTTCTTTCTTTCAATTGATGCTCAATTTTCATACGGAAGTTCTCAAATTCACCCTAACTTTCGGATATGTAAAAAATTCTCTCTTGAATTATGTTAATGTTTACCATGAGCTTTGTACATTTTTTTGCAGCTTTACCATTAACAAATATGTGATCATCATAACTAGCACCCCCATTACCGCTACCCGGGCCCGTTTTTTGTTTTTTACCGGCCCGAGCCGTAGCACGAACTTTACCTTTATCCTTGTCTTTGGCCATATGTGCACAATTAAGCAAAATTTAACAACAAAGTGTACTAAAATGAACTAAGGGTACAACTGTAATCCAGCGATCAAAAATCCCCAAAATAGTCCAATAATTCACCAAAAATCCCCACAAACTATGATCAAAATTAATTCAACCAACTTCTACAAGGATAACTTAATGAATAAAAGCACTTACAATCATGACAGAGTTGGAATGAATTTACCGGTGCACTGGGCTAATTTCGATGTCCTTGAAGATCCTCTGGTGTAGAAACCTCCCAATTTTCGGGCAAGAATAGATTAGGGAGATGTGAGTAGTTATTAGAGAGTGATTTGGCTTGTAGATGAAGATAAGGTTATTGGAAGGGGAAAAATCGGCTGAGGAAGAAGAGTTTGTGTAGGTTTTCTAAAAACAAAAAAAAATGCCCAAAAATTATATATATTGGAGGGGTTGCAGTAATTGAATTTTAGGCATAAAATTTGTGACCACGATATCAAGGTGCAGTTAGGGTTTCTCAAAAAATTTCCTTATTGACCGTAGTCATTGAAAATGATGTTTTAAAATTTTGACTACGGTTTTAGACACTTGGAAAAAAATTTCAAAACGAGTTGATGACCGTAGTCATCAGATCACAGTTAAACTTCCAGGAGGTCTGGTCACTTGATGACTGCTGTTAAAAATTTTGAAAATTGCAGTCAAATAACTCTTAGAAATTTTTTTTGAAATATCAAACAAATGACCATGATGATTAGACTGCAGTTAAAAATTTTTGCTATGGAAAATAATGACCACAATTGACAACACTTTAGAAAAAAAATTTCAAAATATCTCCCCATTTGACCGCAGATATCAAAGCGCAGTCAACTTTCCAGAGATGCCAAGACCTCTCAATTACCGCAGTTTAAAATTGTAGTTACTGCGGTTACTATGCCTTAAAAAAAATTTCACTCCATCTTTTCCCATTCTTCTTCCATGATTTTCCACCACCTACAATCACACAAACATCAAATTAGAAAGCAATTTCAAGTGTTTTTCACTAGACTAGCTTAAACTAAAACTAACCAAAATAAACCTAGGATTAACCTAATTATACCTAAGCAAACCAAAATAAAAACAAGTAAAAGAGAAGAAACTTGGTTGCCTCCTAAGAAGAGCTTTCGTTTATAGTTGTTGGCTCAACTGTGGCACGTTGAGTCAAGCAAAACACTTAAGGATGGTCGGCCATCCTTTTGCTTTTGGTCTCCATGGGAAGAGCTTGATTTCTTTCTTCTCGACTACAATTGCTTGATGACCACCTTTTACATAAACATGTCTCTTCTTCAAAGCATTTGCAAGAGCCAATGGATCAAACACCACACCAATTTGCTTCTCATACCGACCCACTCTTCTTTTTGCGCATTTTCACTCGTTTGTCCATATTACTTCCCCGATTCTTGATGGTATCCCTCTGGTTCATTAATACATTTCAATCAACATCGGGTGGTTCTTCCTTTAATTCAGGCTTCAAGTCCTTCTTTGCTGCATTAATCATTTTGATTGAATTTTCTTCTTCTACTTTGGGTGCATCAACTTGTAACCTATTAACAAAGGATTCAAGTGAATAGTTGACAAAATATTCTTTAAATATTGGAACATTATCATTATATTCAAAGATGTCAAATTCAACCAATTCATTTTCAACTTGTAAAATCAACTTTCTTTTATTGACATCAATCACGGCATATGTAGCAGACAAGAACAGCCTTCCCAATATCAACAGAATTCCAACATCCTTGCCTGTGTGAAGTACTAGAAAATCAACTGGAAAAACCAACTTATCCACTTGAACTAACACCTCTTCTTATAGGCCATATGATTTTCTCTCAGCTAAGTTCGCCAATGAGGAAGTGTGATTTGAGTAGGTTTTGCACATGTAATTCCCAACTTGTCATATATGGTTTTCAGCATGACATTGATGCTTGCTCCCAAGTCATATAATAAGAGATTTAATGTATGTCCTCCAATATTCACCACTATAGAGAAACTATCGAGGTCCTTGAGTTTATGTGGCAATCTCTTTTGCACAATTTCACTACATTTAGCATTAAGGCACACCCTTTCATCTTTATCCTATCTTCGCTTTTAACCAATAGTTCCTTCATGAACCAAGCATAATGGGGCATTTTGGTGAGTGCATCAACCAAAGGAATATTGACATGGAAGTTCTTGAACATCTCAAGGAACTTCTTAAATTGCTTTTCCTTTTCTTCCTTCCTTGAGTCAACCAATCTTTCTGGGAATGGTATCTTCATCGAAGAGTATAAAGTCAATGGTTGTTCAATGTGCTTATCCTTGCACTCTGTCATCTTTTGAGCTTTGATTTCAACATCATCCTTTGTCTTTCGTCTCTTCATCACCTTTTGTTTCATCTTGTCCTTCAACCATCTTGGACTTTTGATTCCCGCCTTCTTTAATACCTTCATGTTTGTCACTTCTCATAGTCAACTCCCTTCCACTTCAAAGAAATGGCATTACATTGCTCCCTTATCACTCGATCCCTCAGATTTTGATCTCTCAGATTAGGGATTGTGTCAGCTAGCAAAGCTCCCAAAGGTCTTTCATTGGTTTGTTGAGCCACTTGACCAATTTGTATTTCCAAATTTCTGCTTAGAGCACTTAAGTTCCTAGTAATAGCCTCTTGGTTCCTTTTGAAAGTCCCATAATCCCTCTTCCAATATTCATTTTCTCTCCTCAAAGTTTCCACTTTGCTTCAGGGCTTCCTCATGAGCATTGTCTCTTTGAGAGTATTGGTCACTATACAACAATTGAGAATAATTGGGGGATTGATATGGAGGTCTATGGTTGATTTTGGTAGGAAGGATTTTGTGGAAATTGATGAGAATTAGCTTGGAAAATTCCTTTAATGAGGGGGTTGATAAGGTCTAGAAGATAAAGATGCTTGGTTTTGAAAATTTTGTGGTTAAGGGTTCGATGGGTAAGGAGGATTTTGTTGATTATTTTGATTACTCTACGAGAGGTTTGAATGATTTCTCCAAGATGGATTGTACGTATTTTCACAAATTTCGCACTAATTCCTTGAAGATAGTTGGTTGAAGACATGGTTCAATTGCTCATTTGGCCCCAAAGAGGCTTCACATTGGCCATTTAGATATCCACCACCATAAAAATCACAAAAAGAGGTGCATGAGATGAAGAATTCACGGCATTTATGGTATTTTCTCTACCCAAATTCTCCAAAACTCTTGTCAAGTTGTTCATGACATTCATCAACATCCCTTATTGAGCTTGCAATGCATCGCTTGAGTTCAAATTCAAGACACCTCCATGTTGAACATTGGCTTGTTGAACTTCTTGTTGAGCCACTGATGGAGCAATAGGATCATGATATTAGTAATGATGGATTTGATGCCATCCTATTAAACTATGCTTGAGCTTTCTCTAGTATTTTGAAAGATAATGAACCATCCGCGGATACGTCAACAATCAATTTGGTTTATTTAGTCAAATTCATTATAGAATGTTTGGATTTGAAGCCAAAGAAGGATTGCATGATGTGGGAACTTTCTCAATAATTCCTTAAATCTCTCCCACACCTCATTAAGACCTTCACCTATGTCTTGCTTCAAGGAAGTGATTTCATTTTGGAGTTTAGCGGTTCTTTAAGGAGGAAAATCTTCACCAAAAATTCTGGAGCTAATTGATTCCAAGTAGTGAATGTTCCTTGTGCATGTAATTGCAACCAAACTTTGGCTCGATCCCTTAGAGGAAAGGAAAGGCCCTCATGCGAACGCAATCGGGATGGACTCTATTGAACTTGAAGTTGTCCAAAAGTTCTTCAAAATTTAAGAAGTGTCCATAAGGATCCTCATTAGGACCACCTGTATACATTGCTTGAGTTTGTAACAGTTTTTTGAATAAGAGCGGGTTTGATTTCAAAATTGTTTGCTTGCACCGGCATCCTTGCTATTCTAGAATTTGCTGTATCAAAATTTGGCATTGTATAGTCCTAAGTGGTCACCCATTGGCATGAGCTCCATTGACTTGATTTCCCACTTCAATATTACCATTATTCCCCACTACTTCTTCTTGATCTTCATTCCTCTCATTTTCGTCGAATGCCTTAGCATTGAGTTGTGGGTTCGCCATTTGACTTTGCTCTTGTTCTTATTGTGTCTTTGCCCTTCTCATTCTAGTCAAGGCCCTTCTACCTCCCAATCAAATGGTCTCAATGACCTTCTATCCATCACTATAAACTACACCACACAAATAAACTAAGAGTCAAGTCTAAATGACAAGGCACCTGATGCCTTTACACACCTAGTTATAAATTTATAAAACACCTAAATCTTACTACTAACTAGGTGACATCCCACAATATATATGGTTGTCAACTAGTAACAAAGGAAACTAGCAGTATGTTGATCCAATAGAGATCGTTCCCACAAGGATTGGTCGATAATTACCGGTTATTGGGTTAGATTACAAGTTGAAGTGATTGATTAAGAGAAGAGATTTAACTAAAACTAGAACTAAAGAACTAAGAAAGCAATTAAAAACTATCTATTGCATTAAAGTAAAGACTAACACTAAGAAAGCATGTTTAAGAAAGCAAGTCAAATGGAAGCATGTAAAAGAAGTCATTTTTTAGAAAGCAATTAAAAGGAAAAAATAAGTTAAAGAGGCAATTAACTAATCTTACTACTAATTACCACTAAGAAATTATAATTAATCTTTAGCTTTCCTTATAAACTATTATATGAAAGCATGTAAAAAGAAATTACTTTTAGAAAGCAATTAAATAGCCTAAACTACAAATTAACATTCAGAAAGCACAATTAAGGAAAACCCATTAACTAATCTACCAATTAAACTAGGAAAGCAAGTAAAGAAAGCAATTACATGAAAAGCCCATAAACTAATCTAATCCTAATTAACCAATCGTATAAACTACAAATTATCATTAAAAAAAGCATTTTTAAAGAAAACCCATAAACTAATCTAACAATTACTCTAAGAAAACAAATAAAGGAAGCAATTAGATTAAAGAACTTAAACTAACTAACTAAAGGAACATGAAATTAGAGCTTGACTAAAGGAGTTTTAACATAAATAAAGCACTTACAACTAAAAAGCTTCAATCTTTAGCTTGGATTTGAAATTTACAAGAAAGAGAAGTTCTAATCTACTCTAATCTAAGAATTTCCTCCCCAAATGGGGAGGAAAAAGGAAGAAAATTACTCTCTAATCTAGCCTACTTCTACTAGCTTTCTAATGGGTATTTTATGCCTCAAATGATACTTAAAAGGGGTATAAATAGTGCTAGGGTCGTGGAGTAATAGTGTAGCAAAAATCAGCCCCAAACAAAGTCATTTTTACTCCAGTCGTCTCCAAATCGCGATCTAGAATTTGAGATTGCGATCTAGACTGAAACTTTTGAAGTGTTGCACATTTCACAGTTTTGTTTCAAAAATCTTCATTTGACATCCGATTGATGCGCCATTTTTTTTCATGCAACCCTAATACATAGGAGAACATTATTAGCTATAATAAACACTTAAAATAACACCTAAATATATAAATAAAATTCTCACAAAATAGGCCAAAAAATGAAGGACAAAAGATGAACGAAAACTTAACTCCCAACGAAGTTAAGTCAAAGACACGACACAACTCTATACACAAGAACCAAATAAAATATGCTAATTAAGACCTAAATGAGTACTAAAACACTTAATAAACACATATTACCACATTCTAACACATGAATGCAAAATAGACAAAAACACACACGAAAACACTAAAAATGCTTAAAACTAGTAGCCAAACCTCCATGTTTAGGGTACATATAACTCTAGTTTTCTAGAGTTATCAGCACCCAAAAGCAAGAAATAAACCAAAATTAAGGAAATAACAACTAGTCTAAACTACTAGTAATTATTAAAGAAAAGAAAGTGCATCTCTTTAGTATGATCCGATAGTTTCTAATATCACCACTGCAAACTTATTCCCCAACAACGGTGACAAAAATTTGTTCACTTAGAATGTTAGGTGATTTCTAAAACGCAAAGCTAGTATAAATTAACCCTTCACCTAACCAACACCTTCTCTCTTGCAAATATACGAGGGAGTGGGTATCGTTTTCACGATGGTTGGGTCAATGATTACTAGGCTTATTAGGTCATTTACTATTTAGACAATTAAAAATGGAGTTTTCCTAGACTACTCAAGCAACAAAGATTCACAAGTAAGAAAATAATAAATTAACCTAAAGAGCAATTAGGGCTATCCTAAACTAGAACTTAAATCATAAAAAGACATAAATATAGACTACAAGGCAACATAAATTGCACGAGCAATTAAAAATTGGAGATAGACTAGTTATTAGAACTACTTCTATTAAAACATGAAATTTAAATTAAAGTACTTAATTAAGGTATCACCCTAAAGTGGTACGAAGAGGAAGCAACAAGGTAGGCAACTAAAGTTCTAAATTAGAGAGCAATTTAAGTCTATGCAAGTGAATAATTAAACTAAATACTAACACTAAACTACTCTACCAACTAGGAAAACAATTAAAGACCTAAATAAGAAAGCAAGGAATTAAATGAAATAATGAAACAATATTAAATACTACTGTAGGAAAGTACACAAATTTTAACTAGCAAATGATTAAACAATGATTGAGGAGTAGGGAGGAATTTGCCATAAAGAGAAAATTCTACACTAGATATCACGATGTTCTTCATTTTATGCAATTTTAGGAAAGAAATTAAAATGAGATATTCCTAGATTTAGGCTAATGATTGAGTTAAAAAATTAGATTTAACGAAAACCCACTACTAATTAAAGATAAAAAAAACTAAGGAAACAAGATTTACTACTAAAGATTAAGATTTATAATTAAGCTAGGAACTAGTAGAAATTTAAACTAGGATAGATTGCAAGAGAGAAAGAATGAAGGTAAATAGTTAAAATTAGTACCAAATGAAAGCTAATCAAAAAATCAATAAATTAAGAGTAAAAGATAGTACTTTTTACAATTAGATTAAAGCTAAAGACTAGAGTTTTTAGTAGAAGTAGAAATAATACTAAGACAAGACTAAATTATCTATTGGAGGCAACCTAACTATACTACACCTACCTCCATGTATTTTTAGGTATATCTCCTAGGGT
The DNA here is from genome assembly GCA_025175665.1 of Cinchona pubescens. Taxonomy (NCBI): domain Eukaryota; kingdom Viridiplantae; phylum Streptophyta; class Magnoliopsida; order Gentianales; family Rubiaceae; genus Cinchona; species Cinchona pubescens. The sequence continues at coordinate 247,171 of JANKKI010000414.1, forward strand.
TATTTCAAAAATCTCCTTGTCAAAGTGTTGACTTTTCGTCATTTACCGCGGTCACCATTTTCTCTATACACGATTGTGGTTGTTGAAGGGATTTTGTTTCTGTTTGATAATCGCGGTTATTGAATTTGCTTCTTGGATTCTTTGACTGTGGTAATTGCACCTTGAAGTTGAAATGATAGAAACTGTGATTGTTGATTTCTTGACTTGACTTCTTTGATCGTAGTTATTAAGGTATTGACCAAATTTTGACTTTGTCTTCTAATTTCAAATAATTGCACTTAAATCCTTGACTTCTTCCACTTCTTCAACTGGCAACAGAATTCTAAAATTACCTATAAAAACACACCACAAACTATAAATTGAAATGCACCTAATATTATAACAGCCAATTAAGCCCAAACTTGAGTATAATTTTACCTAAAATCTTAATATTAGTCTAAATTTCTAAAAATCATAGCTAGACGTAAATCATAAACAAAAACCAACAAAATTAATCTGAATTGGACTAAAATGACCAAAATTTACATAAGAATTAAATTTAAAATAACTCTATCTAATAGAATTATTAGTCACCGCATCCTTATTCACTAATTCTAATATAGTACAAGTTTCTTTTTTGTTTAAAAGAATTGCCATTTCACATATCTACAACTCTGTTTAAATAGTCGGTATTTAGAGTATTTTATAATATTATTTAAAATAATTAATATTGTAATTTTTTAGAATGTGATATATGTGAGATAAAAGATGATTGATAAATGTGTTTAAAGAATAATTACAAAATATTATTTAAATAATATAACTAAAATTTGACTCTATTTTATTGCCTCTATTCATTCTATAAATAATATTTTATAATATTTTGTTAACACGTTTTTTAATTAATTTTTTTATTTTACATATATCACAATTTAAAATTTATTAATACATTAATTATCATAAATAATATTTAATTAAAATAATATCAAAAATAATAACTATACAAATAGAGAATATATTACACTGAACCAAAATATCCAAAGTTTTTGCATATACAACCAGAAAAACAAACAAAAATATCCCACCGAACCCCGCCTAATATGTGGCGGTGGTCGGTGGTAACTGGTTAGTAGTGGTAACTGTTGAGCAGTTGAGGTCTTCACTTTTTCTTCTATCCCTTTACAATTTCTACCCAAAACGACCTATCACGTGTTTCAATTAACAACTCAACCAAAACGTTTGTCCCTACGAGGCGGAGACTAGGATTTCAATTACAACAACAATAACATTAAATTAATTAAAAAGAAAATCTCCGAAACCGTTTTAAGAAACTACAGAAAACAAAACAAAAAATAAAGTATTTTTAATTAATTACTTACTTCTCCTGACAATAATACTAGTAGTAAAATTAGGAGTAAAAACATCACAATAACCTACCCGCCTTCCCCCTCCTCTCTCTAGATCGCAACCAATTTCTGCAGGTAGGAAATAACCCCCCCCCCCCTATCAATCTCTCTCCCTCCTCCCTCCTCCGGGCGGCTCTCTGTATTCTGTAGATGCTCTAATTCTCCTTCTTTTTTGGGTTTTTTTTATTGAGTGGTTTTTGGTGTTTAATAGGCTGAGAAATTGAAGAGGGAGATCTGATGTACTCGTTGGTTGATCTTAACTATATTGACAACGATCACCATGACTGCTTTAGAGCATAAAGGTTTGTTTTTTCTTGTTCTGTTTTGGGTCTCTTCTTTTTTTTCTTTTTTTTTGTTCAATGTGTTTATTTTATTTTTTTGGTCAGTTGGAGTGATGGGTTTTGTTCAGAGTATGATAGGCTGCCTTTAATTTATGACATAATTCTTGTTTAAATTTTTTCTTTTTCTTTTTTTTTTTCGGTGTTTTAGTGATTTGGATTGATTAGTGGTTTCTTTTTCTGGTTTAATGTTTTATTTTTGTGTTAGTGTTTTTGGTTTGATTAGGTGCTTTGGTTGTGATTTTACGATGTATTTGCTTAGAGTGATGCTGGGATCAGTAGTACATCTTTTTTTCGCGCCTTTTCTTTTGGTTTATTTTATTTTTCTTTTGGATTGATGTAAGTTTGATTCTTATTGAAGCTAGTTTCGGTTTGTAGAATAGATTGGTGATATTCTTGTGTCAAATTTTTAACTTAGAAGATGAGTAAAGTAATAGCGGCACATTCTTGTTGATTTTGAGGATTTATTTTCCAGGGCTTCTGTAATTCTGCGTTTGTTTTGCACGTTTAGATGCAAAAGTTCAGACATAAGGGATTGCCAATGGTAGATTATTGATAATTCTATGACGGGGTGGTATACTAACTAGTATTAATTAGACAGGCTATTAGATGGCTAGAAAGGAAATTTCTTTTGGGAGGTGTAATCCCACGGCCGGGATGGAGCACTTCAAAATAAGAAGGGTGTGGGGGTGGATAAGGGGACAAGTGTAAGATTATGGTGGGGTGGATTTGCCCAGATTGTTGGGAGTTGGGGGAAATGGATAATTAGTGCAGTCAGTGAATGTCTTGGCTTAGAACAAAGTAATCTTAGTGGTCTATAGCTTTTGCTAGAGCTGGAAGGCCCTACTCAAGAAATTGAGGCCAGGGGAAATTACTTTTGGTTTTTGGAGGTGTTCTGGTCGATAATCTTCCAATGGGTTTTCAGTCTTCTCAGTATCAATTTAGCGGTGATTGCTTCAAGAATTCTCAGGTTTGGAATGTCTTGTATACGTCTAGGAGAGGCTGGTTACTCGCAAAAGTTTTTGAAGTGAACTGATCCAAAAATGATATTGTTGGAACGTGGATTTTAGCATTGACTACATAATCGTTGAGTACCATGCAAGAATTTTTCTCTTTATCTGATTTATTCATATCAAGATTTAAAGACATAAGCTGTTGCCCTTGAAGAGCTGAGGTCTGCTGTTTGATTTATTATTCTGTAACTGGACAACATAATGTTGGGCATTGTATTGCTTTTCCTAAAGGTGGTGTCAAGGCTCTCTCTCTTGTTGGGGGAGGGGGATTAGTGACAAACCATCTCTAGTTTATTTAAAAATGCGAGCTGTTTTGATGCTGGAAAATATTTGATGTTTTTTACTCATATGCTACAAATTATCCCCATAATGTGCTATCAAATTATGTTCTTTAAATAAACAAACAAACCAAGCCTTAATCCCACTGAGTAGGGTCGGCTGCATGAATCCTGTTACGCCATTGCACTCTGTCATGGACCATATCCTCCTCAATTCTTAGATGGGCTATATCTTTCCTACAAGTTATCCACCAAGTCTTTTTCGGTCATCCTCTACTCTTCTTATGTTGACTACTCTCTAAAATCTACTCGTTTGACATGCGTTTTTACTCAATGGTCGTCTTAATACATGACCTAACCACCCTAAGCATGTTTCTCTCATCTTCTCATCAATAGATGCTACTCCAATATTCTCACGAATATGCTCATTTCGTATCTTGTCCATCCTAGTGTACCCATACATCCATCTTAACATTCACATTTTTGCTACTCTCATCTTTTGCTCATGTGTGTGATTCACTGCCCAACACTCAGCCCCATAGAGTATTGCTGGCATAATTGTCGTTCTATAGAATTTACCCTTAAGTCGTAGAGCATCGTTGGCCTAATATGTTCTTTAGATATTTTGAAAAAAATGAGTGGCAAAATGTAAAAAGGAGTAAAATTTATGTAGAAAGGCAATAAGTATATTTAAATGCTTACATTTGAATTGCCAGGAAGTTTCAAGGGCTTAATTGCATAGTGCAAAGTTTCAATCCTATTTAGATAAGCATGCCCCACTTTCCAGTGGCTATTTTGACAATTTTTTTATCTATAGCAAATAAGATATTCAAAAGAACATGAATATTTCTCTTCCCGTTTGGCATCTATGAACATATTTAAATACTGGTACATTTTAATTACTAGGAACTTTCAAGGGCTTATTTGCATAAGGTAAAGTGTCAATACTATTTAGATAAGCATGAAAACTTATCCAATCCCCACTTTCCAGTGACTATTTTGACCACCTTTGTTTTCTATAGCAGAATCTATCTCCAAAAACATGATTTTTTTTCTCTTCCCTTTGGCATCTTTTTTTTCTTTCGGACCACCTCCATCTTGTTCACTTCTGTCAACCACGGCCTACCTGTTTCGCACACTGATCTGTGTTGTGTTGTCAAGTTGATGTGTATGAACCTGGGAAAGTGTGATATGAAAACAGGTTATTGTACCTTGATACATACTGTTGTTGCTCAGATTGAAGAAGGAAATAATATCTGTCTAGAATGATGGTTTTTAAATCTTTCAATGTTTATTCTTTCTGCTGCTTTTATCTACTGGTTTGTTGATCTAGTGGTTCTGGTGGTGGGACTTTTATATTTGAAATTTACTTGTGTTATTTCCTAACTGCAGATATTACAGTGCATATCACTTCTGAGGCACCAGTGAATTGCCTCCAGAACAGGCTTTTCCCTTGCACTCTTCAGTATAATAAGATCCCTATTGAAGGCTTTCAGGAGTTGAAAGATGGTATTCATGCTCATCCATCAAAGGATATTTTGGAACCAGATCACTCACTTAATGGTGATTCTCTCGAATCGTCAAAAGAAACTCCCAGAAAACCCTTCGATCAGCATGAATTTGGCATGCGGCCAGCCTATTATCCAGACTCTACTAATGTGAATCTGTGGCCTATGAATACTTTCAAGGCCCAGTTCTACCCTTTCTTCGTGGATAACCGGTTCCATTATGCCCCATTAAATGTGATCCCTCAAAGTTACCCTTATGAGTTTCAGTTCCAAGATTTTCAGTACTTTGTTGTTATTGACTTTGAGGCCACATGTGATAAGGAAAGGAACGTCCTCATCCACAAGAGATAATTGAATTCCCATCTGTGATTGTGAGTAGCTTGACTGGTCAGCTAGAAGCCTGTTTCCAAACTTACGTGCGACCGACATGCAATCAGCTCCTGACTGATTTCTGTAAGGACCTCACCGGTATCCAGCAAATTCAGGTGTGTTTTCATTTGCCGGGTGATAATTTATAGTTTTAGTTTTCATCTCAGTCTGTGGTTAGTTGAATGTGTAAAACTTTCTTTGTGGTATTGAATATTGTTTGAATGCCACCTGTAATTCTCTAATAAACTAAATAAACCAATTTAATAGGAGAATTACACATTGGAACAATTAGCTGTAGTTTATATCACATTGCTACCAAGTTCTTTTCTTATGGAGATCCAAGATTGCTCATGTATATATTGATGTAAAATTGTCATAAACTTCAACTTTCATTTTCAGCATACTTATGACTTGGTTATGCTGAATAGGAAATGATCACTATTTTGAACGAAATCATAAAATTTGATTAATCAATGTGCATCTGCTGATCTGACGGAACTGGGGCTGGTGATATGGGGTATGAAAGATCTTGTGGCTTTAACGGGAGATGCTTTATGGTGGCATAGAAGTTTAAGATTGATTTGCTCTGTGTTTGAACAGATTGCCAAACCTGCTACTTGGATTGAGGGGAGTGAAGAGTTACCTGTTTCATATGATCTCTGCTGAGGTGGGGCTACAGATTGGGAATTATTGATGCATGGGAACAATAATAGAACTGCTGTAGTGAGATGAATAAGGATTTGTGGGAGGGGTAGGAAAGTGTGCATGTCTTTTTCGATTTTTGGCTTTCTTCTTTGTCTCCTTTTAGTAATTGTAGCTTCTCTGCCCTCATTCTATAGTTGCTACTTGTTTCTGGTGTAGTCAGGACATTCATCACATAGTAACATTTAGTTCTTGAACCACTTAACATTTACTTGGTATTTAGGAAGCTAATAACTCGCTTAAAACTTCAGATTTTAAGAAAGATTCTTCTATTTCACAGTGATGAGGCTTTGAATATCCATTGTGTCTGCTTTTCTACCACGACATCTAAGCATGTGGATGAGCTGGTTTTATTATGAAGTTTTAGCTCCGAGATCCAGCGCATTTGTGTTGACCAGCAAAGGCAATCCATTAGCTGATCTCTACTTCAATTCCAAAATTGGAGTTATTTACATCAGAAAAACAAATTTAGAATTCATGAATGTCTAGACTGATGTTGGTTTTACGTGGTTTCATGTTAAGAGTTATAGGGGGGAAAAGAAAATGCAAGATGTATTCAACCTGCATAAACTTCTGTGAACAGATGCTATTTTGATTTATTATACTCAAATATCAACTGAAATCCCTAGCTGATTGATGGATTTCAGGTAGCTGACTTTGCTAGATTACTTGGCCTACATGTTGTTAGGTGCTCAAGTATTTGTGTCATGCTTGTGTATGCCTTTTATACCCTGGTATGAATATGTCGCTGTATATGATGTTTTTTCAATTGAGTACCTCTGGTCGTTGGCTATTGTTTGTTCACTACTATTCTGGAGATTTCACCTTTTTTTTTTCCCACCCGATAATTTTTAAATACCGCTCCTCTGCAGCTATTCTACAGTGGTTATTAGGCTACATGCTTTTCAATTGATAATTTTCACCGTATGGGCTTTCCTTGATTATGACCAGATACTGGTTTTTAACAGACATTGCACAATGTTTGGATTTAAATTTAGATGGCTGGAAAGTTCACTCTTTCAGAAGTAAAATAACGGATATCTTTATAAAGGCTTGACTGAAGTAGCCCTTAAAATTTAATTTAATTTATTTTATTTTTGGGTATGTGTGTGTTTTTTTTTGAACAAACCATGTGTACCATTTTCTTGAAAATGACTCTCTTAAACATCACATTCTTTGTCCTGAAATTATTTGCCTTTCAGCTTATTCCTTTTGTACTGCTTTTTTAGGTGGATAGAGGAGTTACCCTAAGTGAAGCTCTTCTAAGTCATGACAAGAAAGATTGGTTGGAGAACAAGGGGATAAAGAATACCAACTTTGCTGTTGTTACATGGTCTAATTGGGATTGTCAAGTGATGTTGGAATCAGAGTGTCGGTTCAAAAAGATCAGAAAGCCTCCTTATTTTAACAAGTAAGATATTTACTTCCTTTTTTTTTTTTTTTGTTGGGCATTATCTGGTTTGGCTTGAATATGAGCTCTTAGTTTCACCGAAATCCTTACACATTGGTATGAATTTAACTCTCTTTTCCAGATGGATTAATTTGAAGGTTCCATTCTGTGAAGTTTTTGGTGGTGCAAGATGCAATTTGAAAGAGGCTGTCCAGATGGCTGGTCTGACCTGGCAGGGCCGTGCTCACTGTGGTCTTGATGATGCAAAGAACACTGCCCGTCTTCTTGCTCTACTTATGCACAGGGGTTTTAAATTCTCAATTACTGATTCGTTGATGTGCCAGCCTACTGATGAGACTTTTACATGGAAGCTATCTGTGGATCAACCATTGTTGAAATTCCCTCATATCAACCTCAAAAGGTGCGGACCCTGCAAGTTCCAGTAGTACAGCTACATCCTCACTGCTATTGTGGGGTGAAAAGCAGCAAAAATATGGTTCGAAAACCAGGTCCCAAACAAGGGTGTCTCTTCTTTGGATGTGGGAATTGGACTGCTTCTAGAGGTGCCCGTTGTGAATACTTCGAATGGGCTTCAAAATGACCGAGGACAAGAAAGTGATATATCTTTATCCTTCCCGATTGCTGCACAAGCCATATTATCTTATGTAGCAAGAGTCTGATTGTGTCCTAGAGGATAATGTCTTCGCTTGGGGTTCTGGTTATTTAGAATATGTGTAGATAGTTGGCTCAATCTTGGGTCTAGTTAACGGCGTGATGAAGGTGTTTAGGATAAGGGATATCCCACCAATTTAACGACATTGTGTTGACAGGAGATTGGATTTGTGGAATATTCATATGGCTAGTTACAGCATGCTTTTACATGCTCAGACGTACCTATTGGTATATCTTCAATAATGTGAGAATTATGAATTAGGGACACACTCTTGCATTATGCGTTTAAATGAGATTATTGGAGTTGCGTGAACTCCTATTCTTTGCCTGTTTATTTTTCCTTGGACATTTTGCTTAAATGATTTATTGGTTCAGAGCCGTTAGTTAGAAAATCACCTAGTTTCTGTGTATATAGATAGTATGTGTTTCACGGTGCAGAAATGAGAACTTGGCCGGCAAACCCCGAGGACTGGTGGCACTCTGAAATTGAAGTCCATACAATTATGGAAGAATAAGGACTTGAATAAACTAAGAAGATGCATAATTTTATTGTTACGGGGTGAACATTATGGTATTATTCTATTTATTATTAAAAATTATGCATGTAACTGGTTTGAGTTTGGTGCTTATTAGTTGGTTTGAGTTTGGTTTAAAATAAGTTTATTCAAACTTATTCATTGAATTATTAATTTAAATTCATAAAACATTTGAATCTCAATTTTTTTAATGAATCAGAGTACGATGTTGATATTCCGATATGATAAGTTCATGAATATAAAATAGAAAATTAAAAGTAGACAATATAATTAAAAATTTAATTGTATAGAGTATTTTTATTTTTTCTATTTATTTCTCTTATTTAATCTCTCTTTTATTATTTTTTGCATATAATTTGAATCACAAGTTATAAATCAATTTATAAACAACCATACCAAGTATATATATCACACCCTTTAACTATCGTAATTAAATTATAGACTCTTATAGAGCAAAATTTTAGGACAAGAAAATAGCTAATTAGGATAAAAGTCACAAACAAATGAATTATGGATGTGTTTGAGTTTGGCTTGAAAATCTTGAGTAAAGCCCAAAAATTTTCAAATAAATTACAAAACATTCAAAACAAGTTCAACTCTTTGAAATTGGTTTGAGGTCAAACTAAATACAAACAATTCTATTTATTTAATGAGGGAATTTTAAACTGCTTTATAAACCTTTGCATGTACAAAAGAACTAATATTCATCACGTAGCATTAAGTGACCGAATAAACATAAGAATGCCTTTATTCCTGGTGTCAGTTCGGAAAATAAAGAGAAAATTTGGGAGAAGTTTTGGTTTTGAATTCTTTAGAGAAGAGTACAAGAAATATGGAAAGTCGAGAGAAGATAGAAGTTATTGATTTGGGTAAAAACTTCTTCATCATTCGTTTTGCGGATCGACTGGAACTTCTATAAAATCCTTACTGGAGGGTCGTAGTTCATGAATAGTGTATTTTTCTTTACAATCAAAATATAAGAATCATACTTCAATCCATATGGAGCATTCTTATCTTCAATTACCGTCCACGAGTAAGATTTACTTGGCCTCTATGTAGATATTATGATAATCAAATCCTTATGAATTAGGTTGTCAAGTGGACCAATGAAAACTAAGCACAAATGAATACAATTGAGAAACTTCAATCCAAGAGTGGATGAGGATCAAAAACTTTTACTTCTAAACTCTTTTCACACTACCTACACTACAACACTTGCTCATAATTTATTAGAGAACAATTACAATTGTTATCTCATCTTACATGAAGAACTTCAAGTACCACTTATTTCTCCCAAATAGCTTTTTTGTAGTTTGTAATCAATGTAAATCGGACCTAGTATTTATAGTTGCAAATAACTATATTTCTGAATGTTGTGTCCAAGTAAATAGCGTTGAATCTAACCTCTTAAACAAAATTCGATGAACTTCGTCAACCTAAACAAAATTGCGTTATTTTCAGACTTTCCAATGTGATTGAATGTGTGTCCAAGTAAATTTGAATCAACCTCTTAAACAAAATTTGAACTTCGTTAACTGGGTTCAGACTTTCCAATGTGATTGCTATGAATGTGGATTAATTAGACAATATCTAAGAGAGATGTAATTCTAAATCTCAAAAGATATAACAAGAAGGCGATACAACAAACAAGATCCAGTCCTCGATCTCCTCAAATCTTGGCCCTTGGATGAAAGTCCAATTCAAGAAAGATTTAAAGAGAAGCTATAAGTTAAATATTGAAAAGTTAATCCTACCATTATTGGTAACAGTAAGGATACACTTGTATCATATCTAAATTCAAAATTTGCTCAAAATACAAATTTACAGTTGGGCCAACCTTTAGAAGAAGGTATAGAGGACAACTTGTGAAGTTCTTGCAAAACATGCGACTGATAAAGACCCCTCAAACTCCTTTTTGTCCCCAAATTTTGATTAGGAAGGATATGTCCATTGACTGTGTTGCATTTAAGGGGAAAAAGTCAACAATTAATTAAAAGGGATGTAACTTTGAGCAGCTTTCTCTTTCAAAGGGAAGTAAGAAGAATGGCGGCCATTAAGATCAACAATATTATATTTTTTGGTGAACCATCCTTGGCTAATAAGAATAGCCTCCGAATTGTTGATATGGAATGCAGATCACAATGTGGTACCTGTGATATTGGTCAAAAGGGAATTAAACCTTACCTTACTAAATGATCCAAGTTGTTCTCCTCCCAAGTTAGAAAGAGCAACCAGCTCTCATCGTTAGGTTTGCTTAAAGCAAAATGCCTTCTCTCATATCCTTTTATCCATACTAAAAGGAAGAAAATCAAAGGAGAGGACTAGGTAGAGAGATGAGCCTTCTGCATCACCTTCTAGAAGTGCTCTAGGAGCCTCTTCCCCTTGTGTAAGCAAACTACCTGAACAGAAACAACTCCATCCTTCTAGTAAATTGACAACTGGTTTGCTTTGACTTGTTGCTGGAGCCCCCAGTCACACAATATCTCCTTTATAGGCAACACCAACTTTGAAATGATTTTGGGAATGCTGGACATCTGATCTTCAAACCATAATCAAAACTTGGCTATACCTCTGGAGATGGACACTACTGGACATTTGATGTTCAAAGTTCAAACCATAATCAAAACTTGGCTATACCTCTGGAGATGGACCACTATAGAGAAAGATTAGACCTTGAAACGGAAGATATACTTGCTGGAGAGGAGAGGAGAGGAGAGGAGAGAAGAGAATAGCGTAAGCTACAGGAGATATAGTGAACCTTTGGAACTCAATGAAAAGGAACATTAGGAGTCTAAGTCATGCTGAGGTTCACATAGACTCAAATCTAAGACAAGATACCCAAGGAACAAAAAAGTGGTATAGATGTCAAAGTTCCTTTCATCCTCCGCTTGAGATCTAAAGTTGGAGGCAACAAGAGAAGTTGGAAAGGTTTTTTTACTAGTACCACAAATTCTAAGGGTGAGGCTTCACATATTAGTAGTAGAAGTTTCAGGATCATATTGCAAGGACTACTTCGTGCACCTCACTGGAAGGGTGCTAGATCAAAGAGGGGACATCTGTAGGAGATAAGGAGAGGCCGTGAAGAGTCATCGAGCAGAGCCCAAGGTTCAATCCAATCCCCCAACTTTAATCCTGTGAAAATCCTTTCGTGGAATATAAAAAGAGTTGGAATCTCTACTTTCTTCTAAGTCTATAATAGGATGCGAGAGGATTTAAAGGAGCGTTTTTATGTTATAGAACCATCAAGAGAAGTCTGTCCAGTTGGCTTAGTTAGGAAAACTTTTCGATTCGTTCATGCTTTAATCAAGGTATATCCTCATTCTAAATTGATGATTTTTGCTATTTATTTTAGTTCTCTCTTTGAGGAGAGTGTTAGAAGTGTACCTTTCTACCGAAACTTTTACAATCGCGGCAGAATTTCAGATTTTCTCAGACCGAATCACGTGCTTAGGTCGGTGTAAAATCACACAATGTTCACAACTCAAATTCTTACTGTGACTTTGAGAGATATGAAAATGAGAGGAGAAGGAAGCTTTCAAAGTTTCTTTTTTTCAAAAGAGCGTAGCTCTTCTTATATAGAGAAGTTATTCTCTATCCTCTTGGAACTGGAAGTTGGTGGTGACTTCTCTTCTGTATGGGGTGTTCTTTTTGTTGAACACCTCCTACCAACTTCTAATGATTCATCCTTTTTTTTGGTTATTAGAAACTGAGTTGGGTCAGCCCATCATGGGCGACCCACCCATTCGTTTATACATTTTCCCACAGACTCACACATGATGGGTAGACCCATCAAATATCTCATCAATCTCTCTGAAAAATCATAACTTTCATGCAAGAAAATGGGTCGTGCGATCTACGAGCACACGTACACTTGGGAGCTCAAACTATGCACCAAAGAGAGGCAAAATCCGGGGCATCCTCTTTAACCACCCTACTAGGTGGGCTACGCTTTTTGAAAGTACCTTATCCCACAACCAACTAGGAAGGAAAGACTCTTTTAAGCTTAAGAGAATGTCCCGGCTTAAGGTAGTGAAGATTACATTAACTCTGCTAAGGATCCACATTAAGAGTTTCCAAATACAGATTGTTGGAGAGAGTACGCGAGATGAATGGTCGGGTGAGCACTTCTACGATGGGTATAGCAGCTCCATAAGTCTGCTCGGAACTGGTAGGAATAACATAGCGGCTTCAACCCATAAAGAAAATTTATCGTGTCTCGTTGTGCCCCAAACTTATTTTTGTTACACCAATCAAAGTATACCCAATCTCTGACAAAGGTCATACTTTTTATCCTCAATTCACCATGCATTCACAATTATGTTTCAAGCTAAAGGTAAACATAATTGGTCGACCAGTGAATACATATGAATGGTGTAATCAAAATAGTCTTCCGTTCGCACACATGTTATTCAGTAATGAATAAATTACTTTCCTAGTCATGCCTGAAAGGTCGAATCAATCATGACCATAAGGAACATGCTAAAGTAGCAAACATTTACTCACTACCTCATATCATGGCCAAAAGTCACAAAGGGCACAATTAAAGGGACTCATACAAGTAAGGAGGTAGAGATTTAAAAAAATACTCACTCACTTCCCTTCTCTAGTCGTTTCTAGCACATGTGATATGAAACACATGTTATGGTGGAAAAACTCTATAAGAACATATGTCAATTTCTATATATACCACCATACGGATCTTAACTCAGTTGCATAATCTCATGTGCACCTACCCCGAATCTTTAATAGCTCTCTATCACAAGCGTCTTGTTAAGAATTGAATTTCGCATTCGACTTTAATCTAAGCTTACATGATTGTGGGGTATCATGTTCAATCTATACAATATTTAGACCTCATCTTCCCAGTCAAGGTGACATTACACACTAATTAGTACCTAATTTATGCTAGCTTCCATTTCTCGATAGTGTGTTTTAGTCTTATCTCAGCTCGTTCTCATGCACCTGAGGCGGTCACTCATATGAGAGAGTCGATCTATACTTGGTGACATACTTGTAATAATGTATATCAGTGCTTAGCAAATAAACATGTAAATTGACAGATACCGTATGGATTCATTGCAAACATGATTTATTTATATTATGAGTTAAAAACATAATACAACATATTATCACAATCTACACAATCCTAGAGTTTTAACATGATACAAAAATACATCTCTAGGAATTGGTTTAGTAAGAGGATCTGCAACCATCTTATGCATAGATATATTTTGTAAAGTCACTTACTTTTGTGCCACAATATCTCTAACAAAGTGATATTTTATATGTAGTATCTATATGTTTTGTCCTACCATGATATTTTGGATCTCTAGTGTAGTCAATAGCTGCTTGACTATCACAATTGATCACTGTAAAGCATAGAGGCATTGGCAATAACTTTTAGATTTTGGAAAAATCTTTTAAGCCAAATAGCGTCTTGCGCGGCTACTACACATGCCACGAACTCAGCCTCCATGGTGGACAATGCTATGCATGTTTGTTTCTTACTATTCGAAGATATGGCACCCATTATTAAGCAAGAACACATATCCTGACGTGGATTTTTGTTCATCCAGGTCCCCACTCCAATTTGCATCAAAGTAACCTACCAATCGTAGATCATTTCGCTGATAACATAAGGCATAATTGGAGGTACCCTTGAGATATCTCATTATCCTTTTCACTGCTTGCCAGTAAGCTAATCCAGGATTTGATTGATATCGACTTACGACACCGATAGCATAGCAAATGTCAAGGCGAGTGCATATCATGTCATACATTAAACTTCCTATGGCAATCCATGCATATGGAATTCTTTCCATATTTTTCATTTCTTCTAGAGTCTTGGGGCATATTTCTTTACTAAGGGGGGTCATTTTTCGTAATTGGTGTGTCAATTGGTTTGTAATCTTGCATATAAAATCGTTCAAGAATTTTCAAAATACAAGGCTCCTGTGAAAGAGCAAGAAACTTCTTAGAACGATCTCTTTGAATTTTCACTCCAAGAATATATGTTGCTTCGCCCATATCCTTCATTTCAAAATTTGAAGATAACCATTCTTTAATGGAAATAATAACACTTATGTTGTTTCCAGCCAACAGAACATCATTCACATAAAGTGATAATATTGCAATGTTATCCTCAAACTGCTTTATATAAACACAATGGTCTTCATCGATTATCGTAAACCCGTAAGAAGTTATGGCTTGATGAAATCGAAAATACCATTATCTGGATGATTGTTTAAGGCTATAAATAGATCTACAAAATTTGCAAACTTTGCGCTCTTGATCTTTAACAATCGGAAAATCTACAAGTTGTTGCAAGTAGATTTCTTCAACAAATTTCTCCATTGAGAAAAACAGTTTTGACATCTATTTGGTGCAATTCCATATCCAAATGAGCAACAATAGCGAGGATAAGGCAAATTGAAGCAAACCTCACAACAGGCGAAAAAGTTTCTTCATTATCTATACCCTCTTGTTGAGTATAGCCTTAGCCACTAAATGTTCCTTGAATCTTTCAATAGATCCATCTACCTTCCTTTTAATTTTGAGAACCCCTTTGATCCCAATAGCTTTACGCTTTAGTGGTAGATCAACCAAATCCCAAATGTGATTTGTTCTCATAAACTCTATTTATTCTTCCAATGCCTTTTTCCATTACTCTTTATTTGTTGATGAAAGTGCCTCTTCAAGTGTTTTAGGCTCACTTTCATCTAGCAGAGCTATCATAAAAGCTTCTCCCTCAATTTCAAAATGGCTACGAGGAATGCTTTTACAATTGCTTCTACGCAATTGAATTTAACCGTCGGCAAAATTGAGTCATCTTATGGCATTTCGCTCCCAGTTGGTTGAAGACAATGAGGATTTCTCGTCTCTCAATTGAACTACTTGGGATGCTAACCTCTTTAGAATCTTGCATTTCATACAAGAGAAAATCTTTATCAATTTCATCCCTTGATGGAAATTCATTTTCCAGGAATGTGGCATCTCTTGATTCTAATTTGGTGATACTTCCATTGGTGTGTTCACTGATGGACACATATCCCTTCAAATGTTCACAGTACCTTTATAAATATACGTTTCTTTCCTCTGGGACCTAATTTTCCATATTTGTGGTTTGAATTGTGAACATATGCTGCAGACCCCTAGGGTCGTAAATTACTTAGATTAGGTTTTTGACCTATCCAAAGTTCATAGGAAGTGGAAATAACTGATTTAGATGGCACACGGTTAGGCACATAGGCAGCATTCAACAAGGCATCTCCCTAATAGGAAATAGGGAAATTTGCTTGCGCCATTATTGACCTAACCGTATGTCCAATAAAGTTCTATTCCTTCTTTCAGCAACACCGTTTTGTTGCTGAGTATTAGGAATAGTTAATGCCTCTTTATTTTTTTTTCATCACACAGATCCTTAAATTGATCTGACAGATACTCACGTCTACGATATGTCTTTAATGATTTAACCGTTTTGTCCAATTGATTCTCAACCATATTCAAATATAGTCTAAAGCAATCCAATGCTTTGGACTTATGTGAGATCAAAAAAATATGACCAAAATGCGTAAAATCATTAATAAAAATGATATAACATAAGGTTCTATGCCTTGCTTTCACATTCATTGGACCACATATATTAGAATGGTTTATTTGCAATGGAAGTTCTGCTCTAGTTCTTTTACCAAATGGTTTCCTTGTTGCTTTTCTAGCAAGACAATGCTCACATATTGGCAAGTCCACTTTTGAGATACTGTCCAAAAGTCCTGCTTTGGCTAGCTTGTTCATTCTCTCTTGCCCAATATGGTCAAGTCTAGCATGAAGATCCAAACATTTGCATCCACGTGATTACTAGTAAAAGATGCAATCAAGGAAAAATAAACACCATCATAATTTTCATCATTTTGTACTACATCTAGTACAAGAAAATTATCCAAAAGATGGGTGGAACCAACATATTTAGTGCTATAATAAATATTTACATCATTACGATGAAGATACATATCAAAACCCAAACGTAAAAGGACAATAATTGATACTAAATTACGCCTAATATCCAGTGCATACAACACATCATGTAGGAGTAAGGTGTGACCATCTTTCAAAACAAGTTTACAAGTGTCAATGCTTTTGACTTCAACTCTAGCATTGTTCCTAGATATATCCACTTCGAATCAACAGGGATTCGGCGATATTCAACAAAAGCTCCTCTGTCTCTAGCTACGTGGTCCATGGCTCCTGAGTCAAGAGTCCATAAAGGATTCGGTTCAGCGAGCATAATAGTGCTAGAAAAAAAATTGTAAAACAGAGGAGAGAGCAATACCTTTTTCGGCTTAATCATTCACGAGCATAGTGGCCTAGTTTGCCACAATTATAACATGACTGATTGTTCTTGTCCTTTTTTTGACCATTGCGCTTGCTTTTTTTGCGGCAAAAAATTTGAGTCTTTTTGAACTCAGGGATAGCTTTCTTGAAGAACTTCTTGTTCTTATTTCTTTTGTAGTTTGAAGGTTTACCTGAACTGGATTCAGCAACATAAGCTTGGCCAAAAGACCGAGCTGCTTCCAGGCGCTCATCTTCTAACTCAACACGATGTCTTGCATCATGAAAGGTTTTAATATTAGGATTGTGAGTCATGTTGACTTTTATGTGTTCCTAACTCTGGGAAAGTGACCTAATCATAGTTTTTACTTGTTGCTCATCAGTCATATTATATCCAACTGACTTCAACTCACCAATCACATTTGAAATTTCTCTCAGATGCTGTTTCATCGAGTGATGTTATTTTTTCACATATGTGTCAAACTTGATTGTAAGCTGTCTTAGCTTAGTGGATGAAGTTCACTCCAAACATAGCTTTCAAAGTAACCTACAGTTCATGAGCAGTTTTGTATCCCTCATACTCAACCATCAGATCATCTTGCATACTACTCAGCAACGCAATGCGAGCATTACTATTTTTCATTTTTTAGACCTGATATGACTCTAGATCTCTTTGATGTTAGGGGTATCACCATGCTCTGGTTCTTCCATGGTATGATAGACAGTTTCTAAATATTCTTGTTCTTCAAGAATATACTGAATGCAAGGATGTCAAAGATTGTAATTATCTCCATTCAGTTTCTCTCCCTTGTTTAATTCAGCCACAATGTTCTTTGTAGCAATAGCCATTTTTTGCAAACTACACATTGATATAGGCGCAAATAAATGCAAGTACTGATTATATTTGGCATATTTAAATTTGCCGCAAAAATATCATTAAAATAACAATTATTAGACATATAGTATAAGATTGAAAGAGAGAAAAACTCCCAATCATATCCTGTTATCTAAATGTCTATATATAGATATTATTTTAATATATTTGCGCTAAGTTTTGGACGGGAGTCTTAAATTCAACCCACCCTCACTTCCACTGGAACAAATATATAATTATATGTGGCATGAAATTCACACGTAGATAATTAATTATAGCATGCCCAAAACAAATGACATGCACTAATGTATGCCACAATTTACAAGGATAAATAATTCAAAGAAACATTTTCCTTGAATTTTCACAAAATTTAATTTATCCTTTATTATTCATGAATAAAATTAATAAGGCATTCCCTAACAGTAAACATTCTAATTGAATGTGTATGTGATTTTATACATATATCACACAAACAAAATATTAGAGAATTTAATTCAAGCCTAAATTCATTTTTTTTTTTGTGAATAACATAATATATCACAAAATTAGGACAAAAAAAAAAAAACATGTCCAAATATTCAAAATTTTGTGATATTAATATAGAGCATAAAATCAGAAAAATTTTGGATCAAGAATCATATTTTTCTGATTTTTCTTTGTTTTTTTTTGTGATTTTTCAAAGGAAAACTGTTCCTTGCCTGATCAGTACACGCGCCTGTTTCTTCTTCAACAGGTCGTGAATAGCAGAAAGTTTTTCAAAATTTGAGCTAAATTTTGAACTCATTTTTCTCTTAACCCACACATCCATTTAATGCGTATAATATACCGTTGGGAATATTTTTTTGCATAGAATAATAATATATAAAATTTATGCCTTCATGCTACTCATATGAATAATAGAAATTCAATCAAAGAAGCTAGGTTTTGAGAAAGAAAACCTCTTTTCTCTCTTCATGGTGAAAATTGGTTCACCAAATTTTACAAGCAAGCTCAACTACCAAATAGGAGCTTATGTCTGTAATTTCATGGCTCAAAAACTCTTATGCACAAAGTTGCCATGAGAGTGCTCTTCTCAAGTTCTCATAAAAATCAAACAAATCCAGCACTTATGGACATGGATTTCGATTCATATAGCACAAAGAAGCATGAATTTAGTCATGGAAGGAAAGATGCTCTGATACCAATGTTAGAAGTGTACCTCTTTAGCGAAACTTTTACGATCGCAGCAGAATTTTGGATCTTCTCGGACCGAATCATGTGCTTAGGTCCATGCAAAATCACAAATGGAAATCTCATAATGTTCACAACTCAAATTCTTACTATGATTTTGAGAGATATGAAGATGAGAGAAGGAGGAAGCTTTCAAAGTCTCTTTTTTTTCAAAAGAGCTCATTACCTCTTCTTATATAGAGAAGTTATTCTCCATTCTCTTGGAACTGGAAGCTGGTGGTGGCTTCTCTTGAAGCATGAGGTGTTCTTTTTGTTGAGTACCTCCTACCAGCTTCTGATGATTTGTCTTCCTTTTTTTTGTTATTAAAAATTGGATTGGATCAGCCCATCATGGGCGACCCACCCATTCGTTTCTATAGAGAGAAATGTCGATAGCCATTCTCTTCCTTGGATATGAGTTGGTGTTTTTAATGATATGCTCAATAATTCTAAAAAGAGTGAGGAAAACAAAAGACAAAAAAATCTAACTAAAGCTAGACTTTAGGGCTTGCCTTGATCATTGTGGCTTAATAAATATAGGCTTTGTTGGACCTACATTGAGTTGGCTTAAAAAGAGCTTTTTAGGAGGTCTAATTTATGAGAGAATAGATAAAGCATTTTGCAGTAGTAGGTAGAGACTGTTGTACAAGAAACTACTATATTTCATTTGGTTATAACTAGATCTGATAACTATCCCAGTCTTGTTAACTTGGATATAACCCCTTGACTAATGAAAGGTAGACCAGTTAGAACGGCAAAATTATGGATGGAAAGTCTTGCTATTCAAGTTAGGGAACAAATGAGACCTTCTTACTTCCCAATTCACTTGATTATCTCAAATTTATTGAAGTAGTGTAATATCTTTCCCTAATATTTTTAAGGAAAAGAAACGGTTACTGGCTAGATTCATGGTATTCAAAGGCATTTACAAGAAAAGGATTCTATGTACCTTAAGAATAAGTAAGTTAAAATTCAAGATCAGTTCAATACCATCTTTCACATAAAGGAGTTCTAAAGTATGACATCCGGAGTTAATAGAATCCTTTGGGATGCTATGAAAACTACCTACATGAAAACTATTACAATCTGCAACAGAACGAGCAACATGACTTTGTCCCCCAAAACTACTATGGGAGAATGGATTTTAGAGGAAAAAAGAATTAAAAAGTGTAGTTTTTAATTATTTCTAAAATTTGTCTTGCACAAATTCAGTCTTCATCCTTGATCCAGAAACCTTTCTTAATTATATAAGAACCTTAGACAATACAGGTTCTAACATCCTTGTTGATGTTCATTTGAAAAAGATATCCAAAGTGTTGTTTATTATCTCAAGTTTACTCAAATTAAATGTTTTGTTTGGTAGGGGTGTTTATCTTAATCCGCCGACCAAAAAACCCATCGAACTGATCAATTTTGAATCGGTAAATAACTTATTCAAACTATTTCTCATAACTGGGTCAAGTAGCTCTAAGATAGGGTTGGGTATCCAGGCCATATTTTAGATACTTGTCGGGTACTTGACCCAGTCCATGGAGGAGTAAACCTGTAAATTGGCATGTCATGGTTACACTTGGGCATTACCACATTAGTACTAACTTGAACTCTCTGTCACTCATCACTCATCAGATATTTAGATTTTCCTTATCTCTCTCTATCTCTCTCTCTCTCATTTTTCTCTCCCTTCTCTCTATCTAAAATATCACCACCAATCTCCACCACAGATCATCACCGATCACAATTGATCTATACCTATCAGCACTGATCTACTATCGATCTACTCACTTCCTTTCTCAAATCACCTCCTATATACTAGCTAGGATGATTATTGGATGAATTGTCATCACATTTGTGGAAAGGGAGTGATTTATGCAATTTGTACAGACTTACAACCAAGATTTTCAGTTCTTAAGGTTGAATGTATTTTGGAATGTTGTATCTCATTATGTTGACAATGAGCTTGTTGAGCTTATTTTGTAGTTCTGTTAGGATGTAAGACCTTAAATGTTATTTTATGTTAATCATGGATTATCTGTTATTTTCTGCTAAGCATGGATTTTGGCAATGTATGGATTCAACTAAGCCTATTTTCTATTTTCTAGTGCTTTTTTGTTAAGGATTCTCAAGTCAGATGATGCATTTTAGAGGCATATAGTATTACCTTGTTATAGGATTGAGTATCCAAGTCCATTCGACCTGTTTTTTCAGGTGTCTGGTTGGTTGGGTACCCTAAAGGTTTGGACCAGGTATCAGGTCAAATTTTTCTTGACTCAATGAGATTGGGTTGGGTAGCTTTGATACCCGATTCATGAACACACCTTCTCCAATTTCACCAATTAGGGGTCTAATTCTCAAATGTACATAATCTTTGTGATAATTAGGTCTTTTAATCTAGCCAACCCAAATTAGATTCCTCCTATCACTTAATTAGGTAAATTTTCTTACCAATCTATAGAATTAATTAAGTGACCAAATAGGTAGAATTAGCTGGTCAAGATACTAATTCTACCCAACCAAAATTCTAATTTAGGTCTCTAATAGAGGATTAACTTCTGTTTTCTCCTAAAATTAACCACCAATTAAATGGCCAATTTACCTAATCACCCATGAAATCCATTAATTAGTAAATGACCAAAATGTTCAATTTCCTATTCAACCCTTCAATTCAAGTGTTACCCATTAAAAATTAGTATCATCTACACTTAACCTATAATTGAAGAAAATTGGAAGAAGCGTAAATTGGTTATAAAAGGGAAAATGACTTTAATAGTCTCTTACATTTTATATTTGTACTTTTTTAGTCTTTCATGTTCAAAATGATATATTTTAGTCCCTTACAAATTTAAAACGCACCATTTTGGTCTCTTGACATAATTACAGGTATATTTTGACCTGAATTCTCACATGCATAAAAAATGTAACATATTCAAGTGCAAAATTGTCAATACATAACCTTAAATAATAAATTATCCCAAAAAGAAGAGGATTGGAACTATTGGAGCATTTACACATAGAGTTGGCGAAAGAAAAGCCACGAGAGAGGGGAATAGGATGGTAGGTGAGAATTTTGGACTGGTGGTAATGGATGTTTTAGGTAGTGTCGTTTAATATTTAAAATTTGTTTGTTGCCAATTTTGCCTATAAAAAATGTAACATTCGATACATATGTGAGTATTTCAATCCAAAATATGCTAATAATTGTATCGATACAACAGGCCAAAATGGTACATTTTGAATTTGTGAGGGACTAAATGCATCATTTTAGATGTGAAAGACTAAAAAAGTACAAATATAAAATGTAAGGAATTAATTGGTTGTTTCCCTCAACAAAATATTTAAGGATTTTAATTTAACCAAGCTATTTAGCCAACTATAAGGCAAGGTTTGTTGTAGTTTAGGATTAAATACATTAAACCCCCTTAAGATTTGGACTGTTTTACAATAGAACTCTTAACATTATTTTTTTCTCACTTTACCACTTTCTGTCAGCAATTTGACTATTAAAAAGTTAAAAAAGACATTATTTTTACCTCTAGACAATACAAGAATATATAAAATTAACCCCTTCAAATTTGTTATATTTGTCATTTTAGTCTCTAATTCAAGTTTTGTATCAATTAGCCTACTTTAGTCATTAATCGATATAAAAATATTATTAAAACAACTAAAAATATAATGATGTCCACTAACACCAGTGCTTCTTTAAAAATACTTGTGAAATAAATTTAAATATAAAAATTTTCTAGTACTTTCAGTATTTTTTTGGTCTTTTTATTATATTTTATTTTCATGTAAAATAAATTTTTAAATATACGAAACTTATAACCATCTAATGAAGTTATATCAATCTATTTTCTTTTACTTTTCATTATGTTTATTTAAAATGATTTTCTTCTTATTTTTTTCATTTGTTAATATAATTTAACTTATACCTAAATTATACAAAGGAACTTTATCATATAAATGAAAACTTAAATTAAAATAATTTAGATGAAATACCTTTAATAATTCATCAAAAAATTTTAAATTAATGGTTTATTATATCGTATTTTTAAATTTTAAATATTAAAGAAAGTATAATTTGAGAATTAGAATATTAGTAATTAATTTGAAACAAATTTATATTTTTAACAATATTGATAACATTGAATTTTATTTTTATTCTAATGTATTAAATATCACAAAACTTACTTGACGGATAAAGTGAAATTTCACTTAAATTTTAAATAAATTTACTGTAATTGATCTTTAGGAATAAAATTTATTTTCAAAAAACTAATAATAGAATTATATTTAACTATTAGTTAAAAAAAAAAATAAAAAAAATATAAAGAATTTACTATAAAACAACATAAACATTAAAAGGAGGTTAACCCGTAGGTTAAGCAAACTCAGCCTCTTGTTCAAATTTACCCATAATCCCTAAACCAAAAACAGAGGGCTCTATACTTCTTCCCCTGCTCTTCATTCTTTCAACACCAATGTTTTCAGATTCTTCATTCATTCTCTTCTGTAGCGTTAATTTCTACGTAGGTTTCTTCTTTCACAGCTGCTTTTGAGCAAATTCAAATTGTTTCTGAAAATTAAAAAGAAATTGAAAATTTTGGTGCGGAGACGACCAAATGACGTCTAGGCCAGAGCTTCAAGCGCCGCCGGAAGTATTTTACAATGATGAAGAAGCTCGCAAGTATACTTCCTCTTCTCGTATCATCGACATTCAGGTATTTTTCTGTATGTATATTTCTGTGTGTAATTTATGTCATACATGTTCATTTATATATGTGTGCTTAGAGAGAGTGTTTGTTGGAATAATAATATTTTCTGATGGGGTGATTGAATTTTTGTAGGCCCAATTGTCACAGAGAGCTTTGGAACTGCTGGCGTTGCCGGATGATGGGGTTCCTAAGTTACTTCTTGATATTGGTAAGTTATTGACCAGCTAAATCAGATTTTTAAAGTATTGGGTCGTGTGTGCAAGATGTAGTTCTTTTTGTGATTACTTTTTGTTGAATTTGTTTTTTTAAAGCCAAAATTAATCCTTGACATGCTAGTAATTTAGGTCCTCTGTGTGTGTGCAAACTTGGGTGTTTTACATAATGTGCATATGTGATCGTATGTTTATGCATATTAACTTGGAAATTCAGGAATGACTATCTATTCATGTATATTGATGTTTATATGTGAAGCCCAATAGCTGTATGTTAAACTTGAGTGATCATTTAGGCGGTGAGCCCTGTATATGTTCAAGACCATCATATACATAACAAATCTAAACTTGGGGTCTGCAGTTGTCATGAAATAAAAAAGCTGAGAGTTTGTAAACAGTCTCAAATTCACCTGCATATTTAGCAGCATATACACTTTGGTTGACATTACCTTACTAAGTGATTTTAGATTTTACTAGATAGCATATATTCATAAATGTGGATCACTTTGAATATGAAGTCTCACATGCTAAAGAATGTAAACATAAGCAGCTTGTCACGTGCTTATGTTAAAGAGCAGAAAGTTCCCTACTAGACTTTTTCTTGTTTGGGTATCTGTTTAAAAAGGATAAAAACTTCCTTAAACTGCTCACAGAGTTAGTATCTTGAGACATTTTTGCATCTGCCTTGTCTCATTTTTTTTTTCCTGTAATACAAATGATGTGGGCTTGGCATGTTCTTTTACTTCTTTATTTACTTATCGGTCTTGTAGTTTGGTGAGGTTGGTTTCTTTACTTGCTTTTCACGTTTTTTTTATTTTTTATTTTTTTAATATTAGTGTTATTACTGTTTCTCTTTTGTAACTAAGAGCAACATCTCTTGTGTGTCTTAGGTTGTGGGTCAGGACTTAGCGGTGAGACATTAACTGAGAATGGACACCAATGGATTGGTTGGGATATATCGCCATCAATGCTCAGTATGTGAATTTTAGTCTTATTCAAGCCGAGTTTTGCATAATTCTTTCATCATTATCTATTTGTAAATATTTTACCCTAATCAATGTAGATGTTGCTTTGGAGCGTGAGGCTGGGGGCGATCTTGTACTGGGTGACATGGGCCAGGTAAGCACCTGAGGTGAAACTACCTTTTGGCAGTCTTTTAGTTTTTTCAGCTACATTTATCGACTAAATTATTGGCACCCCTGTTCTTGGTCAAATCAAAAAGCAAAGCACTTGGAAATAATTAATGAAATCATTTCTCTAAAGTTTGAAGATGGAAGATTTGGTTTTTATTGTTGGATGATTATTCCAATACTTCCTAGCAGATGTTCTTTGATAGTCATGTGTAACTTTGCAAAAGATGGTCCTTTAGGTATAAGTTGCGACATAATAGCAACTCTTCATTTCTTTCATTTGATGTTCAAATAGATAATAACACTTGCATTATTCCATTTTAGGGTTTAGGTGTTCGACCTGGTGTTATTGATGGAGCCATCAGTATCTCTGCTGTTCAGGTTTGTTTTTATACCTTTTGTTTTTTGTTGAGGCTTTTTGTTTCAACTTCTGGATATTCAGGGTTAGTATTCTTTTTATTTTGAACAATTTGATGTCATTGTAGGACAAAAATAGAAATTTATTTTACTTGTTATCTGTTGTCTATCTAATATCTTTTTGATCCATGCAATTTATTTATCTTTTTGATCCACCTGTGTTGAGTTTTTCATAGTCGGTCCCAAGCCCGGGTAAAGGAGGAGGGCTGCGTTAGGTTGATAGCCAGCGTAAAACTTTGTCAATCTTATGAGATGAATCCACTACGATATTGCGCTAATGCTAGGGCGTTCCCTGTAAGTGACGCGTCGCATTGCCTGAGTGCGGCGAATAGTGGGCAAGGGCCGCTACATCTCCATGGGGGTCCGGGTGTAGTGAAAAATACGCAAGGGTCCTCACATAATAGGGGGAGGGTAATGGGGAAGAGAAATGATATGGAGAATAGGATTAGAATAGGAACTTGGAATATTGGAAATCTTTCTGGTAAATCAATGGAGGTGGTAGATACAATGATTAGGAGAAGAATTAATATTTTGTATTTACAAGAGACAAAATGGGTAGGAGAAAAGGCTAAACCGGTGTTGCATGATACGGGGTTCGTAGTAGTCTTGGTACGAAAATGGGGTACGGTCATTTTACAATTCGTAATACGTGGGGGGTAGGCTTAATCGGTACATAATTTTTAGTTTGCGGTACGGTGGCAGTATAATTGTCTTAAGAAATTTGAGCATATATCATGTATACAATTAAGTTATTACTTACTAGAATTTGAGTTGTATTATAGTTTTAGTTATACTAGAAGCTTGTTTGCCTATATTTTTAGTGATAAAATTTCGGAACGCTATTATGACAGTATTGGTACGTGAATGTAATGTGTTCTAGTACGTGCGTACCAATACGGAAATCGGAGGAAGAAGCGTATTAAGTAACACTGGGCTAAACTACTAGATAATTCAGGATTTAAACTTTGGTACTCAGGAGTAAACAGGACTAGAAATGGGGTAGGTATTATTATAGATGGGTCGATGAAGGATGATATAATGCAGGTGACTAGGAGAGGAGATAGGATTATGTCCCTTAAACTAATTTGGAGATAGGATTATTTCCCTTAAAACATTCTAATTTTAGGACGTGAAAATATTAATAGCTTTAGTGTCTATGTGCCTCAAGTAGGTCTAGATGAGTCCATTAAGGCCAAGTTTTGGGAGGATATAGATGAGATGATAGATAGTGTCCCCAAAGGTGAGCAAATTTTTATAGGAGGTGATCTAAATGGACATGTGGGAAGAGATAACGAAGATTATGAAGAAATGCATGGTGGATATGGTTATGGAGAAAGAAATTAAGAAGGAAAATCAATCTTCTTGGAGTTTGGAGTTATGTGATACACAAGAAAGAAGGATAGAAGGGTTTGTAGAGATTGTAAAATCATACTTGGAGAAAGTTTAACCTCACAACCTAGGCTTTTGGTGGTGGACTTGAGGCTTAAACATTACATTAGGCAAAGGAACCTACGTAAATCACCTAGAATTAAGTGGAGGAATTTAAAGAAGGAAAAAGAAGAAATTTTTAAGAAAGATTTGTTAGGGCAAAGTATCTGGGACTTGCAAGGAGAATTTGACCTTACTTTATGGAATGACATGACAACTAGAGTGAGAACAGTGACTAAGAAGATACTTGGAGAGTTAAGAGGTTATGTGCCCTCATGAACAAGGAATGTTGGTGGTGGGATGAAGGTGTACAAAATAAAATCAAGATTAAGAGGGCTAACTATAAGGTTCTATATAGTTGTAGAAGTGACGAAAATATTGAGAAATATAAGCTTGCTAAAAGGAGGCAAAAAATGCTGTAAGTGAAGCGAGGGATAGGGCTTTTAAAGATTTTTACCAAAAATTAGAGTCTAAGGACCTTAGCGAGATATTTATAAAATTGTTAAAGCAAGAGCCCATAGAACGAAGGACTTAACCCAAGTCAAGTGCATCAAGGATGAAAGTAATAAGGTGCTAGTAAGAGATGAGGAAATTAAGGAAAGGTGGGAGAGATACTTCCATCATCTATTCAATGAAGACAATGGAGACGATATCATTTTAGGAGAGTTAGCTAAGTTTGAGGAGTATAGAAACGTAATATATTAAATCGAAGGATTCAAGAATCAGGAGTGGAAGAGGCTTTGAAGAAGATGAACAAAGGAAAAGTAGTTGGCCTCGATGATATTCTAATCGAGGTATGGAAATGCTTAGGAAAGAAGGACATAAGTTGGCTTACCAATCTTTTCAATAAAATATTCTCTTAGTAGAAAGATGCCTAACCAATGGAAGAAGAGTACTCTCATACCCATATTCAAAAATAAAGGGGACATACAAAATTGTGCTAATTATAGAGGTATTAAGTTAATGAGCCATATGATGAAACTTTGGGAGAGGGTGATAGAAAGAAGGTTAAGAAATGAGACTAAGGTGTCAAATAATCAGTTTGGTCCAGGGAGATCGACTACTGAAGCCATACATCTATTAAGGAGACTTCTCGAGAGATACCAAGATGAGGAAAAGGGTTTACATTTGATTTTTATTGATCTTGAAAAGGCATACGATAGAGTCCCTAGAGAAGTTATGTGGAGAGTTTTAAAAAAAAGAGGAATTAGAGAGTAGTAGCATATATAGAATCAATAAAGGAGATTTATATGGATGTAGTTACAAGTGTGAGAACACCAGGAGGGTTGACACGAGAGTTCCCTATAAATATAGATTTACACCAAGGTTCAGCTCTAAGTCCTTATCTATTTGCATTGGTTATAGATGAACTTACAAGGCACATACAGGAGGAAATTCCAACGTGTATGTTATTTGCAGATGACATTCTGTGCTAGTAGATGAAACAAAAGATGGGGTTAATGCTAAACTCGAAGTTTGGAGAGAGACATTTGAGGCAAAAGGGTTTAGAATTAGTTGATCAAAAACAAAATATATGAAATTTAAGTTTAGCAAGGGTGCAAGTAGGAATGGAATAGGGGTTAGTTCAGGAGATCAAGAGATACCTATAAGTGAAAATTTTAAGTATTTAGGATCGGTTTTTCAGAGTGATGGTGGTATAGATCGAGATGGTACTCATCGGATACGAGTGGGTTGGACTAAATGGAGAATGGCATTGGACACCCATCTGAAGAATATTATGCGACTGCAAAATTTCTTTACGACTTAAGGGTAAATTCTATAGAACAACAATTAGACCAGCGATGCTTTATGGGTCTGAGTGTTGGGTAGTGAATTACACACATGAGCAAAAGATGAGAGTAGTAGAAATGCGAATGTTAAGATGGATGTGTGGGTACACTAGGATGGACAAGATACACAATGAGCATATTCGTGAGAAGATTGGAGTAGCATCTATTGATGAGAGAAACACGCTTAAGGTGGTTAGGTCATGTTAAGACGACCAGTAGAAGCGGCTGTCAGGCGAGTAGATTTTAGAAAGAGTAGTCAACATAGGAGGGGTAGGGGAAGACCGAAAAAGACTTGATAGGTAACTTGTAAGAAAGATATAACCCATCTAGGAATTGAGGAGGATATGGTCCATGATAGAGCGCAATGGCGTAGCAGGATTCATGCAGCCGACCCTACTTAGTAGGATTAAGGCTTTATTTGTTTGTTTATTATATATTTAGGCTTCTTACTCGGCTCAAATTTTAGTGTTATGTTTTAACAAAAATAACCTTGAGAAAATTTTTGGAAGTCATTTTATCCTTGTGGGTAATGTGGTGTGTTTTGCGTTAAGGAATTGATTGAGTTTGAGGCATGAATAAAAATTTGACATTAGAGTGTCAAATTTAGAATTGATTACTGCAGAGCTCAATTGGCACTTTTGTGGTCAGAGGGCTAAATTGCCATTAATCTGTTTTTTTTTTACTTCAAATTGGTTAATTGCAGGGGCAGTTTTAAGCCCCCCAAAAAAAAAAATTTAGATATTGTAAATTTTACCCTTAAAAATATTGAAAATTTAATTTATACCCTTATAAAATTTATATCTCTCCCCTAATTTTAAGAAAAATATAAGTTAACCTCAATAAATGTGTCTATTAAGTTTTGCCCCCCTCAAGGTGCCATTCCTGCGTTCGTCCTTGGTTAATTGGTTAAAGCAGAATGGGAGTTAGCCATTATGTTAGGATTATTATGCTTACAGTCGCTGTTCTATCTTAGTTCAGATTAAACTATATGGCCCTTTTCCCCCCTAATTTCTTCTACTTGACTCAGTAATTACACTTCATTTATACCTTTGTTTTTGAATTTTCAAATCATAGGCAACTGCTGTTTCCTTGCTTCTTTCTTTGTTCTCCACACAATGGAAATATAAGAACACATTTTGCTGAATCCTTTTTGATGGATACAAAATATTTTGGATCCTTTAACAGAAAAGCCCTTTTTCGCTTTTCTTTTTGCTGGAAATTCTGCTATTAAGATGATCAGGAAAGAGTTTATATTCGGATAGCTATTCTAGCTCAATAATTTAAGACATCTTTATTTGCAAGTTTTGTCGTACTTTATGTTTCTGCTGGGGTAGAACTTATCGTTTAAACTAAACATGTTTTGCTTTAATTTTCTGCTTAACCATATTGATGTTGTTTTGATAATAGGCTTGGCTCTTTTGATATGTTCATTCTGTCATCTCGTAGGGTTTGTTCTTAATATCTTAAAATAATGCTATAAACAGCTTATTTAAATTGAAGAAAGTTGATTTTATAAAATAGCTCTCGAGTTGCTTTTTTAAAAAAAAAATGATAAACCGAAACAATTTTGTTTTCAAAATTTTGAACAGATTTCAAAATTAATTTCATTTTCAGTTCACATAAACTGCTTGTAGCTTTTTAATCTCTTGAGAACAAGCCTTCATTCATTTCCGTTGTAAAACCTAGAGGACATTGTACTTATTGTTGATACTGACCTAGTATTTGTTATACAGGTGTCAGATCTCAGCTTGATTACAATCCTTCCAAGTTTTTATTACTTCTCCATTTGTTACTGGAGTACCTTCTTCTTTGCACTGATAGTCTATTCCAGAATAATCTATTCCAGTGCTATACTCTGTTTATCTGAACAATTTCATTTCAACCAGATATTGACATTTCAGGCTTTTGGATTTCTTATTTCTCAATTTCTTTATTTTGACAGTGGTTGTGCAATGCTGACAAGTCCTGTCATGAACATACAGATCTTCTCGGAAAAGATTGAAGTATGTTCATATCCAGTTGTTAACCCTTGTCTTGATGTTGATTGCAGAACCACTGCTGTCTATATTGTTGCAGTTTTAATGTGTTTTGATTCGCATGCCATCTTCTGCAGGGCCTTCTTTGAGTCATTGTATAGATGCCTTGCTAGGGGTGCGAGAGCAGTATTTCAAGTATATCCTGAAAATCTTGCTCAGCGCGAGTTGATTCTCGGTTATGCTATGCGATCTGGATTTGCTGGTGGTGTAGTTGTTGACTTCCCACACAGGTAAATTCTTGTTATTCCTTGCCTATCCCTGTTTTCTAGTTTCTTATATTTGTGGTAGAAAAAATTGAACAAAGAAGGGGGAGAAGACCAAATTGTTTCAGGTGTAAGAATTTTAGCTTGCATTTTTATTACCTTTTTTGGCTTAATGTTTTGAAGTACACACCATTTTGATTGTGTCATATTCTCGTGTTACAGAGCCAATTTGATTGCACATGGATCAACACAAAATAGAAACAATATTTTTTCAAAATCAGTTGAAGATTAGAAGATAATTCAATGAAGCTCTTCTGGAGAGATGTATTCCTAAAGCCTATATTAGAACATCATTTTGATCACGCAACTAATTGACTTCAATTTGGCTTGCATGACTAAAAAAATAGAAGATATTTTGATATTGGAATTCTGATAGTATCAAAGCAGATGAGTAAGATTTCAAACAGTTATTTTGGGTGTAAGTTGATTATCTGTCATAAACCAATTTGTTACATTGGTGGTTTATGCAGCTCCATTTGCAAGTTGGGTTTCAAAGGGGTGGGGAATTCACGTACATTAAGGTTGAGAATTGAAAGGGAAAATTAGTCTAGTGTGGCAGGTCACCATGCAACGATCCAGTTTCCAAAAGTTTGTTTTTCTTTTCTTTGTTCTTTTGGCAGAAGACATATTCTAATAAAACCATTTAATATCCTACTATTACCACATATAATTTAGTGAGGTAATAGCCATGCTTTATCCATATGAGAGAGAGCCTATAAACAGTCCAAACATATAATTTTTTGGAGAACGAAATATGGTGACTTGTGATGGGTGTCAAAAGAGAAGAAGGCTTAATTTTTGGCACGGGTTTTACTAATCATCTTTCAAGACAATTATTTGTTCTAATCCCTTTGTATCTTCATTAACATTAACTGCATGCTCATTCAAGTGAATTTGCTGATGTAGCTCCTACTTTGGCATCTTTTGAATTGTATTGATTCCCTCCCACTCCTTTCCTTACTTCCACTGCTCTCTTTTTGTACTGTGATTACTGATGAAATTCTGTAACATTTAAACTTAGAAAGATTTATATATATTTACAAGAAAAGACAATGATTCGAATGGGTGAAATTTTGAAGTTTGTAAATGTAAAATTTTGAGTAGGCAATGGGAATTTTCAATCGTGATTAGAAAGGAAGTTCTATTGTTTTTGGCTGACCTTTGTGACTTTGTGTGCATGCATGATGATTTGCTTAATTGTAGTGTAAAGTAGAAGTTCCCTTTAGTGGTAGACATGTTGGAAAGTGTTAAACCAGTAGAAAGTGTTTTTACGTATCAGGACATCTTTTACTCATTCAGGACTTCTTTAATAGGTTTTTTGAATCCTATTTTTCCTAAAATGATATAAAATTTTCATCACCTCCGTGATATTGTTCTGCTTACAAAAGATTTTTATCACACCCTTTTCATTCTGTTGTTTCACCATTTATTCCTCTTGGATCTTTTTTGTCAAGTATAGTGTAAGTTTCCATATAGAAATTGGATGGCTTGCCTCTAATTTTTAATATATTATAAGCAAGTTTATGGACAAGTGGAGTCTCTGAAGAGCTGATTAATCCAGTATAAGTTGGTCATCTTGTTGATTGCTGTGTAATGCTGATTATGAGCATTACTCTCTCTGTTTAATTATTTTGGTGAAAGCTTTTGCGGATCAAGATATTGTTTCTTTCTCCTGACAACTTTTGTTTAAACTGGAAAGGGACATTGGCCTGTTTTAGACGTATTATGTGCCTGTGGAAACTTCTCGTTTCTTCCCAGATAAATTTTGACATTTTGTTGTATTTGCCAAACCTGACCAAGTGGATAATTTTTCTCTCAAAATCTTGGAAAACTACATGCACTTCTGAAATCTGGCTTTTTTATTGAAGTGTAAAAAATAAGATTATTCTAGCAATGCATTTCCTCTTGAAAATAGTTGAGTTACCCAGAATACGTCAGTTGTCTTTTCTGCAACTTGTTTGTTATGCTAATTTGAGATTCCCTTTTTTGTAACAGCACCAAGAGAAGAAAAGAATACCTGGTGCTCACTTGTGGTCCACCCTCGCTGAGCAGTGCAACTCCAAAAGCAGAAGGTGAAGACGAAGAAAGTTGTTCTGATGAGGGTAGTGAAGATGAAGAAAATCAGACAGTGAGTATCCATGAAGTGTTTGATTCTGAATTAAAAAATTAACAGACCAACTTTTTTGTTACTTGTTAACTAAACATCTCCACTCTTTTGATTTATTTTTCTTTTTGCCATGTAGGTATCAATATCGGATAGGCACAGACCAAGGAAGAAGCAAAAATTAAATAAGAAAGTAAAGGGGAGAGAATGGGTGTTGAGGAAGAAGGAACAAATGAGGAGAAAAGGAAATGCTGTGCCTCTAGACACAAAATACACTGCACGCAAGCGAAAAGCTCGCTTTTGATTACTTTTTGAGGAGGTCAACTAAGTGCTCCATTTTGAGTTTGAAGTCTCCCGAAAACAACAGAAAGAGAAAAGGGGGAATAAAATGTCCCATTTATCTTTGTTTCCTTAAAACAGAGAAAGTTGTGTTACAAGATTTGAGGCATTGCATTCTTCCTTTTGATAAATGAATCATATAGTATCTACCTCAGCCAATTTGTATTGTACCTTGTAATTGTTGCTTAATTAAAATGGATTGTTTGCTACACACACTGGATTGATTTTGTTCTATACCAGAGCGGGATTTTGGTTTTCGTTCTCCTTTTTCTTTTGGCCAAAAGCTTGCAAACTCTAGTTGTGCAAGTATTTGGTTTTCCACCATTGTGAAGCTGTGCAAATATTTGAAAATAATTTTTTTAAAATAGGATGTACAATATGCAAGTAAAGAATGCTCTGAAGATGGAAAATACTTGGGTAAATCTGGTGTTTGGCATTACCTGTAAATCTTGTGGTCATGATTAAACTTTAAAGAATCTTGTTTACATCAGTTGATGTTATAAATTTTTTAAAATTTAATCCACACTACAAGATTTATAAGTGGATCTAAAGATCGTGTCTATCTAAATATTTGTCCATGAAGATTTGGTTTTCTATGTTTCTTAACTTTCGGTTAAATTTCGTATATTTCATATACTTTCTTCGAGTTTTGCAACATATTATCACAACCAAGTATGACTTTCAATTATCACAAGGGTTTTGTAAATATGTCAGTATTGGTAGTAATGAAATCTCCATATTTTATTATAAAAAAAAAAAGACCTATACGTATTGGATAATTCGTATCTGATTTTTATATACTTCTAATTTTATTTATCATCTTAATATCATATTTTACCTAAACCTTATTTTACTTATTATTTTATATTAGCTTGAATCGTGTCAAATTTTACTAAATTTAAATTTACCGTCTTTAACATAATGAGTAATAATTATTTATCTTCGATTTTGTATGTGGTACTCCATGGCTTTTGGAGACACAATCGAGAAGGAA
The DNA here is from genome assembly GCA_025175665.1 of Cinchona pubescens. Lineage (NCBI taxonomy): Eukaryota > Viridiplantae > Streptophyta > Magnoliopsida > Gentianales > Rubiaceae > Cinchona > Cinchona pubescens. The sequence goes on from JANKKI010000414.1 coordinate 281,195, forward strand.
GATATTGCAATTGATAAATCAACGACTTTCCTTCATCACCATATTTATTAAAAATTGAGTATTTTACTGTAAAAATTTGCGCAAAAATATGAAACATTGATTTGACCACTATAATAGTAATTTTGTCTAAAACTCATTATGAATCAATGCATTTAAAACTCCAAGATTTTAGATCTCCAAACACTATAACTTAATAATGTTTAAAATAAAAATGTGCTGAGTGAATATTACTAATAAAGATATGTTAGAAAAACATCATTTTTTTATCACTCAAATGTTTTCTTGTAGCATCAATCACTATAAAAACGAATCTACAAGGTATTGTGAACTAATTTCATTTTTATATATGGCTAAGTTAAACAATAAATTATTAAGAGAAATATAATGAGGCCTCACATAATGCATGTGCTCCATTTCGTGAAGTAAATGAACAATTCTAAAATAGATGCAGCTATGATCATGGTCATAGCCATGGACGTGGACCAAAGAGAGAACAGGGACATAATAATTACCTTCAACACCATGGGTGGATTAATCACAAAGAAAATGAAATAAAAAGGAAGGAAAAGAGTGGTCAAAGTAACCTCTTGAAAGATACACAAAAACTCTCTCTTTTGATGGGAGCTTCCCTCTCTAGTTAACGAGGGGTACTCTATTCAATGTAGGAGCCATTTATTTCCAAAAGCTATTCAAATTCTTAGTTCAAACCAAATCTCATTTACTTCAGATCTCACTTATTGGTAATGAATTATATCTCTGCCTCTGGAAAGTAGCATTCCTTGCCTTTTGTCGGTGATTACGATAGGGCCAGAGCTTTAGCTTCTCAGATCTATCATTGTTAGCGAGAACCATGAAGCTTTAAAGGCTTAATTCTTCTTTATCCTTTAGCTATTTTCTTTTTCTTTGGTTTTGTTTTTCGTGTGTTACATTTACTAGCCTTTGTCCCGAGAACAGGGGTCCCTCCTTATTTTGTAGGTTTGTAGAGGATTTCAATTATATCTTGGTTAAAACTAGGTCATCCTCTAGTATTGCAGTTAAATAGTTAGCATGGCGGATGAACTTACTGAATTGCTACAAAAATTCTCGCTAGCAGGTAAGGAATTGGAAGGTCCTGAGTTTACGGAAGAAGATATGCAAAACTGTATCTTGGAATGTGAAAAAAGTTTGATTGGCAAAATATTTGGAGACAAAGCGGTTAACTTCTTGGGGATCAGAAAATTTGTGAAGCAGGTGTAGAATCATTCGAAGAGGTTACACGTTGCTGAGCTAGGGCCTAAGTTATTCCAGTTCTCATTTGGAGAAAAGGAAGATATGGACAGACTAGTGATGAAAGGGGGACCATGGGTCATAGACAACTAAATTCTTGTCCCACAAAGATGGAGGGAGGGAATTGAATTGGATGACAACAATTTCAACTATGCCAATATCTAGGTCCAGTATGGAATTTGCTTATATACTGGTTATCTAAAGAAATAGGAAGAAAAATTGGATCAATTTTTGAGGAAGTTTTGGAGGTAGACAAAAATTAGATTGGAAGTAAAGAAGGAAAACATTTAAACTATGGGTAAAAATGAATCTAACACAACCTCTGTTATGGAGGGCTCTGGTAAAATCTAATGGAATACCAAAATGGGTTGAATTTAGGTATGAAAAATGCCCGAACTTCTATTATAAGTGTGGAAGACTTGGACATAGTTTACAGATGTGTAGGTTTGAGGAAAATATGGGGGAGGGAAAAAATGACAGTCAATTTAGAGTTTGGTTAAAAGCTAATGGTGGAAGGAAAAGTTCTCCTAGGGAGAGCTATAGCAACAAGGGGACTGGAAAGTTGGTGACAAAAATATGGGATTAGATGTTCAAAATGATAAAATTAGTACAAAGTCAGGAGGGGAAAGGAGTAGTGAGGCTGCGGAAAAGGGTAAAGAGGTGTCAAGGGGTGAACTGGGTGTGAGAAGATTGGGGGGAGGGTGTTGAGTTATAATGAGGAAGGGAGTCGGATTAATGGAAATCAAATAGGGGTGGGAAAAGAGGAACTTCAAGTGATTGTAACAAAAGAGTGGGCCAAAGGTAATGAAAATGAAAGGAGGATTGATGGAAAAAATGAGAGACTTGAAGAGGAGAAACAAGAGGATAGTGAAAGAGTGGATGTGGAAGAAAAGGGTTATGGAGATAAGATGGCAATAGAGGAACAACAAGGAATAAATAGAGGGATATGGGCAAACCCAAACAGAGGAAATTTGTCAGAAGAAGCACCAAAAGTGAAGCAAGAGGCACACAATTGAGAACCGTCACTAACATGATCAGAAATGAAGACTTCAATGGTAAAAGAAAGCTTATCCGGTAGAGAATGGAGGTAAGGAGATCCTGGAGAAAGATGAAAGTGAGCTGAAAAAACATAAAAATGCTAGACTGTCTGGTTGGCATTGATCATGAGGTGCTGGGGCCTACCTTAATGGGTCCTCCTGTCAACAATAAGAGCTTTAGTGTGGAATTGCCAAGGGGTTAGAGGCCTCTTGATAGTTCCCTAGTTGAAGGAGGTGTGTAACCTCTTCTTCCCTAATATTATATTCTTATGTGAAACCAAAAAGAGCTAAAAATACATGAAAAATATTAAAAAAAGAATTAGATTTGATAATATTTTTGTTGTAGATGCTTTTGGTAGAGCAGGTGGTATGGATTTTTTCTAGAAAAAGAGGTTCAAGTAGTGGATATTTTGTCAACAACATTCACCATTGAGATGTATATCATGGATCAGGATTGTTACAGGAAGTGGTGGCTTATTGGTATTTATGCAAGCAGAGAGGATAAAATTAAAAGGGAAAAGTAGAAGGTTATTCAAATCAAAAAGCAGATTTGGGGGCAAGATTGGATTCTTATTGGGGACTTCAATGATATACTAAGTACTGAAGAAAAATAGGAAGGTAAAGTTAGATCACAAGCCAGCTTTGATGATTTTAAGAATATGATAAATAAGAATCAGCTTTTAGAGGAGAGCTTCAAAGGCCTTGGACTTGGTCAAACAACTATGGAGGGAATAGGGTGATAAAACAAAGGTAGGATAGAGGACTGGGGACTTTTGGGTTGCATCAGATGTATGATAGAGCTTATATTCAACACCTACAGAATGAAGCATTAGATCATGCTATGCTTCTACTCGATACATCCTCAATGCTGAAAAAGAAAAGTAGAAGGTTTTACTTTGACAAAAGATATATCAATCAAGAAGGGGTTCATAAGGTGGTGGAAGAAGCGTGGAGGGAATGCAGAAAGTGTTTAAAAAAGTAAAGCAATGCAGATTGACTTTGACTAATTGGGGCAGATCAAGAAGGTGCAATGCAGCACAGAAGATCAATGGAGCTAAAAAAGAGAAAAGGAGGTTAGGGATGGAAAAACAAAAGACGCTTTGGGAACTAGAGAGGAATGTAACATCAACTATCTCAAGCTTCTAAGGAGGAGTTATTTTGGAGCCAAAAAGCTAGAATTAACTGGCTTAAAAATGGGGACAAGAATACTATTAATTTCCATGCAGTGGTTACAGGTCGAAGGAAGAGGAATAGGATTAATAGAATTCAAAGAAGTGATAAGTCCAGGTGTGAGAATGAAGAGGAGATTGAGAAAGAAATTGTCAAGTACTACAGAGGTTTATTCACTTTGATTGAGCCTAAGGATTTTACTGCAGTACTAGATGGAATACCAGTGACCATAACCAATGAAACAAATGAAGTCCTCATCAAACCTGTCCAATAAGTTGAGATTAAGGAAGCTCTATTTTCTCTACATCCTGATAAAGCTCTAGGACTAGATAGTATGACACCCTTTTTTTTTTTTTTTTTTTTTAAATTTTGGTCCATCATTAGTCAGGTATGTTGTTTTGGCAATTCAAAATTTTTTTCATTATTGATTTATGCTTAGAGCTTGGAATGAAACTATAGTGTCTTTGATTCCTCAAATTCAGGTTCCTACCAATCTTACTCAATTTAGATCTATTAACCTCTGTAATGTTTTGTACAAAATTATTGCAAAACTCCTTGCTAATAGAATGAAACCTTACTTGGAAAAATGCATTAGTAAAAACCAATAATCTTTTGTGCCTAGGAGACAAATTCTTGATAATGTTATCATTTTGCATGAGTACATCCATTTTTTGAAAAGCAAAAGAAAAGGTGAAGAAGGTTTCATGGCTTTAAAACTTGACATGGCAAAAGCTTATGATAATGTAGAATAGAGTTTCCTTGCTACTATTATGTCTAAGATGGGGTTTTATCACAAGTGGATTCAGTTAGTGATTAGTTGCTTGTGGTCTGTGTCTTATTTGTTTAATATCAATGGTGAAAAACAGCAGCATGCTTTCCATCTAGAGGGATAATGGGCAGGGTAACCCCCTTTCCTCCTATCTTTTTATGATTTGCTCTGAAGGTCTATCTAATTTGTTGAAGAATTCCATGCTAAATAATAGAATTTCAAGTCTGAAGATTAGTAAAGATGGTCTAGTTATTACACATCTTTTCTTTGCAGATGATTCCTTGGTGTTCTGCAAAGCCAATAGGAATGAGGCTGAGGAAGTAGTGAGATCCTGAAGTAGTATGAAGTCTTTGGTCAGATGGTGAATGTAACTAAGTCATGTGTCTTCTTCAACAAAAACCTGAGACCAAACCAAATTGAGAAAACTAGGCAAGTTTTAGGGGGTATGAAGGTGGTAACTCAAGGAAAATATCTAGGATTACCTATGGTAATCACTAGGTCCAAGGAGGAGGTCTTTGGTTTTATAAGAGAAAGGGTGAAGGAAAGATTGGAAGGCTGGAAATCAAAACTGTTATCACCTACTGGGAAGGAAGTTTTGCTTAATTTTGCTATCATGTCCTTACCCACTTGCATGACACAATGTCATGCTTTAAACTTTCAAAGAAGTTGTGTAAGGACATAAATAGAATGATGGTCAATTATTGGTGGGGAGGAGATAAGGATCATAACAAGTTGCATTGGGTTAGCTGGAAGGCAGTGGCTAAGGAAAGGAACAATGGAGGATTGGGATTCAAAGACTAGCAGGTATATAATGAAGCACTTTTAGCAAAGCAGATATCATGGATTTTAACATAGCCTAATCTGTTGGTTAGTAGGGTTCCGAAAGGAAAATATCTTTGGGTATGAAGTTTTAGCTAATGCATCTTGGGTCTGGAAAAGCTTAATGAGAGCAAGACATGTCATGGAAAAGGGCTTCTTATAAGAGTTGGGAATGAAAATAATATCAATATTTGGAGCTTGGCCAAATTCAATGTGAACAGAAGACATCTTTGCTGCAGCAAGGACGTTATATGCTACAGCAAGGCTTAAGAAAAGGTGGCAACCAATCCCATGCGCAAGGGTGCACATAGGCCATTACTTAAGAAGAAAGAAGAAGGATTCCAATGTGGCTAGGAGTCAAACACATGAAAGAAGAGTTCAACGGGGACCACAATTTACTTATTAATAAAAAGCCCACATACTTCTATAAATAGCCTTTTTCCTTTATAAGTTAGTATTAGAGATTTAGGGAGAAGTAGGTTTTAGATATTTTTGAGAGTAGCCGCTAGGGTTCTCTCTAGACAATTTTATATTTTTCGTATTAATTTCTTTAGTACTTTTTAAATTTCAATTTCAAGAATTTGTTCGAGATATATTACGATTCGTGATTTTTGGATTCGTGGATTCTCCAGAGAACCTGTGACAATCTTCGGAGGGTTTGAGTACGATTTATTATTCATTAGTTAATTATTTTCATTTCAATTTTCGTTCTTTAATTATTTAATTGCTTTTTGCCTAGTTTAGTTAATTTTAATTTAGGATTAATTCTTAGTTTAATTTCGCTATTTATTTTATTTTTCTTTTATTATGTCTTTAATTAATTCTCCTATTTAGTTAGGATTTCTATCAATTAATTATTTCGTAGTTAAATTAGTTATTTTGTCGTTTAATTCACGCAAATTTATTTTTCGTAATCTTCTAGGGTTAGTTTGTTAATTAATTTATTTTTATAAAAAAAAATTCCAAAAATAATTCTTTTCAATTTGTGATAATCTAAATAGTGATTGATACTAAGTATTCGGTAATTGACCAATTTGATCCTTGTGGGAACGATCCTTATTACCTATATACTACTACCCGACCCGTGCACTTGCGAAAATGTGTTTTAGTACGTAGTTAATTTGTGAATTTAGGGTTTGACGCGTATCAAGTTTTCGGCGCCGTTGCTGGGGATTAAATCTTTAGGCAATATCGAGCCGCTTAGTATTATTGCTAATTTAAATCTTATTTATTTATTTTATGTTTAATTTTTTTCTCGTTTTCTTTCTGTGATTTTATTTTATTCCTTGTTCTTTTAAATTTTCCACAGTGGTACGTTTAACTTGTGTTCTAGGCGTGTTGTTTTATAGTTTATGACCCTTGGTGATAAAAAGTTACTTCCACTTGATTTCGAAATAGAAAGAACTCTATGTGGGTTATGGAAACAAAAGAAACAACAAGAGGACCAAGAAAAATTTGCCATGGCCAATTTGAATGCACCAAGGAATGAGGATATTACCAAGAATGAAGATGAGAAGGAAACTGTGAATGGGAACGAGAGTGGTAATAGACAGCGATTGTTGAGGGATTATACTAGACCCACTTTTGTTGGGGCTAATTCTAGTATTACCAGACCCTCCATCAAGCGGATAAGTTTGAAATCAGGCCAGCTCTAATTCAAATGCTTCAGACTCATGCCATGTTTGGAGGTGGAGCAATCAAAGATCCACATGCCCATTAGCACTTTCAAATATATTGGGGTTTCACCAGAAGCAGTCCGAATGATGAGTTTTCCTTTCTCTTTAAGGGATAAAGCCAAATGGTGGTTACAAAGTTGTGATGAAGGAACAATCACGACTTGTGGAGGAACTTGCTCAAGGTTTTATAACTAAATTCTTTCCTCCCTCCAAAACTGCAAAGTTGAGGAATTTAATCACATCATTCAAACATGATGTTGGAGAAGGCCTCGATGAAGCTTGGGAAAGATATAGGGATATATTGAGACGTTGCCCATATCATGGCATTCCATTGTGGATGCAAGTGCAAACCTTCTACAATGGGTTACATCTTGAAACCAAGACAATGGTGGATGCTGCTGCAGGAGGATCTTTATCATACAAAACACCCGAGGAGGCCCAAAGAATGTTGAATATGATAGCCTCTAATTACTATCAGATAGCAGTTGTTCAACCAATTCAACAAGATAGGAGGGGAGTGCTAAATCTTGATCAAACTGATACCATCTTAGCTCAAAATAAAATGTTGACATCTTTGGCGACGAACTTGACAAAAACCGTTGGTAATTTGAATGTCAATTCGGTAGCTTCATCATCGTCAACTCAAACTATTTGTGAACTATGTTGAGGTTAAATCATGAGCCTAATCAGTGTGGATTTGAAGAGTCATCCTGCCAAGAACAAGCCCAATTTGTCAACAACTGCAATTCAATCCTAGGCTCCAAAATAATCCATATTCCAACACTTACAATCCAGGGTAGAGGAATCATCCCAACTTTTCTTGCAGTGGTAACGGCAATCAACCCAACCATCAGCCGAACAACTTTTCTTTTCAGCCTAATTACCCACAGGCCCAAATCTCACAGCCTAGACCAACCGCTAATCTTAACCCTCAAAATCAACCATACCAATCATTTCGGTCACCTCAAAACCAAATCAACATTCCAACCAACCCTTTAACCAGCCCCAACAACCAAACCAAGGTCAAAGTTCCCGGAGTATAGAAGATATGTTTGCTCAATTCCTGAGGACTCATGAAACATCAATGAGAAATCATGAAGCATCAATTAGAAACTTGGAGAACCATATGGGCCAGATAGCTAGACAATTCACTGAGAGACCTCAAGGTACCATTGCCAAGTGATACTATTCCCAACCCACGGGACGGTAACCACATGGAACATACCAAAGCTGTCATCTCACTTGATCTCAATGAGTTGAATGAGAATAAGGATAATGGTATGGAAAAGAAGGTACAAGCAGAGGGTGAGAAAATCCAAAGAAAAGTGGGATTGTCATCAAATGAGGAACCCAAGCAACAACGTGAATCGGCCAAATATCAAATACCTGCTAGGAGGACAAATGAAGAGAAAGTTATACCCCTGGATCCATTAAAGCAAGTTCAAATTCCGTTCCCACAAAGGCTCAAAACTGAGGACAAGGAGAAAAAGTTTAAGAGATTTTTGGAAATCTTCAAAAAGTTGGAGATAAATATTTCGTTTATTGAAGCCCTAGAAAGCATGCCAAGCTATGCTAAATTCATGAATAAAATGCTCACGGGAAAGAGGAAACTCTTAGGGGATGAGATCTTGTGCTTGACTGAGGAATGTAGTGCTTTAATTCAAAAGAAATTACCCCATAAAATTTGAAAGATCCGGGGTCATTCTCCATTCCATGTGAAATTGGAGGATTATTCTTTGAAAAAGCTCTTTGTGACCTGGGGGCCTCAATGAATTTAATGCCCCTTTCTGTTTACAAAAAATTGAAGGGGAAGAATTAAAGCCTACCAATGTGTCCCTTCAACTTGTGGATAGGAGTATTAAATATCCATCGGGCATTATTGAAGATGTATTAGTCAAGGTTGGCAAAGTATTTTTGCCAGCTGATTTTATTATTTTAGAGATGGAAGAGGACAAGAACATGCCTATTATTCTAGGGAGGCCATTTCTCGCTACTGGAAGAGCTCTGATTGTTGTTCAAGTTGGCAAACTCCAATTTCGGATTGATGTGCATACTGTTTCTTTTAATGTTTTTGATGCATTGAAATTTCCTTCTTATTATGATGATGTAATGAAAATTGACATAATTGATGAGATTTGTGATGAATTTTGTAGGGCAAACCTTAAGAGACTTCCTATTATACAAATACACTTATTGCAGGAGGTGATAAAGAAGAGCACGATGAAGATGTTAAAAAATGCTTGGAGATGTTGGACGAAAATCCAATCATAGAGGGAGATGATCATCAGGAGGATGAATTAGGTAAAGGGAGGTCTCTGACCAATGAACCCCCGCACTGGAACTTAAAACCCTACCATCAAACTTCCGTTATGCATTTTTAGATGAGGATAACAGTCACCCCGTTATTGTTAGTTCTTATCTTACTCATGATCAATTGTCTTAACTGCTTGATATCTTGAGATTGCACAGTAAGGCAATTGCTTGGAGCCTTGAGGACATCCAGGGTATAAGTCCTAAAATTTGCATGCATAAAATTTTTTTCAAAGAAAATTTTAAACCATGTAGGAAACCTCAACATAGATTGAATCCTACTTTGAAGGAGGTGGTTAGGAAGGAAGTGTTGAGATTGTTAGATGCAGGTATTATCTATCCCATTAGTGACAGTGAGTGGGTTAGCCCTACTCAAGTAGTGCCAAAAAAAGAGGGGATCACGATGGTAGCTAATAAAAATAATGAATGCATTCCATCTAGACTAATCATAACCCTCATGCATGTGTATTGATTATAGAAAATTAAATGAGGTCACTCTTAAGATCACTTTCGCCTTCCCTTTATTGATCAAATGTTAGAGAGACTTGCAGGACACATTTTTTATTGTTTCCTTGATGGGTACTCTGGCTATTTCCAAATAGTCATAGCATTAGAAGATCAAGAAAAAACTACTTTCACTTGCCCTTATTGTACATTTACTTATAGGCGTATGCCTTTTGGTCTTTGCAATGCTCCAAGCACATTCCAACAGTGCATGTTTGCCATATTTGATGAATTAATTGAACAATGTATGGGATTTCAGCGTCTTTGGTGATTCTTTTGACACATTCTTACATAATTTGACTCTTGTTTTGAAATGTTGTGAAGAAACCAACCTATCTTTGAATTGGAAAAAATGTCATTTTATGGTCAAGGAAGGTATTGTTTTGAGGTCATAAAATTTCTGAAAGAGGAATCGAGGTTCATAAGGCCAAGGTAGAGGTAATTGAAAAGTTGCCTCCTCCTGACAATGTAAAAGCTGTCAGAAGTTTTTTAGGACATGCCGGTTTTTTTCGGCGTTTCATTAAAAATTTCTCCCAGATTTCTAGGCCATTGTGTGTATTATAGCAAAAGGACACTATTTTTAATTTTGATGAAAAGTGTGTGAATGCATTTGAATTGTTGAAAAAGGCATTAACTACTGTTCTAGTTATAATCGCTCCAAATTGGACTTTACCGTTTGAACTTATTTGTGATGCAAGTGATTATGCGGTGGGCGCTGCTTTATGCCAAAAAGTGAACAAAGTTTTGCATATCATGTACTATGCCAGTCGCACACTAAATGATGCACAAGTCAAATATTCTACCACCGAAAAGGAATTATTAGCTGTGGTTTTTGCATTTGATAAATTTAGATCATATCTTATAGGAAGTAAAGTGATTGTGCATACTGACCATTCACCCACTTTGAAATATTTTCTTTCTAAACATAATGCAAAACCTTGGTTAATTTAGTGGATACTTTTATTGCAGGAATTTGATTGGGAAGTCAATGATAAGAAGGGCATTGAAAATTCTGTTGCCGACCATCTTTCCTGGCTAGAGGGACCCAAACTTTTAGTACAAGAAGAGGTGCCAATTAATGACCAATTCTCCACTGAACTATTGATGACCTTGGGAGAGACACACCCTTGGTATGCGGATATAGTAAACTATTTAGTAGCCAAGGTGGTACCATCCTCAATGGACATAAATCAAAGGAAAAAAATTCTTTGCTGAACTCAAATATTATTTTTGGGAGGAACCATTTCTTTACCGCCAACGTAGTGATCAAGTGATACGTTAGTGTATTCCAACTGAGGAGGTAGTTGATATTCTACATCATTGTCATGCCTCTCTGGTGGGTGGTTATCATGGCAGTCAACGGACAGCTGCCAAGGTCTTACAATGTGGTTTTTATTGGCCCTATTGAAGTCTATTCAAAGATGAAAGAGATTTTGTGATGCAGTGCAATGAATGCCAAAGGACCGAAAATATATCAAGAAGGAACGAAATGCCGTTGACCAACATATTAGTCTGTGAAGTTTTTGATGTATGGGGTTTAGATTTTATGGGACCGTTTCCTAGTTCTTTTTCTAATAAATTCATCCTGGTAGCGGTGGACTATGTTTTGAAATGGGTCAAAGCATTGGCCTTACCTACTAATGATGCTCGTGTGATGGTGAGTTTTGTTAAGAAAAATATCTTTTCACGCTTTGGTGTCCCACGAGCTATCACTAATGATGGTGGGAGTCACTTTACAATGCCAAGTTTGAAGCACTGTTATCCAAATACAGGGTAAGGCATAAGGTTTCAATTGCTTATCATCCTCAAACCTTGGGACAAGTTGAAGTGTCCAATTGCGAACTTAAGCAAATTTTGGAAAAGACGGTTAATGCATCTAGGAAATATTGGTCTAGACAATTTGATGATGCTTTGTGGGTTTATTGCACTTCACATAAGACTCCTATTGGGAAGTCTCCATTTCGGATGCTTTTTGGTAAATCATGTCACCTTCCGGTTGAATTGGAAGACAAGACATATTGGGCAGTGAAAAAGTTGAATTTTGATTGGCAAGAAGGTACTAAAAAAAGGCTTCTGGATTTAAATGAATTAGACGAATTTTGAAGAGAAGCTTATGAAAGTGCCTGGATTTATAAGGAGAAAACAAAAGCTTGGCACGATAAGCATATCTTACGCAAGGAATTCAAAGTTGGTGATTTGGTACTTCTTTACAATTCAATATTCAAGTTATTCCCTGGAAATCTTAAATCCCGATGGAGTGGTCCATTTGAAGTCATTGAGGTATTTCCATATGGGGCTGTGGAAGTAAAAGGCGTGAAAGGAAATTTTAGAGTTAATGGTCATAGACTTAAACTCTATCATGGTAGGTCGATTGATGCTGGACGGGAAACTATCCATTTCCTCAGTTCATAATATGTTACTCATCTCATTCACAAGTCTAGGTAAGACTATAAATGGCGCTTCTTGGGAGACAACCCAAGTTTATTTAATTTTTTTCTTTAGTGTTTCATAGTTTAGTTTGATAATAATGCTTTAATTTTATTAAGTACGATAATATTAATCATCTATATATTCTTTTATAGGTTGGGAGTGGAAGTGGAAGTGAATTAAAAAAAAACAGTGAATTAGCTGGCTGCAGCTAGCTTGGGCCTGCTACAGCCAGCCAATTTACTGTTTTTTTTAAAAAAAAAATAAATAAATTTGCAAACAGTACATAAACCTGCTGCAGTGAACTTGGCCCTGCTGCAGCAGGCAATGTGACTGTTCGAAGAAGAAAATTTTTTTTTTCCCTTTCCTTTTTCTTCTCTCTTATTCTTCGCCCTCTAAAACCCCATCTTACTTCTTCTTCTTTCTCTTCATAAAATATTTGCCTACTTTTCTCTCTCTTAGATTTTGCCCATTACTCTTCTCTCTTAAGATCTATCTTCTCTCTTAGATTTATTTACCATCTCTTCCGCCTCCATCACAAGGCTTTCAATTCAAGATTAGGGTCTACTTGGCTACCTCATGATTGGAACTTTTCACTACCAATTTTTCCCATTGGTTCAAGTAAGATCCTTCCACTTTTCTTTTACCTTGATTTTGATGGGTTAGGTATGCATCTCAAGTTTTTTTTTCGTTATTTTCAATAATTGATTTTTGCCTCCTACTTCTTCGTTGGTAGAATTTCATATTTCCAAATTGTGGATTTTATTTGTGGACTTCCTGTTACTTCTCTTTTATTTTTGTGGGATTATAGTTGTGAATTCTTTCTTTATTATTTCATTGTGCTTCTTTGGTTTTAACTTATGTGGAATAAAAGGAAAGTCTCGAATTCTACGGCTCTTGTTGAATTAGGGGTCGTTCATTATCAGTCTCATGAACCTAAAGTTGCTCTTGATAAAAATAGATTCGTGAGTATTGAGGCACAGATGCTTTATGATAAATTGGCTTTAATTGCTTCGCCTTGTTTAGAGAGAGCAGGTATCAATTTTTATGGACCAGGCGATGATAAAATTAATACATTGACTGCAGCAGGTGAAGTACGCCGTGCTTTTCTATCTGAAATTTCTTATCGTACTTGGTCTAGATTTGTTAGGGAAGATGCTACTGTGGGTAATGATACAATTGTTCGGGAATTTATTGCTAACACCCATAAACTCACTGGCACTGTAGTTCAAGTTAGAAAGCGCGCGGTCAATTTTAGTCGTGAGGTTATTAATGCTTATTACCAGATTCTGAATATTGATGAAAGTGAGCATGCTATTTTTAAATGTTCCGATATTAATTATGATATGCTATTACAGGAGTTATGTGATCCACATGTTCCTGATGGTATGGCTAAATGGGAATTTTATCTGACTGGGGAACATAAACAATTTTTGAAAACTTGGTTGTCTCCGATGCTTTAGTGTGGTATCATTTTTTGACCTCCCGTATTCTTCCCATTACTCATTTGACTAAAGTGACTCGAGATAGGGCTGTCCTCCTTTATGTCTTAACCTTTGGTTAAAGGTTGGTCTATTGATATTGGTTTGGAGATCCAGATGGAGATTCTCCGTAATGGTGCTAAAGACCAGCCTAGTTTTATTTTTCCTAATTTGATTACTTCTTTATGTACCAAAGTAGGTGTCACTTTACCTATTGGTTCAAAAATCTCTCCTGAAAAACCTATAACTGGTCCTTGGATACGCCTCACTTTGAAGAAGCATGATAAGTGCCTTCAGGATTTGATTGCAAAGCAGCAACCTAGAGAGCAGGAGGAAAAGTTGTTTTGAATTTTCCAAATCACGGTCAGTAGGGTACTTGGGAGTTGCCACCCCATGCGCATCTTGATTATGTGTTTCGTTGACCGCGTACTGAGGCAGAGTTGAGTTCTTTAGCTGTTTATCATAGCCGTAGCCTTCATACCCTACATCGTAAATTAGATATTTTGGCACACTAGTTGCATCCTGCCCAACCTCTTGATTTTCCGAATTGGCCGTTAGAACCAAATGCCCCTAGTTGTGCATTTTGGCCCACTAGCTGATGATGAATATGGACCTAGGTCTGAGGAGTCGGAGGACGAGTATGCCGACCATGCAACAGATGATGAAGTTGGTCCTTTAGGCCGTTCTTAGGGAGAGTTTTCTTTTCTTTTTCTTCGCACTTAGATCTTTTCCTTTTTGATTGTTTTATGTGTAGTGATATGTGTGTTTGATTTTATTTCTTCGCTTTATTTTTGTCGACACATTGGGGACAATGTTTCATTCAAGTTGGGGGGAGAGGTTTATGTTATAGTATGTGTGTTTTCGTAGTCTAGGTCGTATAACTTATTTTTGGTGTTATATTTTTATTTTGTTAAATTTTGTCTTAGTGGAATTTCTGTACTTAATTGGCTCTTTTCTGTATCAATAGTTGTTGGAAAAAAAATTGAATTATTGAATCCACATGTATATAGGAATTTTTTATTCTTTAACCCATTGATTCATGGAATGTGACATCACTTTTATATGACAATGTGTGAAAATGAAATGTGAATATGTGTGGCAGGTGTGTTAATTTTTATATGAGTGATATTCTTGACCACTTATTGCAATTTGGATTTAACTTGTGACATATTAGTCGGGGTCATTCCATATTTGCGAAATATGAATGAAGTTTGGACTAAAGAGATGATTTAGGCAATTTCTTTGGACCGTTTGAGCCTAGAAAGCCTACCCTTCTTATGATTATCCCTAGTGTCCCATCTTGAGCCTATATGCCTATTCTTTGTTTATAGCCACATTATTTAGCCATTTTATCCTTTTGTTTTGTTTTCCTATTTTTTTACCATTCACCTTAGTTAGTGTTGACGACATCAATACTATTGAGTTGTTTTGGTGGAAGGTTGAGATGTTATTTATTGGGACTAAAAATTCAAGAGAATATTTAATTAGTTGAAGTCCCTATTTGTTATAAAGTATAGTGAATGTTAGTTCGTATTGTTATTATTGTGGTTATAAAAATAAAATAATAAAAAAATTGAAAGTGGAAAAATAGAAAGTTTGATGAAAAAAAAAATTAAAAAAAAAGTGTATTTAAGTTCAAGTATTATTTTGTTGCGAATAAAGAGGGCGTGTTGTAGCCTTCTATGTTGTTGGTTAAATGATGATGTGGTTCAACATGTATTTGGGATTTTGGTTCAATGTCGTCAAAGTGATGTAACTAAGGTTATTTGAGCTACTTTATCTGAGTTTATCCTATATATGTCCCTTAGTCTACATTACAAGCCGAAATGTCCTATTTTTGGTCTGGATTAATTCGTATTAGTGATTATGGGATGGAAACATTCTTTTGAATGTCTGATTACATTATCACTTGTTAAACTGTAGTTAATATAAGTCTTGTCAAGATGAGTTAGGGAGTGATTATGCTTTCCATGCTTTTTCTTTGTGAGTGGAGTGGTTGCATTCATATGATGAATGTGGGATTATGGATCAAAATTTTTTATGTGTGTGGAATTCAATTGCATTTTTGTTAAAAATTTTATTGTTGATACAAGGGAAGGGTCAAGTTAGTTTGGTGTGGATTTTCTTTTTGTTAGTGATCGTGTTATTGTGTTAGTATTTTTCTTTTGTTTTTGCTCGGGACGTGCGTAATGTCAAGTTGGGGGGGGGTTGATAAGTCTAAAAATTTGGGGATAATTTATTTATTATGAACCCTAATTTGATGTTTTGTAACCCAAATTTTAGGAGTTTTGTGTGTGTTTTAGGATTATTAGTTTAAAATCAGGTTTTTTGTGTTTTGATGTGTTTTAGTAATTTTTAGTATTAAATTTGTGTTAAAATTGTGTTAGTAATGTTTGTTTGTTTGTCTTATGCAAGAAAGGGTAATTTTGGAAGTTTAACATTGGAGATTTCCATTCTTAAACAAAGAAGGAACAAAAAAAAGGGAAAAAAAGGAAAGCCAGGCTCGTTTGAGCCTAGCCAAATTCAATGTGAACAGAAGACATCATTGCTGCAGCAAGGAAGTTATATGCTGCAGCAAGGCTTAAGAAAATGTGGCAAGTAATCCCACGTGCTGTGCACATAGGCCATCAAAGAAGAAAGAAGAAGGATTCCAATGTGGCTAGGAGTCGAACACGTGAAGAAGAGGTTAACGGGGACCGCAATTTACTTATTAATAAAAAGCCCACATACTTCTATAAATAGCCATTTTCCTTTATAAGTTAGTATTAGAGATTTAGGGAGAAGTAGGTTTTAGGTATTTTTGAGAGTAGCCGCTAGGGTTCTCTCTAGACAATTTTATATTTTTCGTATTAATTTCTTTAGTACTTTTTAAATTTCAATTTCAAGAATTTGTTCGAGATTTATTACGATTCGTGATTTTTGGATTCGTGGATTCTCCGGAGAAACTGTGACAATTTTCGGAGAGTTTGAGTACGGTTTTATTATTCATTAGTTAATTATTTTCACTTCAATTTTCGATTGTTTAATTATTTAATTACTTTTTGCCTAGTTTAGTTAATTTTAATTTAGGATTAATTATTAGTTTAATTTCGTTATTTATTTTATTTTGCTTTTGGTATTAGGTTTTTAATTAATTTTAGTTAGGATTTCTATCAATTAATTATTTCGTAGTTAAATTAGTTATTTCGTCATTTAATTCACTCAAATTTGTTTTTCCTAATCTTCAAGGGTTAGTTTGTTAATTAATTTATTTTTATAAAAAAAAATTCCAAAAATAATTCTTTTCAATTTGTGATAATCTAAATAGTGATTGATACTAAGTATTCGGTAATTGACCAATTTGATCCTCGTGGAAACGATCTTTATTACCTATATACTACTACCCGACCCGTGCACTTGCGGAAATGTGTGTTAGTTCGTAGTTAATTTGTGAATTTATGGTTTGACACGTATCAGAAGTGAAAACTTTAGAACACTTTTTCTTTAGTTGCAATAGGGCTGCGGAAATCTGAAAATGTGCTCCAATTCAATGGGTTGGACTGTGGGAGTTTAGGGATAATTTCATAAGGCTGTAGGAAGGATTACTGAATGCCGAAAAGAGGCCTCAATGGGAGGAGCATTGTCACACTTACTGTAAATATCTGTGGAGATTGTGCAAAGAGAGGAATATGTGGCAATTTGAAGGGTCCAGGAATGAGACAAGGAAGGAGAATCTGTTAGCCTGGAAGGACCGGAAAGAGTATGATGATATAAGTAAAAAGCAAGAATTGGAGGAGAACTCTTTTCAAATAAGTGAAAACTTGGGTGAGCATTATCTGATAGTAAACCAAAATGATAGCAATAGATTGGATGTTGCTGTAATGGGAGGTACAACAAAAACCAAAGTGGGGATTGGAATATGGGTTTTAAATGCTGAGGGAAATGCAGTAGTTGCATAGGCAATGCCTGAGCAAATAGAAGGCCAAAGAGGACTGGTTGTAGTATCAGTCAAATTTGCTCTTATTAAGGCTTAAGAGGAGGCATGGAATCAGATTAAAATTTTTCTAGCTGACAAGCTATTGTTTGAAACGTTGAGAAGAAAGGACTGCCTGGATGCTAGATTGGCCATTTGTATGGAGGATACTTCATTCATTTAACTCATTTGTTTGAGATATGTTCTTTTGGATATAGAGATAGAAACATTAGCAACTATAGCAATAGATTGGCAGTTTTAGCTTTAGACCTCAATGCTGCTGAATACTGGAATTCTGACTTTCCTCTGTGAAAGTTCACTACTGGTTCTTTGGAATCTTTATTCGATAAATTGTTCATTCTCTTCCGATTAACGACACTGTTGAAGTTTTTGAAAAAAAAAAGAAAGATTAGACATGGAAGGATATCGGTCGCGTACCTATCGTAATATTGAATGTCTTGTTAAATCTTATCAAACCTCTAATACAGAAAGCAAGAAATTATTGAAGCAAATATGACTTATTACGAAGTTATGACAAATTTTGTTAAAAAAGATGATGAATCAAAATCATGATGCTAACACACTTATAGGAAAGTCGTGAATAAATAATTGGGAATGGATAAGAGTATGTTAAATAATTTACTAACGTCTTCTAAGTTTATTCAATATGTTACTTTTTCCGGTTTAAAAACTTTAAATTACAATATAGTTTTTGATGTTCTTAATTTTTTAATATTTTTTTAAATGAAGAATATGCATATTTCTCATTTTATGAATGAATTCAATATTAACAATGAAAATTTACGTCTCAGTAATAGTGCAACAACATATACAATATAAAATAGTAAGAAATATTTTTCTTATCTTATAAAAGGTAATGTAATTGTTAATATAATATCCGATTATACTAACTAAAGGTTTCGAAAGAATCACCATATTGGTTCAGTTTGTATTGGAAATACTAAAGTGTTATTTGGAAAATAATATTTGGTCAAATTTTTTTTGTATTATCTACAAAATAATATTGACTTTTAAAATAATAAAAGACCAATGATTTTGACACTCCACTTAAAATTTTAGGCACTTAACATTTATTATGTTTTAGCTTTCTTGGCAAAACTACCCATAGACTAAAATTTTGAAATAATAATGCCTTTTAACCTTTAATTGTTATGTTTAACTTCCTGCACTTGGAAGACATGATCCCAAGTCGATACTTGACATGTAGCCCCTCTTCCGGGTCCATCACAAGGAAAAATTACTTACTTGAAGGACAAAGTCAAGTAAGAAAAAGATAAGAACTTATTTCTTAATTGATTGTCCTTCATTGAACTTGTATCTTGCTAGAGATTAAAATTGATGTGAGTATCTAAGTTATAGTATAATCTAGAAAAAATGTTGTAGTATAATCTAATTAGAGTATTCATTAAAGCAATTGTTTGCTTTATTTAATATATATATTTGGAATAAATATTAGTATTCAAATTGTTATGTATTCTATTTTAAGGATATCTTTGTCAAGTTTATTAATAATGAATTCCACATGGAGTGCCTAAACTTTTTAGTGGAGTGTCAAAATCATTGGCTTGATAAGATACCTTTTGGATATGATAATATTTGAAAAATACACATTTGGATATGAAATACTAAATATTTATTACTTGAAAAACCGTTCTGATACACAATAATATTTCAAACACAAACATTCGGAGAAGAGAGATTCAATTTTTTTGAACTTTTATATGACATGGCGATTATGTGCTACGATTGGAAATTATGGTCGGGGAGAACTCGTTAGGCTTGTTGAAGTGTGTAGCATTTTCCAAACTCGAGTGCCTAACCATACTGAGCTTTTTTGGGCATTATTTGGTTTTTGATGGCATAATTAAACCAAACTCCTTATCAATTAGGAAATATGTTATTGTTAGGTTTTGGTAATTTAGTTATTTAAGTAATTTAGTTTCCTAATACAATTATGTTTAGAGTTGTTATTTCCTATACTAATTAGGTTTCTAGGTTTCTTACTAGTTAAATTTGTTACACTATAAATAGAGGGTTTGTTTAGTTGATTTAGTTGAGAAGAATTGAGTTGAGAGAGTCTAGAATAGAGAGATTATAGCCTAATGGTAAGGCTATTATTCCGTGAGTTTATGCGGATCTCAATACGAGAGTCCGATGTGAGTTAAAATATTTTGTAACTCCTCCTCTTCTCCCACATATTTTTATATATGTTGAATAAATTTATCTTCCGCTTCGTGTTTTTTATGCTAACAAGTGGTATCAGAGCTCTAGGTCAAAAGTTTGATCTTGGGGCGTTTGTCAAAAAAATTAGAGAAAAAGAAGAGTCCTAGGCTGCGGTCTTGGACGTGAAGATTGTGGTAGAGTACTCGATTTTTGAAATTTAAACCACAAGAGAAGTTGGTCTGAGATTGCTCGTTTGACAATTAGGGTATAACGAAATTGACCCTAATTGGGACAGTGATCTGAAAAGAGAGATCCTTTCGTGTTAAATTATTGTTGGTGTTGGACAACAATCACGATAAGAAGTCGTGTCAAATTTACGGTTGAGGAGTAGGCCAAGAAATTCAAAGACGGAGAAAATAAAATTTTCTCGTAAATATTTTGTTTTTTTGAATTGTCAAATGGGTAGAGAATTTATTAATGGTGAAAATTTGAAATTTTACACGTGTTATGAGTAGGTGAAGAAAGATTTGAATGGCAAATATCATGAAAGAATACTTGACAAGATGTGGTTTAGGTAATGCCATAGAATTGAGATTATCTAATCCTTTGCCAAAAGAAATTATGAAGAGGAAGGCAAAATTGTTTTTCAAAATTATGCGTAAATCAATGGTCAAAATTTTTTTCAAAAGGGTTATTGTTAATTCTCAATCACCTGAATTTTTTTTGCCAAATTTTTTTTATATTTTAATAGAATTTGCGAATGATGATTGTGATTGCAAATCTAAATTTGAATTGGAATGGCAAGTTGATTTTGAAAAGGATATGTATGTCAATGATGACATAAATTGTGAAAACTTTTATGAGGTTGAAAATTTTGATTTGCATTCATTATTTGGGATGATTAAGGATGATGACTTTGTTCATGAAAAGGAAAAAATTGTTGGATTGAATAGGGATGAGATAGAAATTTGTCATTTGGTTCGGAAAGACGGAAAAGAATTTGAAAAAGACACCATTGACAATCTTATTTTTGAAAATATTATTGAGAAAAATAATGTGATTCAATGGAATTAATTTTCATGGAGTTGATGAATAGTTGTGTAAAAGGGTGACCTAAAAATTGTTGTTCAAGATTATGGTGGAGTGGACCAATTGATTGAAGATTGTGGTATTGAAAAGTTTGGTAGTGCAGATAATATTACAAAATATTATTCGTCGAATAATAGAAAAAACTACTGTCCAAACGGAGCCAAATTATTAGCCGAACGAACAAAATTCGGTATAAATATCACATTATTTTCTATTATACCTCAATAGAATAAATCGATTAAACATCAAAATATCTGCCAAAATGGATATCATATTATACTGTGAATGAGAAAAATATAAGCATTTATATGTCACAAAAATAGTGTCACAAAAATATTTTATTGTATTTGCTATGATGATTTCCCATGATATTGCAAAAAAATGGAATAAAATTGGCCATGATTTGGTCGAATGCACGGTGGGAGTTTCAACTTCACATGAATGAACCACCAAGAAGAATGTTACGGATACTAGGCCAAAGAAGAAGCAACTGATAGAAGTAGCTGAACAAACCCTGCAAAAGTCCCGACCAACCCAAAAACTAGGAAAACAATCCAAGAAATGGATGCCAATTGCAAATCTAGATGCTGGTCCATTTGGTATGGCACATGAAAAAGATGTAGATGATGACCAAACAATTGGTCTAGAGGCTTCCCTTGTGGGAAAATGCCACAAAAGGTGGTGCTCAAGGAGGAGCAACCGGTCACAACACTAGAGGAGCAGCAAACTAACCAACCATAAGCCAAGGAGATTCAAAATTCAAATCCCTCAACTGGTAGGAGTGGTTCTGCCATTATCTCTCCAAACCAATTTCAAACTTCAAACAGTATTTTTGAGGAGAATAATCTGGAGGTTACAAAAAACATTGACTTGGTGAATGATCCACAAGAGCAGCCCCCGAATCTAGAACTAACGAATTGTGCTCTTATGGCTAAATTTTGAACCAAGCTTATCAAACTGGAAGTTGATCAAGATGTTCAGTCCCCTATGCAAATTCATGCAAAATTCTAGAATTTTTCGTGCAAGCTTCTTTGTCGCTCCCCACAAATAATAACCATGCAAATTCCACTTCCTAAAAGTTGACTACTGTTGAACCCCAGTTATGATAATCATGTTTTGATGATGACCAAATCGCACTAAAGGTTTGAAAAGTGTGCAGAAAAACTTCAAGTTGTGAACTTGGTAGTTGCCTTGTAAGAAGCTCTTTGCAGTTGTAAGCTCCAAGCTTGAGAAGCTTGGGAGTTTGGTTTGATTCTCTTAATCTCAATATTCTTATTTGTTCTTTAAGCTTAAATAGTTGAATATCTATTGTATTCATTTGTGCTTAAGTTTTTATTTGGTGCATAAAGTTTGAATTTCTATTAAGCACATAAAAAGGTTTGTTTTAGATACAACCCAATTCACCCCCCCTCTTAGGTTGCTCTTTGGGGCCAACAATTGGTAGCAGAGCTTGGTCTCATATACAGCCTCAACAGTTTTGAGCTTAACCGCTTTTGAGTAAAAATCATTATGGCAACCAATAATACTTTATTTTTAGAGGGGCATTCTATCACTAGATCTCCCATGTTTAATGGCATTAATTTTGTTTATTGGAGGGATAGAATGAAAATTTTTGTTCAATCTATTAATATTGAATTGTGGTATATTATTTAGGGTTAAAAGCAAAATTAAATCCAACTATTACCTTAGTTGCAAAATACCCCCTAAACAATTTTAATAGGCATTTTGCACCCTTGACTTGTGGTCACAGTTTCCGTTCTCTGAGGGTATTCGTGAAATTGACCATTATACCCCAAGACATTAGTTAAGTGAAATGTCATTTTCTTTTTTTCCTTTATTTATTTTCTCTCTCTTGACAAGTCAATTAGGTGCAAAATGCCTATTAAAATTGTTTAGGTATTATATTACTTTTAATATTTTTTTAACTATAACATCTAATTTTACATGCGTCTTATGATTTAATTTTTACCATATTTTATTATGCACTTGAAGTATAATTATAATTGTACAAGAAAATTATATTACTTTTTATTGATCATAAGACGCATGTAAAATTAGATACAATAAATTTAGACAAAATATGTCAACCGAATGACTCTACATGCACAATTTTTATTTGTATATTTAGAATAAATTCTATAAGTTTTGACTATCTTTTTGAAAAACAAGAGAGAGAAAATATAATATCAATGTAATTCTCTTGAAATTTCACTTACACTACCTGTCTCATTATACACATTAGATCAATATATTTTATCTGTCTAAATTAAATCTAAAATACGCAAGTAAACAGATTATAGCCCCCAAGACATTAGTTAAGTGAAATGTCATTTTCTTTTTTAGAGAATTTATTAGAAAAAATAAAATATAAAACAAGAGACAGGAAATAAATAAAGGAAAAAAGAAAATGACATTTCACTTAACTAATGTCTTGGGGGTATAATGGTCAATTTCCAGAAAAAATGATATTTTAAATAATTGACCACAAGTCAAGGGTGCAAAATAGCCTATTAAAATTGTTTAGGGGTGTATTTTGCAACTAAGGTAATAGTTGGAGGGGGCATTTTGCTTTTAACCCTATTATTTATGAAGGTCCTTTTGAGGCAAATATTTTTGATGAAAATACTCATAGATTAAGGCCTAAAACCAGATTTGAGTTAAATGCACAAGATAAAATAATTTTATCTTTAAATGCTAAAGCCATTAATATTTTGTATAATGGTTTGGATGCAGATGAGTTTTCTAAAGTAAAAGGTTGCATATCGGCCAAGGAGATATGGGACAAATTGAAAGAAATTCATGAAGGAAGTGAAGATATAAGAGAGCAAAAGAAGTCACTTCTTGTGGCTAAATATGAATCTTTCAAAATGGAACCTCATGAGAACATTGACAAGATGTATTGTAGGTTCAATGATATGATAAAGGATTTGGAAGGTTTGGGTAAAGAATATTCCTTGGGTGAAAAGAATAGAAATTTTTTGAATGCTTTACCTAAGGAATGGGAACCTAATTGAGCATCCATCCATTGCCATAGAAGAGTCTAAAAATTTAAATTCTATGCCTATTGATTCATTGATCAATTCTCTAACCTCCTTTGAATTGAAGTTGAAATACAAGGTACAAAATGAGATGGCAAAGGAAAAAAGAAGCATAGCATTTAAAGCTTCATCAAAAAGGAGAAAAGACTCAAGGAAGCCTTACTTCAACAACTTCCAAATCACTTGGGATGATTGCAATTGGATCTTATAGGTTGAAGAAGAATATGAGGAGGCTCAAATGGCTTTTATGGCACTTGGCAATAATGAGGTATCCTCTAGTTGTGATTCTTGTGATGATTCATGTGATAATGATGATGATGATGTTGAATCATTTATTTTTAAAATGCATGAATGTTTGAAAGAATCATATGCTAAGAACAAAGAGTTAAAAATTAAAGTTAATACCTTATTGAGTGCCAACTCAAAACTTGTGCATGAAAATAATTCTTTGACAAAAGAAAATGATGTTTTGAAAGAAAAATTTGTAGTTGGAAAAACCAAGATCATGGAAGAACAAGCTTCATTGAAGAAGAGATTAGATGATCTTGATGTTATTTTGAAAAAGAAGAAAGAAAATTTTTTGAAAAGAAAAGAACTAGAAATATGTTTTTGAAAAAAAAATTTATCACCTTTAGAAAAAATGATTTGTGCTTTGTTAAATCTAAATCTTCTTTTTATGGCAATAAGAATATTATTTGTAATTATTGTCATCAACATGGCCATATAAAGAAAAATTGTTATGTTAAAAGAAATGAAAAATTGGGAATAAATTCTATTTGGGTGATTAAGCATGCTACTAATGTAATTGGACCCAAGAAAGTTTGGTACCAAAAGTTGTTACTTAACTTTGCATGTAGGTATACTTGAAGAGCACTAAGGAATTCAAGATAGATTATCTTTGAAGAGTGTTCAAGGCATATGAGCTAAGATGATATAGAAATGGGTAACATCTAAAATTTTCTCTTGAATATTACTCATTTATATGTTTGAACTTGTTTAGAATGCTAGGAAATATGTATCCCCAATTTTTGTCTATAATAGTCTCTACTAGCAAAAGAAAGGGGGAGCTTTCTCTCTTTTAAAATGGATTTTTTTTAAAAAAAATAAAAATAAAAATTGCATCACACATGCTTCATTGTTTTGATGATGCTTTTGGTAAGGAATGAGCGAAAATGGTTTTGGTCTTTATTCTTTGCATGAATTCTCTCATTTCTTATGGAACACGTATTCTTGAACGGAAGAATTATTTTGTATAACTTGACTCATTCTCCATGTACTCATTATATTCATCTTTCAAGGGAGAGAATAAACTTAGGGGGAGCTTAAATTGCATTATTTATCTTATGTTTTGATAATGCCAAAAGGGGGAGAAATAATGGACAAATTCTCATGTGTTGTACTTCATATTTTATGGTTATTTTTGAAATTGTCCAATTGATTTGTCATCATCAAAAAGGGGGAGATTGTTGAACCCCAATTATGATAATCATGTTTTGAATGATGACCAAATCGCACTAATGGTTTGAAAAGTGTGCAGAAAAACAAAACAACCAGAAGACTCCACGGACGCAAATGACTGTCCGAAAGACAGAGCTTCAGACTATGGTAATCGTCCGACACTAAGAATTTGAAGCAAGTCTCGGATGAAGAAGACTTTGCTTCGATCGGACGCATCCTCGGACGTCCGAACGAATACCCTCAGAGAACGGAAACAGCGTTGGACGCAGTGTTTAGCAGCGGCCGTCCGAACATGTCCGTTGGCTAGTTCGTTCGGACGCACACTTGCTGCATCGGCCGTCCGAAAGGTCCAACAGCTAGTTTTCCAATGCAACAGAAAATAGCCGTTGGAAAGTTGTTGGAAGCAGATATTTGGCAACTATAAATACCCCTAAGCCTGAATTAATTAAAAAGAGACTTCTACATTGATTACAAATAATACTTGAGCTATTTGGGAGAAATAGTGGGTACAAGTGTTGTAATAGTGTAGGTAGTTTTGTGAAAAGAGCTTAGACTCAGTGTAAGAGTTCTTCAAGTGTAAGAGTGGAGAGATAACAATTGTAACAAAGGGAGGTTGTGAGTGTAAAACTCTTGGCTCAACTAAAGGAAATTAGTGTGAGCAAGAGTGATCCTCATTTGTGTACAAGAGGTTATTGTGTCACCTACTTTGAATAGACTTTTAGTGGCTAAACTTCAAGTTGTGAACTTGGTAGTTGCCTTGTAAGAAGCTCTTTGCAGTTGTAAGCTCCAAGCTTGAGAAGCTTGGGAGTTTGGTTTGATTCTCTTAATTTCAATATTCTTATTTGTTCTTTAAGCTTAAATAGTTGAATATCTATTGTATTCATTTGTGCTTAAGTTTTTATTTGGTGCATAAAGTTTGAATTTCTATTAAGCACATAAAAAGGTTTGTTTTAGATACAACCTAATTCACCCCATCCTCTTAGGTTGCTCTTTGGGGCCAACAACTACCTCACCCTTGCAAACTCAAGTTGTTCAACTACCTCAAGTTTTTCCACACGTTGTCTCGGACTATACAAGTTGTTTTAGGCATTGGTTCTTTTTCAACAAATTGTAATTCCAACAAAAAAAAGACAACATAAAGAATTTCCTTTGACTCAGACAATAGAGAACTAATTAACAAGATGCCAGATAAATGGATATTATTCAATTCTGAGGCAAGAAAAGAGCCAGCAGTGGATTGTTTCAAACAATCAATTAATTTAACTTATTTCTTTCCATATTTGAAATCTCCAAAAGAATCAGTGCCTTTCTCCTTGGAAGACTTACGAATCATTAGCAAAATGGTTGGCAGAAAATTGAAGTCAATGGCTCAGCAAAAGGAGTTTATGAAAATTAAAAGAGTCCCACCAAAGAGAGGAAGAAGACTCAAAGGTTTAGTTGATTAGCAAAGAACACATAAAATGTCAACTAGAAGTTTTCGTGAACTTCCAAACTAACATTATTAGTACAATCCCAAGTTGCATGGCCCTGGAAAAAACGGCATCCTAGATATGTATGGTATAAATTGAAATTATAGGAGGTTAGTCCCTCTCCTTTTTTTTTTTTAAATAAAAGGGTGCCCACCCCTACCTTTAGGCAGTTTTAATTAAAAAAAAAAAATAGTGTCATGGAAGAAATGTGCTTTGGAAAATGATCCATATTTTCTTCTGGTTTGTGGTATACTTATATTAATACAATTAAAACATATGTCCTTTGAAATTTACAGATTCAAATATTGTTATTATTTGGCATGACTAGTTAAGCAATCTCGAGATTACAATGCATAAAATCATTAAAATTTTATAGGGACATCTATCAAAGAACCAAAGATACCTAATTCAATGAATTCTCTTATGCTCCTTATTTTCAAGAAAAATAATCATTAAACCATCACCAACTAAATACGGTTCAATCCCTTATATTTTTGGAACGTATTTAAGGTGATATATATGGGCCATTGACCTGTGGTATGGATTATTTAGATATTTTATGATTTTGATAGATGTATTCTACTAGATTATTATACTTTTCTTTCCTATCAACAATATTAATAACTTGGCATTTGATAGGTTCTTATTTGCAAATAACTCAATTAAGGACACAATTTTCAATTACGCAACCAAGAAAATTTGTCTTGATAAATGTTGATATGAATTTATACCTCAAAATTTTAATGACTTTTGCATATCATTTGGTATCACTATTGAACATCCTATAGCTTATGCTCATACTAAAAATCATATAGGTCTACTGTTCGAACATTTAAAAACATAATTTTTGATCATCAATGAATTTAGAAGGTATTAAAGCGATTCCATATTGATAAATCACATTCATCGAGTATCCTAATTATCGTAAGATTGCTTTATGTGAAGAAGTATTCTTTTTATTCTTGAGAGAATGATAAAGAAATTTTTGATCATGAAATACAATATCTTAGTTTTATAATAATATTAATTGTTGGTCCCAAAGCAACCTAAGAGGGGGGTGAATTAGGTTTCTTAAAAAATATTTTCAGAAATATTGAGATTTTCTAATTGAATGCTGATATAATATAAGGAAAATAATAGAACTGTAAGGTAAAGAGAGAAAAATTAAACAACCAAGAATTCCAAGCTAGCAAGCTTGAAGTATTCAATCACTAGAATGCTTCACACACTTGGTGAGCCAATAATCTTTGCACATCTTGGGAAGTTCTTGCTCACATTAAAACTCTTTTAGTTGAGCCAAAAATCTTTCTTACAACCACACTTTCATACAAGATTATCACTCCACTCAAAGTTGAATTACAATCCCAACTGCACACTAATACAACAAGGCACTATAGTCAATTTGTACTCAAATTACTCTTTTCTAAGGCTTGTATTCAATGTATTAGATGATCTTTACTGAATGTCAAAGCAGCTATTTATAAGAGTAATAAATGGTATTTGCAACTACTTCCTAACGGCTAAATAATAAATGCACAAAAAGTAGCCATTGGGGTTTCGGACGTCCGAGATGTTTTGGATACGTCCGACACAGCGTCCGATCTTTATACAGTTGTTGAAGAGCTTCGTTCTAGGACGTACGTGCATGCGTCCGTTCCTTCGTCCGATAGAAGTTTCAGACGGTCATGTTCGTCTGAAAAGAGAAGCAGTAGAATCCCATTTCTTTCTGTCTAATTGTTTGGACGGTGCAATGCGTTCGAGAAGTTTAGACCTAGTTCGGACGGTTCAGTGCGTCCGAAAGCCCTGTCTCTAGCAAAATAGATAACAGTCCTGCAAAAACTTGTTTACAACGTTAAGTGTTTATGTCATCATCAAAATAAGGTTTGGAAAATATCATTAATGACTCTTGCTAATCATACACACCCTAATATTGTATTTGTTATTAGTTTGTTAATAAGATTTAGTTCTTCTTTGATACGAATACATTTCAGTGGTGTTAAAAATATATTTAGATACCTCTGAGGGAATATTGATAAGGATCTGCTTTAGTCAAATGAATTTAGATCATAATAACTGACTATGCAAATGTTAGATATTTATTTGGTCCACATAAAACGCGATTCTAATTATTCATATTCCATGGAGATACAGCTAAATCAACAAAATAAACTTTAGTCTCTATTTTTTTCCAATCATGCAGAATAATCGCAATACATGAGGCAGGTATAGAATGTGTTTGTATAATGTGATTGACCCAACATATTCAGAAGATATGTGATTTAAATTAAAAAGCAATTTCCAAAAATATTAATGAATAAAATGCTCATGCATACAGGGTAATATCAAATAACAGAATTAATCATATTTTATAAAAGTTTTTCTTTACTCATGATCTTCATAAGAATGTTGATATTTGTATCTAACAAATTTATGTACTAATCTAGCAGATTTGTTCTCTATGGATTACCAACATTAACATTTGAGAAGTTGGTTGCAATATAGGAATACATCTTCTCATGGATATTAAGTGATATTTATGAGGGGAGTAAAAGTACATGTTTCACTCTTTTTCCCTCCCTTGACTATGGTTTTGTCCTGATGGGCTTTTTTGACAAGGTTCTTAATGAGGCAATACGCAAAATCATATGAATAATAAACATTGTGTACTTTTTTCCTATACTAATTTTTATCCCTCTATGTTTTTTCTGGTAAGGTTTAATGAGGCGTATTGTTTAATTAATAGACAATAAGGGAGGTGTGTTATAAATTCTATTGGACAAATGGATATCCATGTTCATCCAAGAATTCGATAAGTCAATTTCTGTTTATTAATATAGGTGTATACAAATATTATCTTGGTAATGTCATCTAACTCAAAGGTGCATATATAATCCTATAAATAGGAAGTACAACATGTAGAATGCTAAGAAGATATAATCTTCTATATTTTTCTCTTAACTTTCTCTCAAACTTCTTGTACTTTCTTTAAATTTTACAATAATAATGAAGTATTATGTTTGTGTAAAACTTTTGCAGTCACAACACCCAATATCACATGTAGAGGTGTTCACAGTACAAATTGAATTGATTTTAAAGATTTTTTTGAACCAAAATTTTTATATCAATTTTTAAAATTTTAAACCAAAATCAAACTATTTTTATGTAAACATCAACCACTTGTTTCGCACATGATTTGAGTCAGTTTAATCAATTCATATGATTATTATATTCCTTACGTTATGTCTATAGTCCATAATATTCTATTTCAAGTTAATTCTACTAAAATACTCCAAGTATTTGGTCATCATACAATAATTTAAGATAAGTGTATAAAAATTAGTGAGGATACTTTTTTTTTTTTTTGTGTGTAGATATGTATATATATATATATATATATTGTTATCTACCAATAATATAACATACACACACATTCTCTATGTCTTTATATGTTATGGTTATACAGTAACTCGTTATCAATTATCATTTGTCAACTTCACTTATTTGATCAAATTTTGAATAAAATAAGATATCAAGTTAATAATGAATTTGTTTCATCTTTATTTTTAATCTTAAAATGGTTATTGAATTTTTTTCCAATAATGTTAAAGTGAATTTATTTGATCCTATGTTAATAATGATAGAAGTTGTCTCTTCGTCATTCTCTCTTTCATTTATTGAAATAAATATTCATATAGTAATAACATCTTAATTAACAATAAAGTTAATTTTGTTACTTCGTTTGTCCCATTAAAAGTGCCATGTTTCTCATTTTTGTTTATCCCAAAATATTTGTCATTTTCAAAAGGTCAACGCATAATCATTCTTTTTCACTTTTATCCTTTGTCTTTTTGTGGGTAACTATCATACACCAGTGGAATTTTGATTTTTGGAGGGTCAAATAAAAAATATTCAAACAACTATCACTATCAACACAATATTTTTAAAAAGTTGGATTCTTAAAAATGACGAAAAAAGGGATGAAGGGGGTAATATTGTACCTCTAATCAAAATAAGGTAATTAATACCATTTAACTATACATTGACAGGTATATACTTTGAAGTTTAAAATTAAAAAGAGATAAAAATCCATTTTTTAAATAAAATTTCCTTAATTATGAATTTGAAACATTAAATTCTTGATGAGTTCGTTATAATATTACTGTAACATATTGCTTGAAATATTAAAGATATTTGGAAAAAAGACAAGTAATCAATTCGGTTTAGTTTATCTCGATTTCTAATCTTGCAAACTAAAATCAAACCAATAATGGTGGTTTCGGTGCAGGTTTACCTTCATGAAAAAACAATTTTATTGGTTCAGTTTATAATCACTTCAATTGATTTTTTTTTTTTATGAATTTTGAACAACCCTAATCACATGTAATATCAAATAGCAAAAGTGAAAATAAAGATGGTAATTTAATGTAGATGTCTATAAATCTTCCAAATGTCAAGGAAAACCAATGTAAGAACTTCGAGTCTCTGTTGCATGAAATGTCTGCCTTGCCCATAGTTCACCCTTAGAATAGTGCATTTTTTTTAAAGAACAAAAAGTTTCAATTATAAAACTCCCCTTTGGTTTTGGATTCTTAACATACCCACTTATGGCTTGAAAATGTATAATTACCTCTCTATATTTTGAGTTTAAATACAACAATGATAGGGTTTGAATCTACCATGTGGTGAAATAGTGCAATTGGTTCTAAAGTTTTGCCATCTTTGTACAAAAATAACTTTTTTCTTTTAAAATTATCTTTCCCTATGACCTGTAACACCTTCCTTTCCTCCTCTCTAGCCCCATCCTTCCTCTCTAACCTCCATTCTTTTCTCCTTCCCCTTTCTCCATCCTTACGCCTTCTAGCCCTATTCTAACCACAACTTGATTCTCTACTGATGGAAAATCTGGTAAACATAGTAGAGATGAAGTGGACAAAGCAAAGATTATAAAGTGGCAGAAGGAAAGAAAATTGCATATATCTGGAGGTTTTGGGTTGATTTCTAGTTTTTAAGAGAAAATTCATGATCTACGTAAAATTCGAAGATGTGGCTGCAATTTTCTTGTAAAAATCACCATTAGAATGTGATGGTTAGTGGTGGTAGTATGTGGTGTCAATGTAGGTGCCTTTTAGTTTTGGATGCAATGAATTCACAAGTTCACCAACTTCAAAAGATTTTCCTTAAAAGAGTTAATTGTTTAAAATAAAAAGAAAAAGCCCTTTCTTATCTGTATGCTTTTTGGCTATGTTTGTAAGATGCTTACCTAAATTTCATATTGGTAAATGACAATGAAGATTTTGAAATTGTTGATGTCGGTGGCAGAGAAAGCATAAGCTGTAGTGGGGGCAGCTGCTCCCACTGACCTCTAGCCACCCCTTTTATGTTTGTATATTTTTTTCTAAAAATATAAGGATATTTCTCATTGTCCCCACTGATTTTCTCTAAGATGAAATATGTGATTTTCATTGGTGATACAATCACTTTTTTTGTTAATAAATTTAATATTGTTTCAGTAATTTTCTATTACAGTGTGGAATAAGTGACTAGTTGTTACCATTACTCTCATTTTTATTGACGCTCCCCTTCTCATATTTTTTATAAGTACATGTCATAAATTAGTGCAAACATATATTGTTATGATTGTAACAAATTGAAATTTATATAGTGAAAATTTTTTGGTCAGGTGATAAACACTCAATTTGAAAAAGATAACTTACTTTTTTATGCCCAAAACTTGTTTAATGAGATACTCAAACGATAATCTTAAATAAAAGTTTTGAGGCATACTCAACAACTAAAAAAAAAATGAATATAGAAACGGGTACACTCGACTATGTGTCCATATTGTAAAAAAAATTTCAAATAACTATTGGGAGAAAGAATTGACACACCATTGATATAGTGATTAAAAATACTTATAGAAAATTTCTCCCACTAAGTGGAATTTCTAGCTATGCTATTGGTTTAGATGAATGATAAAAGTGAGACAAAAAAGTTTTTGTGATTGTGGGGATAGTGAAGAGCAAGGACAGATGCTAGAGAACTCCATACCTTTCTTTGTTATTATTCATAGTGGGAATACCAAGCAGTATTTTGAGAATATTGTGAAAGTGCTAATTTGGAAGGTTCTTCCTACTAAATCTGTGATAGTCTTAGTAGATAATGAGGAAAAATGAGCTATTCAAATGAATTTCTAGAGCACCATCAAAAAACGAGAAAGCAGCATGTTAGTTCAACATGTGATGATAACCTTAAATCTAGGGCAATGACATGGTTTTAGGCATTGATTAGTTGGAAGAATACAATTTGTGTATTGGTCTTTAAATTCTCTCTCTAAAATTCTCTCCCTAATTCTCTCTAGACATGATCGTTGGCTCTTCCACCTTCATAGAGGGGGCTTCTACCTTCATCACTGGCTGAAGGGCCTTATTCTTGATCATTTGCTGATGTGCTACAAGGAAAACAACAAGGATCCCAGCCAAGTTTCATCAAGTCGAAAGGAATGATAAAAGTAGAACTAGTTGTATTCTTTACAAAATAGGAGGTTGCGATTCTTTCATAGCCTTTCAAGTTGGCTCTCATTGGAAAATTCTCCCATGCAAAGCCTAATATGGAGTTTGTAAGGGAAGCTTTCTTGATAATTGAATTCAAAGCTTCGTTTACTATTGGCTTTTGATCAGAGACATGTATTAATCAGATTCAAACTTGAAGATGATTTTTTTTTTTATGTTCTTGATTAAGGGGTTGTGGAATGTTAATGGTTTCTGAATGTGTATTCAAGCGGAGTAATACATTGAGGTCAAATGCTGAGTCTTCCATTGCACCAGTTTAGGTTTATTTTGAGAATTTACCTTGCTATTATTTTTGTAAAGATTCCCTATACTCAGTTGCTTACTTGGTGGGTACATCCTTGAAGATGGATATTCCTATTGAAACTTTATCCTGTTGAAGTCATGCAAAAGTTTGTGTAGGTGGAATTGAAAGCCAAATTGCTTCAACATGTTTGGGTTGGTGTAGATGATGATGGTCAACGACAATCTGTCACCTATGAAAACCTTGCAGCTTATTGCAATTTGTGCAATAAACAAGGCCATGCAGATATGGATTGTCTGGTTGGAAAAGTTGTTCCAAGAAGGTCTGATCATAAGGATTGTAGGAGTGACAAGACATTGGATGCTTTGAAGGATAGGAATGATCAATAAATTTAACATGTAGAAGAAAGGTTTGAAAAGGGAACAATTCAGAATAAGGTCAAGCAGCAATCCTCCAAGAGCAAAGGGAAGCATGTCATCATCAAGAGAATTTATTAGAAAAAGTCAAACCCAAACCCTACTTCAGTTCCAATGTCTTATCTAGTCCAAAATAAAGCTGCTTCTGCAATGCCAGGTCCTTCATATGCCAAGCAAAATGGAGTGGAGATTCCTTCAGATGAGGTATCAGCAATGGAGGTTTAGGCTCTAATAGAAATTCCTACAATTGTGGAAGACAATGATCAAGTTCTTGCCCTAGTGGAGCAAATCACGGGTAATCCAGAACCCCCTTTGACAGATTCAAACCCTTCTGATTTGAATTCAAATGGCTACATTCAAGATACAACAATGCAGATTGAGCTAAGCTCAAAATTTGAATTTACTGACAAGGAGTTACTAGACAATTTGCCAGATAAGATGATTATTTCAAATGTTGAAGTGAGAGAGGATTCTAGCTTTGAACAAGTCAGACAAATGAGGAAATCTTCACTGATTATCTATCTGAACTTGAATCCCTTTTGGACACAGCTCCTTTAAATCAGGAAAACCTGAGGGAAATCAGAAAAAAAAATCGGAGAGAAAATTAATGCTATGATTGGTAGTAAAAAAATCAATGCTATATTCAAAACTCATTCCAAGCAAGGAAGAAAGTGTAGGGTATTGACTAATCTGCCTAGAACTCATAGAATGTCCACCAGAAGCCTCGGTAAGGTCCACACACAGCTTCCCTTCTCAGATTTATGATGAATAATATTCTTATTTGGAATGTTCGAGGAATATGAAATAAAGCTTCTTTTCGCAGGACTAGGTATTTGATTAGATGTCACAATATTCAAATACTTCATCTTGTAGAACCTATGATCAGTATGGATAAAATCTCCCCTATTTCTTTCAAATTAGGTTTCAAGGTTTCCACTCTAGCTCTAATGAAAAGAGTTGGGCTCCATTTGGATACCAAATAATGCAAATTATTTGCCAAATTTTTATTTGGTGATCAGTCAAATACTATTTTTGGTCAAATGATGATTATTCACCAAATAATATTACATACTATTTATATTTTGTCATATCCATTATTTGTACTATTCATCTAATGTGGATCAACAATTATCTATATTAAAAAACCAACAACTAGTTGTGGGTTTGGAATTTAGAAGTATTTATGTTATTGAAACCAGTGACCAAAAGTCAAATTGAAGGAGTCGTTACTAGGCATAATTTGAAATCAGAAGTTTGGATCTCCGTCCGAAGTAATCTTCTGAACATCTAATAGATTCTCTGTATTAAAGCTTATTTTTTACTTTTTAGACAACTCTTTACTCCATTCAACTTCAACTACACTCTTTAAAAGGTACTATTTTGATCAAGAAATCCAGGTGATTCGAGCTTTTAAGAGACAGAAATGTACTCCATCCAAAGCCCATAAATTGTGATGGTGGTAAACTATCGAGGCAAATCCCAGATGTACTTCTTCCGGAACTCAAAAGAAGATGAAACTATACAGAGTTTCATTTGAACTAAACAAGCAAGATTTTTTGTTGGTAATGTTTTGTTTACTCTACCATTCAATTTTGAAGATACGGCTTTACTTCCATTGTTTAATTAGTTGGTTGTATTTAGTCAATGAGTGCCTTCAAAGTCATATGAATGCAATGTTTTTAATTTTTTGGTACTCTTTATTTTTTCCAAATTTTAGGCAGTTAGTTCTTTTATTTGGAACATTGTGATTGCCTTGAAAAACAAATGCAACAAAATTAATGGGTGTTGACTTGTAATTTAGTTAAGAAATTGTCTTTTTATATACATTAATTTAATGTGTATAAAAATATTTTGTAGATGACTGGTAAAGAAAATGAGGAGCTGATTTAGATATTCAAACTTTTATTCTAAATCCGTAGAACTTAATCCGTTTTAAAAATTTATGAGCTAACCTAGTTGTGATGCTTTGTAGCCACTCTAAAACGAGATGCATCCCTTCAATCTCTTCACTCTATTTCTAAATCAAATGACTCTTCAAGTAGTGTTTGTTGAATTACTTTAAGGTATTGAAATTGATTTCTTTGTTTGTTACACTCTATGTTGACATGATGTTGGTCCACTGGTTTTGGTACTTTGCTTATATTTACTCTAAATGCTACATTTTGTTTCTATAGTCTTGTGTTTTGGCACTTTTATCTTACCTAAGGCAATTATTTTTTAAATTATTTTTTATACCTTAAATCGTGTTTAAATCGAAATGATATTAAATATAAGATTTCAAAACATACCTCAAATGTGCTTAGATAGACAATAAACAATAATGGAACGACATCCAAATGATGCAATTTGTTACAACACTTGTTGATTGGAAATGTGAGGGATTTTGGGATCCTAATGCCCTCTTAGAACAAAATTATAACTCTCTCGCACGACCTATGATTTTAAAGTGAATGACGAACAACTTAAATGCAAGTATTACCACCTCTTTGACAAATGGCGATGTTCCAATCCCAGTGATCTTAAATCCAAGTGATCTCTTTTAGGACTATCTGGTAAACAGGATATGGGGATTGTTGGGAAGAGAATGAAATGTATTTTACTGCAGATTGAGAGTAGTGGGATGGCTTGTGTCAGGTATTGAAATCTGCTTGCTGTACCAATTTATTTTTATTTGTTGACTTGTAACTTGATTTTGCTCGCTCATTTCATATTTTGTTAATGTGAAACAATCAGCCAGACACTTCAATTTGTTCAAATATAGGTAGCGGTGTGATATTTATATCGTTCTTATTGAGATACTATGGGTAACAACAACTACTTGGGCATTTGCACAATCATCCACCTCTTAAGTCAACCAAGATGGTATTGCTTTACCAAGGAATGAGTGAGTAACAAGGTCTAGAAAGGGAAAAGAAAAGGCCTCCAACTTAGTTGTTGACCAACACCTCAATATCCCTTTGCCAGACGATGACGAAACTTATTTGCCAAAAATTTCATTTAAGAGGCCATTTTCTCTCCTCAACAGCAACTGCGAACATGAGGCGTTCAAGGGCTTCAAACAAATCCGCAAAGAGTGGGAATGAGATCTACTTGGAAGGGATAAATACCTTTAATAGGTTGGCTGAAATCCAAATTAAAGAGAAAGAGGAGAAGGTTAATTTAGCCAAGTCTATGAACCTTGCAAAAGTTGCCATAAAAGAACAGTATGCACCTGATCCAGAATTGGAGATGGACCTCATGGAGTGTCTCCTTAGTGATACCTTCAGGGCATTGTTCTTGATGTTTGATTTTCCTGAGAAGTTCTGGTGGGTTGAGAGGATGAGGAAGAAGAAGTATGGTGGTAGCTAGTGTAGCTAGGTCATAGTAGTGAGCCAACTATTTTTGATTGCGGCCATTGTCTGTTGTTGAATAGTGAAACATTTGTTGAGTAAGGCTTATGGTTTTATGTATTATGTGTGGATGTTATATTGTGTTCACAATTTCTAATGTGTTTTTTTTCGACCAAGATGGCATTTATGTAGTTGAATTCGGCTTGTGTTTATTTAGTTGGGTGTTAGTGTTAGTTGTTACTTTGACTCTTTGCTGGTTGTGGGTAGTTTGGAGCCTTTACCTCTTGTTGTTTTATTTTGAAACTAGTTTTACTTGTTTGATGGTCCATGTTTTAGGTAGATTTAACCGTGTTCAGATCGTCGATCATTGTTTTGGATATCCATTTCTTTAGTACCAAAAATTCTATGGTTTTGCCCAATGTTCGGATGATTATGATCGGATTGTCATACAAGGATCAAATATTCGAACATTCTTTGGAATGTTCAAAAAACATTTATTCCAACACTTAAATTTTGTACTTGTTTAGTGTTGGGTTTTAATTATATGTGTAATTTTTTTGCTAAAATGTATTGTATCATTTCTTCCATGTACATATGGCGTGGAACTCACAGTGGCATATGTTTTCCTATGATACCGAACACGAGAAATGGGATATAGTTGATTAGCTCTTGTTATAGGGTTCGGCCTTATTGTTTTTTTCACCCTTTCAGGAGGAATTTATGTGACCGTGTTGTTAGAATTCCTTGTAGAACCTTAACATTGAGCGATAGGCTATGGGTTTGCAAACTCATACATGGCCATTCTGCAAAGTTGATGGAGAACTGTAGGATTACAGTTAATAATTTTATGCAACTTTGTGATATCCTTGTCTATCACAACTTTGTGCCTCAGAATCTGCATAAATACATTACAATAGAGGAATCTTTGGAAATGACGTTGATTTTTTTAAGTCAAGGGCCTGGGATTCGGGTTTTGGTCGAGCGGTTCCAACACTTGATTGAAATAGTTTGGTGCAATATCCACGAGGTCATCCACAGAATTTACAATTATGGAGTGACTATCATATTGCCGAGAGACCAAACTGAGGTTCACAACCGAATCTGGGAGGATTCAAGATTCTATCCATTGTTCATGGTTAGAAACACTAAAGAGTGAATACTTGTTTTACTCATAGAAATGTAGTCAAGATGACATTAGACTTGTATTGCATAGGGTGCAATTGGAGGCAATTGATAGAACCCACATTCCAGCACACGTGGCTTTAAACTAGCAAGTTGCCTACACAAATAGACATGGCACACAGTCGCAGACTGTTTGTCTTTTTGCGACTACGATATGCATTTCATTTATGTTTATGCCGGTTGGGACGGTAGTGCACACGATGCTCAGGTTCTAATCTAATGCCTGACAAGACCCAACGGATTTTTATTCCCTCCTCAAGTTTAGTTGCTTCATGCTATAAGTATTGGAACCAAAATTTTTGGGTCGACTTCATTGAAACTAATATGTTACTACTTGTCTCTATTATTTCAATAGGTAAGTACAATTTAGTCGACACAGTGTACAAGATTGTGCTTGGTTTTATTCCACCTTTTAAGATTCTAATGGCTGGTAACAACTCTAACAGTA
This sequence comes from Cinchona pubescens, assembly GCA_025175665.1. Lineage (NCBI taxonomy): Eukaryota > Viridiplantae > Streptophyta > Magnoliopsida > Gentianales > Rubiaceae > Cinchona > Cinchona pubescens. The sequence continues at coordinate 320,029 of JANKKI010000414.1, forward strand.
GACGACGTGGGAGTGGCCCAAAAAAATTGTTTAACAAACGCCACTCAGCTTTGAGAAATATTGTTGAGAGGAGATTTGGTGTTCTGAAGAAATGTTTTTCTTTAGGGCTTAAAACAACCCAAGTAAATGTGGTAATTGCATGTTGTGCTGTTCATAATATCTTGCTTGACTACCAACCTCATGATGAACATTTTGAGAAGCATTGGCAACAAGACTCACAGTCCGAGGGAGACGAAGGTCCGATCCCTTTCCTCCTAGTCAAACCATTTAACGCATCTTAGGCTGAAATAGAGAACTGGAAGGCAACACGCAACCACATGACAATTGAAATGTTCAATGCATATCGAAATAGGCATTGAAGTAATCGTGACTTGTGTGTGTTTCCTTTACTATATGGTATTCCTTTCATGTTTTGAATTCTACATTATTGTTTTATTTTCCATGTAAGTTGATAGGCACAATTTCATTGTTTCTGGGTAGTGTCTCGCTTTGAATTATGTAATATTAGTTGTAAGTTTGTTTTTTTTGTGATTGGACTTAAATTTAATACAAGTTTGGACTACCGAGACTCATGTAATTTTTAACTTATTATTATTGAAAGTACAATTTGAATACAATCTGTTTTTAGTTCAAAAGTTGTCACAAATAAATATTAACAGACCATTAGTCCCCTAAAATGGAAATTTTTATCCGTTGACTATAATCCTTAATTTTTTATCCGTCAAACCAAATTTGGACTTCTGAATGTACTTTTCCTTAATAATATATATATAGGGACACTTCGGGGATCTAAAGTATTTTTAACATGCTCAACATTAAAAACCGAAACTTGGGTAGAGAGTCTGCTTGATGTTCAAATATTGCCTTCGGGCAATTAATTTTTCGTTCAGCTAGCCGAACGTTATAGAAATACTTTTTATAATACGATCCAATTTCACTTTCTCCCAAATTGCCCTTAGAGTTTGAAAACCCTAAAATCTTTTTCATTCGACTCCCCGGATTTCAACCCAGATGAACCATTAAATAAACAAATTGAAAACAAATTTGGAAACTTTGAAGCACAAAATCCTAGTTTGAGGATTTTCATCTTGAAATCAAAATCATAAACCATAATTTCTTACACAACAGAGCTCTAATCTCAAGGCTGCCATGTGAAGGAAGCACTGTTCAAAGTGATATAGAGGGCGTCGAGGCAGGGAAAAAGGCATGAACATGGAGGAGCCAGAGGAGGTATCTCAGTTCATTGACGACACCACTTTGGAAAAGAACGAAAGATGGCTCAGAATTGGTAAGCCCATAGGTGTTTAAAGAAGTTGTAATAATACAATTAAAGAAATACATTTAGAATGGTTGGTTTAGCACATTTCGTTTCAAATGTATGACAATATATTTTTTTGTGAATGAGAATGTTTACCTGATATGATAAAGGAATTTTATGCAAATCTTAGGCTCAAGGGGAAAGAGGAGTATATAAGTAGGGTAAATCACTATAATATTAAATTAACAAGTGTACTGGATGAGATTCTGAGATGTACTTTCCTAGTTGATTCCGAACCTATGTATTTTTATGATTATATTAAGTGGCCTACACAGAGTCATGGATTTTCTTATAGTGAGTTATGCAATAGATATTTCAAGTAAGAGGTATGAAAGGGCTAATGATTTTGAACTTGACAAGCTTTAACCACTTCATAAAATACTATTCTACATGACATAAAATCTCTGTTTTCCTACGGGAGGCCATAAAACAGAACCGAACAAGATGAAGTTGTTTTAGTTTGTTGCATGGTTAATCATTTGTAACTTGATTTTGGGTATTTTGTATGCAATTATGTGTTAACTGCTTCTAAGGAAGATTGAAGATGTATGCCTTTTGGTCAAATTTTTACCATCATTTTCCAAGCAATGAACATTCCTTTCATTGGCAAACTTTGAACTCAATCCTGTACATAATTTTTACTCAATTCGCTTGTTTAGTCATATGGGTCTTTAGTTGCATGAAGGGCAATGGATGTATAAGGAAGAGTATTATACTCTTGTCCTACCCCCACAAAATGTAAGTCGGCAAATAAGAAATGAAATAGGAAGTGCAACTAGGAATCCAATGCATAAGGGTATGGGATCGGATAATGAAATAAGTAAACAGCAGCACATCACAGGCCTGTGAGTGAGAAGATACTAGTATGGAAGGTAGGATGTTTCCCATGCTGGGGAGCATAAGTACAAGCCTTGACACCTTAGCCAGCCAAACTGAGACAAGGTTGCATACAATTGAAGGGAAGATGGATAATGTTGATGCTAGGGTAAACCTTCTTGAGCATGGTATGAGACTTTTGATGAATGAAGAACAATGGCCAAGCTATGGAGCTTATGAACGAGCAAAAGGAAAGAAACCAATGATCGATCCTATGGAAGACGACACTGATGAACAGATTTAGGAAATGATAGTTGCAAAAATGACTTGTTTGTGGGGAAGTTCAATTTGGAAAAATAGTGTGGTGTAACTATGGATCATGTTATGATTTATTTAGTACTAGTTAATGTTAGTTTATATGCAAAGAATTTGAATTTTTTTGCTAGTAGATCTTGTAATTAATGGAATTGGAATTAGGGGCTACAATGTAAAGTGTTAAACTTTTGTACGATTGATTGAAGTCACGTTGACTTCTATCAATCCTTATGAATTTCAATGATTAGACGTATTTTGGTGTTTAAGGCATTTTATTTTGTGAAATCATGTATTCGAAATTCATCATATTGCCTTGTTTTAGACTTCTTTTATACCAAATTGAACTAATGTTGGTTACCATGCAAAGGAAGATTGTCTAAAGCTAGATTGAAGAAATGAGGAATCATGGAAGATGATACTTGTGTTTTTTTTAACAATGCTATTTAGGATTTTGAGCATCTTCTGTTCTCATTTCCTTTTTTTGTTTTCTATGTGGTTTATAATTCTAAGGTAAATCCTATTTATAGAGAAGCTTGTAGCTGGAATTAGGAACTACTTTTGCATTGCTTACATTTGCTATGGTGTGATTTTTTTTTCAATTGCATTCATTGTGGGTATTTCTTTTTTGGTATTGGAGAAATAGAGTGCATATTTAAAAAAAAAAAAAAGTCTCATATCTAAAATGTCGAAAGTTAATTCTGACTTGTCCATTAGTAGTTACGTACAACTAATTTGTATAGCATCTTTGGTGTTAAACATTTTGCCAAAAGGTGAATTAGTTTTGATGTACATGTTGCCAATGTGTGTGAAGTTCAGAGGTCCGTTCCCTGGACCCAACTACCAAAGACGACTAACAAAACTGTTACCAGTAACCCAATCAATGTGTTCGGTAAGTTTGGTACAGAGTATGATTTAGTGGTTCAACGCTCTAAACTCATCAAATCTAGGAAACCAAAATAATTAGACTGTAACGTCTAATTACTATAGTTTAGAATTCTTTATTGTTAAAAAGGTGAAAACTAAATAATAATCATTCATTATATGCAATCCAAACAATTATTTCGAAATATTATTTTATATCACACCAATATCTCATTATTGCAAAAGTCAACATTATTTACAAATACCATTCAAGTCAAAACCCAAATAATATTTTCCAAATAACAAGTGATTATTTGGTATCCAAATGGAGCATTGGTTATTCTGGAATACTGGCTTGCTCTTTTTCATTTCTTTTGGTTAAGGATCAGTTGGTGCATGCTAGAGTGACCTCTCCTACTTTGATTTCAGCTTGTTTTGTTTCTTTCATTTTTGCAAAAAGTGCAAGGGCAAAAAAAGGGCTTTGTTGAAATTCTTAAGGCAAGTATATGTCGTTTCAATCCATGGTGGGTTGGAGGTGATTTCAACTGCATTTGTGACTCTTCTGAGTACTTGGGGACTACCACTCCTGAAGCTAGTGCAATGGAAGAGTTTAATAGTTGCCCTGATGATTGTGAGCTCTTTAACATGCCTTTTATAGCCATAAATTCAATTGGTTGGGGAATAGGTTTGGCTCACTAGTCTGGTAAAGTTTGGATAGAGTTGTAGGCAACCTTTCTTTCTAGAATTGCTACCAAAATATATCTCTTTAGTATCTTTCAAAGACCTGCTCTGATCATTCGCCAATGTGGTTATCTTTTTCTAATTCGACTTTCAATGGTCCTAAACCTTCCAGGTTCTTAAACGTGTGGACTGTTCCATTCTAATATTTTTAAACTAGTGGAGGATATTGGAACCTTTATTTAAACTGGCATGTAAGCTAAAAAGATTGTAAGGAATCTTGAAAGATGGAGCTTCAATACTTTTGGGAATATTTTCTCTAACCTCAACAAGGCTGAGAAGGAGGTTGAAGACAAGAAAATTCTTTTGCAAACACATTGCTCTTTGGATGCAAAGATGGAACTGGCTCAGGCTAAAGCTCATCTTTTCATGTGTTTAGCTGATGAGGAAATCCACCCACAGTAGAAATTAGGTATTAAATGGATGAAAGAGGGGGAACATAATTATAAATGCTTTAATTCCAGGATGGTTACAAAAAGACATAAACTGGCTACAAACAAAATAAAGATTGATGGGTAGTGGACTGATGACTTTAGTAGAATTGAACAGGAAACTATCAAGTTTTTCATCATCAATTCCAGCATGAGAGCACAGACATGAACCCTTATTTCCTTTCTACCTTACCTATGATAATTAATGAAGGAGAGGGACAATAGCAATCTCCTCAAAGAACTCACTTATGAGGAATTAAAGGAAGCTGTTTTCTCTCTTAATATAGATGGTTGTGCTGGTTGTGATGGATACAATGGGGTCTTCTTCACTACATGTTGGGACATTATCAAACATGATCTGTTTAATGGAGTGAAAGCTTTTCTTAATGGTGATAAACTACGTAGAATGTTTTCTACTATCTTAATTGCTCTTATCCCTAAAATTGACAACCTAGCTTCTTTTGGAATCTTTAGTCCTAGTAGCCATTGTACTTTTGTGAATAAAATTAGCACAAGCGTATTGGCTATGAGGCTTGGTTCAATTCTACCCAGTATTATCTCTCAAGTGTAAGCAGTTTTAACAGAAGGGAGGATAATTTCAGATAACATCTTTATTGCCCAAGAGATGGTGGAGTTCATTGATAAGAAAGCTAGAGGTGGTAATGTCATCATCAAATTGGATTTGGCAAAAGAATTTGATAGGGTTTCATGCTGGATGTACTTTGTAAGGTGCTGGCCTTATTTGGTTTTCAAGATGCATGGATTTCTCTTATTTATAATGTTATTAGTGAATGCTGGTTTTCTATCCTTCTTAATGGATCCTCAAAAGGGTTCTTTAAATCATTTAGAGATCTCAGGCAATGTGATCCTTTATCACCTTTCCTATTCATTGTTTTGATGGAAGCTTTCAGTAGGAGTTTAAAGAGAGAATTCACTGCTAGCAAGATTGCTCACTATGCTGTACCCAGAACTTGCTTGAATATTTCTTACTTGATGTTTGCGAATGATATTATAATTTTCACTAAAGGGGAAGCTAAATCTTTGAAGAACTTGAAGAAATTCATTGCCAGTTTTGAAGCAACTTCTGGCCAATTGGTTAATGTGGTTAAAATTTCCTATTATTTGTCCGGCAAAGCTTCTGTTAGTGAGAGAAGAATTATTCACCTAGTAATAGGCTTTATTGGGAAGTATTTTCCAATGATTTACTTGGGTTGATTCATCCCATTTTTAAAGGAAGGAATAAGAAGGAAATTTTCCAACCAATGGTGGATAAAATAATTGCAAAGATTTTCTCTTGGCACTCAAAGTGCTTATCCGTTGGATGGAGAATGATTCTAATTAAACATGTTCTAAGTTGTATACCTATATATTTACTCTTGTGATGCATTCTCCAAAAGAAGTACAAAGGGTGATTAAACGGGCCTTTGCAAACTTCTTTTGAGGTAGCTCTACTCATGGAGGTTGAAGAAACTAGAGTACCTGGAAGTCCATCTATCAACCTAACGGTAATAATAGATTAGGGTAACTGCTCTTGAAATACTTCTATTACTCTTATTTAGAAACTATGGTGAAAATTCAGATGCAATAATTCCCTTTGGTTTTAAGATCAAGATATCTCACTCATGATAATCATCCAGCTTTTGTGGGAATCCCTCGAGTTGCTTCTCCTACATGGAAAAAAATGTTGCTGTATAGGGACTAGGCTTGATGAGAGTATACTGGTTTCAGATTGAGAAAGGGAGAAGTCTCATTCTAGTTTGATAATTGGAGTGTTGAGGAGCTCTTCACTCCTTGGTACAAGTATATGAGCCACAGTTGACAATTAATCAAGTATGGAGAGGATCCAATTTGGGATTTCAATGTGTTATCCCCTTCTTATACTAGGTCAGAAAAGGATATGGTTATTCAGAAGATTGGTGATAGGCAGTTGTTCTTAAATGATGATATTGATGATCCTGTGTGGACCTTAACTTGCAATGGAAGTTTCTTAGTTAAGTCTATTGTCCTTCACCAGAAGCCAGCAGTTTTCTTCTGCAACACCATGTTCTATGACAAGAGAATTCATGTGGAAATTGATTAACAGAAAGCTTCTTGTTGATGATGTTCTAAAGAGTCTTGTTTCTTCATTGGCTTCCAAATGCAGTTTCTGTGATAAGCAGGAAGGCATAAACCACACATTTTTGTTGTGCCCATTAGCAAGGAATGTCTGGGTTGGCTTTTGAAGTTCAATATGCTTCTTCTCATGAGCTTAAGATCTACCTAATGTCTTGGTGGATTAATTCTGTAGCATATTTAGTGCCTGGAGTAATGCATTAAATCCTTCCTTCCTTTATTTGCTGGGCTATCTGGAAGGCAAGAAATGCCTATTAGTTTGAAGCTAAATGTTACACTGCCCATCATATTGTTTCTGAAATATTTGCACAGATAAGGCACAACTTCAAAGCTTTTTCTTTGCCTGATTATTCTGGTACAGTGAGAGGCTTTTTCTCAATAGGTCTACTAGACTCTATGATTGTAAAGAAGAAGATAAAATTGATTCTAGTTAGATAGAGTCCTTCCCTTTTAGATGTTTGCAAACTCCACTGTGATGGGGCTTCAAAAGGGGAGGCATAATTAGGAACATTGCACGTGATATCATTACAGGTTTTTCAATTTTTTATAATACTGAATCCAACTACAGGCTGAAGCACTAGCTTTATTAGACGGGATAAGGGAAGCTATGTAACCAATATAATTCACACTATTCAAGTTGAGCTTGATTCTCAAATTCTAATAGATGTTCTAAAAGGATACACACAACCTCCATGGTCAATTGATGTAGTTGATCAGCAGATTCGAAGTTTATGCAAGGATTGGGCTATTTCTTACCAGCATACCTTCAGAGAGGCAAAAATGATTGTAGACTTCCTAGCTAACAAGGGCCTCCAGGATAGATATTATGTATTATATGATTCCAGCTCGGGTTAGGCAGCTTGCTCTCCTAGAGAGACAAGGTTATCCTTACATTTGTGTTTGTTAATATTTAAGCAAAATTTGTAACTTTCTGGAGGTGTTAGTCTAGTCCCCCTCCTTGTAATTCTTTTCTGGATATTAATAAAATTGGGAGTGAGGCCCCCCATTAAAGTACTCGTGGTAACTCAAAAAACAAAAAGGCATTGATTTGCTGGAAAAGCACAGTTCAATATAGATAGACATCAAAAAATCAGGGAAAACATCGTCACATGTCTTTTTATAGAGAAGGGAATGAGGCTACTTTTAGTGGGAAAGGGGAGAAAATCCAATATAAGCTAAGGAAAGTAAGATTAGGAAATGGACGAGTAAGTAATAGTATTGGGTTGCTCCTCAATTATGCTTAGCTATCAGTCAACAAGACAATGAATAATAAAAAGGAAGTAGTAGTTGTAATATAGGATTTCTATGATTTTTTTGATGAATATAATAGTCCTCTCTCCATCTAGATCACATGACTACTGCATTCTATCAAAATGGGGCAAAAACTTTTGTAATACCTGTGACCTTTTAGTTCAAAAAATTAATAATTGTAATAATAATAATATCAAAAAATAAAATAATGGGAGATTCGAAAAATAGAGTTCTAGAAGGGAAGTAACACTAGAATATTAATCTTTGTAATTCTTGGAGATTAGGCTAAATTGTAGGAAAAAAAGTAGGAGTTCATAGTCTATAAATATTGAGTTTTAGGGCAAGAAAACATCTACTGTTTTTTGGAGAAATTGTGAAGAGATGAGAAAAGATATTTTTCCGACAAAAGAAAAGTAAGCTTCTTTTTATTTTATTTTAATTTTTGTAATAATTTTATTAAGCCATGACTAATATAGATTTATGAGAGATATTATATAGATTAATTGTGTTGATTATTAAGGACTATGTGGATTTATTTATATAGTTTTTTCATGGTTAAAGATATGTTTTATTTGGGTAAATTTCGTATGTGATTAACCAAAGATGAAGATTAGATTTATGGTTCAAGAATAATATTCTTATGCCTTATTTTTGTATGTATTTATTCCGAAAATTAAGAGTAGAGGGTAAAGTGAAATTTCGCTTAAACGTTAAGGGGGTTTACTGCAATTAATCTTTAGGGGTAAATTTGTCTTTTTGAAAAAACTAATTGTGGAGTTACAGTTGACCATTAGTCAAAGGGGCAAAGTGAGAAAAAATAACGTTAGGAAGTTTAGTACAAAACAGGTCAAAACTTAAGGGGTTTAACGTATTTAACCTCTTTTATTAATATGGATAAGAAGCAATACAAGGAACCAGACTTAATACCAAAACCTCATGAAATTAGAGTTTACATAAACCACTACATGAAAACTGATTATTTGTGACTTGTATTATTTTGTACACCATAAATGTAATCACTTTGTGGCATTAAAAGTCACAAAAACTAATAATTTCAAGTCACCGATAATAGTGTGACATTTATTTGCAAGTCACAAATGGTCACAAATACTTTTTGTGGCTTTGTAGACGAGAACTATCATTTTAGAGTTACAAAACTTAGATGTGACTTGCATTTTAGTTTGTGATTCTCAAATGATGATCACCGTCTACAAAGTCACAAAAATCATTTGTAATTTGTAAATGTCTGTTACATTATCATTTGTGATTTGGAATTACTAGTTTTTGTGACTTGTTTTGTCACAAAGTGATTGTATTTGTTGCTATCAAAATTATACAAATCACAAAAGGTGGATAATTCTTGTAGTGAATCCTCGTGCTATTTGCAGAGATGTTGCTAAGAAACCCCAAGATACATACAAGATAGCTTATCTACTTTATGGATTCCTCTAGCAAACTTAGGCAATGAAGAACTATCATAAGTCCTATACATTGATCATCACATCCAACATTTGCCAAGAAATCAGCCAGCTTGTTTCCTTCCCTAGAAGTAAGCAAAATCATGTAGTCTAGGTTATGCAGAATATGGAAAATTTGCCGTATGATGTCATCCAGCTGCCATGGTGCCTTGATCTGCTTCGTGATCATCTTCAAAGCAACCTGTGAATCCACCTCAATAATAAGCTTGCTGATATGCAATCTGTGACTTAACTTTAATTCGTCAAGCACTGCCATCAGGTCTGCAAACAGGTTTGTGTGAACCCCTGGATAACTTGTGGAGAAAGCGGCTGTGAGATTAGCTCTTGAATCCCTAATTACTCCATCCCTGCAGCCAAACCTGGATCCCTCCTTGAGACTCCATCTAGTGTTCAATTTGAAATAAGTTGGAGTGGGTGGTGCTTTCCAGCTTACCAATATAAATTGAGTGCGCTCCTGTTTTTTCTAGGCCAGAAAACCAATCTGGGAAGTTATCAAGTCCTCCTGTCTAGAAAAATAAATAGGAAAAGCCTGAGAAAAGGTTTGAAGCATTCCCTTAACTGAAGAGATCAGTGTAATGGAATTTGTTCTTGCTCCTTCAAAGTAACTAGCCATCCTTGCCTTCCATAATAGCCAACAAATAACATTTGTACGCTAACTACAAAGAACTCCATAAATGGACGAGTTAAAAGAGCTGAGCCACCATGTATTAAGAAATTATTTGAGGGTTGTATCTCCTGGATAAATGCAAAGCACACCAAAGCTCTGGTTAAGAAACAATATAGACCATGGATAAGAGCAGGAAGCGGGACTTCCAGCCCGATAGCATTCCCGTGCCAGAGAGGAGGCAACTAGATAAGGCTGAAAAATAAACACACGACACTAGAAGGGATCTTCGAATTTCAAAATATACGAATTGAGAAATCCTCTTTAAAATTCAAAATAACAACGTTTAACATATCTAATCAAACAGCTATGGACTCTCATGTGATTACTGATCCAGATAATTAGTAGCTTCAATCACAAAAAGTTTGTTCGAATAATCATCATGATGAAGGGATTCCTACTGCAACCATGACTTCAATGATCATCCTAACGTCTTTCCCAGAAAAATTTGCCACTTTTGAGAATCCTACAATACCTGTGATTCTTGATACAAACGACAACCTTACTCTAAGCCCTACTCCCATCTTGAACCAATTAACCAACAAAGGGAAAGAAATTACGGTAGCCACCGATAAGCCCCAACCCAATAACATGCTAGTTGACCATCCCGGAGAATTCTCTCAAAACTACACCTTTAATGAGAATCTTTATAATTTATCAGACAACTCTAGCCAAAACCTCTACCAACCAAACAACAAGAAAAAGGATATTTACTATAGCCTGTGGTAAACCTCAATCGGATAGCATGCTAGTTAAGAAACCATATAGAAAATTCTCCCCAATCCTGGTCAATACCTGAGAATCACTCCCCCAGCCTTCATGATGACCTTTTTCTTGTCCTAGTTCCACTACAAATAACAAGCACGAATGAAAATATGCCAAATGTGAAAGGAAAACAAGCAGCACTTCAACCTCTTCCTTTCCACCCTTAGAACCCGGTCTTGGAAAATGAAAATCCATAATTGATGAAGATAACACAGTTGAGGACAACAAAACTGAACAACCCCTAACAACAAAAAACTCAAAAAAAAAGCTCCACTGACCAAATTGTTAATGTTGGCTTGGACACGAGTGTCACCTCTTTCCTCCACAATAACCTTAACCTAGCCACAATCCTTTCTTTAGCAGCAGTGACTGGATCATCTTTCAGTCCTGTTGAGCCCAATGAATCTCTAAAGTCGGAATTGTTGGGGACTTGGGAACCCTTGAACAGTTCATGAAATCTGTGATATAATCCCGACCAAAGATCCCCACATAATATTTTGAATGTGACACCAAATGTGGAAAGAGTTTATGTGATAAGCTAAAATTCAACTTAATTACCATGGCATTGAGGTGGAAACAAGAGGTCAGTCAGGAAGCTTATTTTTACTTTGGCAGAAAGACTTGGATGTGAGCATTCTAAGCTACTCTGAGAGGTTTACCAATGCAAGGGTCACCAATAACAATGGTACTTAGACATGCCAAGTAACTGGCATCTATGGAGAACCGGATAATTCTCATCATAGAAAATTTGGGAGGATTTTGAGAGGCTAAAAAGTAGATCACATCTTCCATGGCTATGTATTGGAGATTTCAACGAAGTTCTTTCTGAAGAAGAATTTCAGGGTAAGGGCTCACGACCTTCATGGTAGATTGAAAGCTTTTAGGAAAGAACTTTATCAATGCAACTTACATGATCTTGGTATTGAGGGTTCCAAATTCACATGGATAAAAAATGTTGTCTCCAAACATTGTGCGAGCACGTCTTGATAGAGTTGTTGAAACTAACCACTAGTAGCTCTTGGTACACGTCTTTTCCTTAGTCCAAGGTCCAACAGGTCTTCTCTCAAACCTCAAATCATCGACCAATCCTACTAATGGTTAGAGATAGACAGCCTAGGAATGTCTTTACAAAGAAGAAAGGGCAGGTTCTTTTTTGAGGCAATGTGTCAAATCTTTAGAATGTGAGGAAGTTATTCGACAAAATTTTGAGACCAATGGAAGTATAAGTGATAAGTTAGATGAATTCAGATTATGTATATATTCTAAATTGGAGCAAAGATTGTTTTGGTGATTTAAAAGGAAAGACGCATGAGATTGAGAATAGAATTGAATTCCATCAGCAAGGTGTAATTACCATAGTAGGAAAAGAGAAACTTTGTCTTCTTGAATGCAAATTGAAGGAACTTCTTAATCAAGAAGATATGAGATGGAAATAACAAAGTAAGCAGCACTGACATAGGAATGGGGACCGAAATACAGCTTACTTTCAGACCCATACAAAAAAGCGCAAGTGTTGCATAAACCAATACTACCAGAGGGATACGGGTTCAAGATGGGCAATGGTGTGAGAGTGCATAGAGACAGGAAGAAATTAATGTAGATTATTATGGCTCTTTGTTCTCAATTCGAATCCATATGAGGTAGATATAAGACTCGTGTTAGAAAGAGTTCGGACTAAGGTTACTGATAAGACGAATTCCTAGCTTTTTCACCCCTACACTTCCCAAGAGGTAACTAGAGCTCTCAAACAAATGCACCCTCTTAATTATCTTGGTCCGGATGATTTTAATCCAGTTTTCTATCAAAAGTATTGAAATGTAGTCGGTTCTAATATAACTCATAGTGACTTAGGCTTCTTGAATAATGTTGTATTTACCACTCAGTTGAACTTTACTCATATTGTCCTCATCCCTAAATGCAAAAGTCCAGAATTAATATCCAGTTTAGACCTACCAGCTTATGCCAACGTGATTTACAAACTTTCTTCAGAAGTCTTAGCTAATAGGCTCTGTAGCATACCTACCCCATATTTTTTTGGATTTTCAATCAACTTTTATCCCGAGTAGACTAATCATTGATACTGTTCTAGTTGCATATGAAATCCATCACATATAAAAGCTAGAACTAGGTCAAGGAGGGCCTCATGTTTCTAAAATTAGACAGGAGTAAAGCTTTTGATCAAGTTGAGTGGTCTTTTCTTATAAATGTATTGCGCCGTTTAGGTTTTCATGAATCGTATGTTTCCCTTAATTTCACTTGCACTTCATCGGTTTCGTTTTCTTTCTTGTTGAATGGTTCTCAATTTGGTTTTATGTCTCCTGAAAAGGGTATAAGACAGGGTGAATCCTTGTCCTCGAATTTGTTTCTAATATGTGGAGAAGTATTTTCTTGTTTACTCTAGGAAGCATCCAGGTGTGGCAAACTTAAAGGCTGCTTATGGGATATCATTCACCCAAGGTATCCCATCTTCTATTTACAGATGAAACTTTTGTATTCAGAGCAGCAACAACCCAAGAAGCCAAAATGAAAAATTTTGTGGATATCATATCAGATGTATGAGACTGTATCGGGGCAAGTGATTATTATGGATAAGAGCAATCTCATTTAGTCCAAACACTAAGAGTCAAACAAGAGGAGAGATATCTCAACTCTTAGAAATGACCAAGGTTAACAGCCATGAGAAATACCTTGGTCTTCCATCTCTAGTTGGGAGATTGAAATCTGAAGTATTCACTTCAATCAAGGATCGTGTCTAGTAGCAGATTCAAGAATAGAAAGGAAGAATTTATTCAGGGCTGGCAAAGAAATTCTCATCAAAGATGTAATACAAGGCATACCTACTTATCCATGTCATGCTTCAAATTACCAAATTCACTTCCTACAAACATTGAATGACTGCCATTCAACTACTGATGGAACAACAGATAAGATGGAAGGAAATTCATTAGTTAAATTGAGTTAATTTATGTCAATCGAAGGATATTGTTGGTTAGGGTTTCTGCAACTTGAAGGGATTCCACCTTGCAATGCTTGCAAAACAAGCATGGAGACTACATTTCAATTCAGATTCAACCCTCTTTCGGATCCTCAAAGAAAAATACGTCCCAAATGACAATTTACTTATTGCACAACTTGGCTATTGGCCTTTCTTCACATGGAAAGGAATCATGGAGGGCAAGAAAGAAAGGAATCATGGAGGGCAAGAAAGTGCTGCATCTTGGGTCCATTAACATTTTGGTTGATCAATGGCTTCCTAAACCTAGATCCTTCAAAGTATGCTCCCCGGTTAGATGTCTACCTCCAACTACCAAGGTCAGTGCCTTGATTAATTACTCTTCTAGTACATGGAATATGGACCTCATTCGTGACAATTTTTGGGAAGAAGAAGCAAATATGATCCAGGGTCTCCCCCTTAGACCCAACAGCCTTACTATCATCGGATATGGCATTACAATAAGAATGGTAGGTTCTTCGTCAGAAGTGGGCTCAAATATGATGCCAAGTGCAAGGTTCATGGAGGGCTCTACATAGAGCTCAGGGGTCTCTAAGATATGGAAGAAAATCAGGTCAGCTTTATTGCCAAACAAATATGAATTCCATCTTTTGAGAATTTGTTGGAACTCCCTGCCTACACCACTATATTTGTCAAAGTGAGGGGTAATTATTGATTTTGCATGTCATGTTTGCATCCATGAAAGAGCTAATTTAGCACATGCTCTTTTCCACTGTCCTAATGCATTCCAAATATAGCCACTCTCTTTCTTGTCTAGTTGTCTCATGAAATTTTCACTTGCACAATGAATCATATCTCTCACTGGGTTTCTGAAATAATTCTCACTAGTATTGTGACACCCCAAGTAGATCTCCTAACTCTAGGGACCTAGTCTTGTTCTGGCCTAGCTCTCGGTAGAACTGAGCAAATAAAACTGCACCCAACAAATTTGTAGCTATAGTTGTTTGTGCTGGTTGTAACTGACAACCGCACACAATCTTCACGTAAAATCCTTGCATTTGAAAGGAAAAACAAATTTCATTATACACATCTGGGCTAAAAATACTATAAGTATATACCTAGTTAGGTCCATAAACAAAATAGATTTATGTTAATCATAAGCCAAACTTATTAATGCAGTTAAAGAAGCAACACATAACAATAAACTGCCCACATATGAAATAAAATAAAATTCACATAGAGGTAGATACAACTGGCCTCAAATGGATGTCGTATAAGAGCCATATATATTTGTTCACCAAGGTAATAAAGGCGCTCCAATATTCAATATTCAATTATTTAAGGTGGATAATACCCACAAAATAATAAATTCCCATCAATAAAACTCAACACCAAGTGCTAGAACAAGATTGGTAAACTCAAGAGTATCGATATAAAATCACACACCCAAATGCCAACGATCGTCCCGTCCAAAGTGCTTGAATTGCATAGCCATGGTAGGTAGACCATTTCAAACAAGTCCATTACTAACCCGACATATCCAACGTATATATAGCATGGGCCCAGTTCTCGCCAGTTGATAAAGTACACAACCAGTCGGTGTACAACAAGTGCAAGTAGTTTTACATATGCAAATGAATCATATTTAAAGAGTTCAAAGTAAACTAATCACATTATGTTCTTAATTCAATTAACTGAACAACACATAAAAGTTATTAAAAGTTTCATCAATGTCATGGAATTTTCCTTAGAAATATATTTTAAAACAAGAAATAGTAACTTTCACATTTCAAATTCAAGCTCTCGCTCTTTTCCTTTCCTTTAACTTGTTTAGTTAACCAAAAGTGTTCAATCTGTATTATTTTTCTCCTCTAAGACATCAAAGTAATGAACATTCATATAAACACATAACATAGGATAGCATAAGAACAATAATTAAAAATCAGTTTTTAATGTCGTTAGTAATTAGTTGTAAATTTCAGTATTATGTTCATATAGTATATCAATAGTTAGCTTAAATTATTATTCTAGCCACTTATAGTCAAGAAAATCGAAAGAAAACTTGCTGGATTAAGCAGCCCTTACTACACATACTGACAATTCTCTCAACTACTAATTTTCTTATTATGGTGTCAATAAACTGGTGTTAAACAAAATTTAGTCTTCAAACTTAATTCATCCTAATTACACTAAGTATAGCACAAATTCAAGCTAATCTAGCAAGTCAAATACACCAGTACACCTAAGTGTAGAAATAACCCCAATAGACGTGTAGAAATAGCCCATACAAAGCTTTATAAAATAGCACTGCATTCCTACACATAAAGCATATACCTAATGTTTAAAATTTGGTAATACCAAATATTATGGGTAATAATTTATTCCAACCTAACTTTATTAAGTATACAATACTTAATTAGAATAGTCTAATAGGCCAAACTCATTAGTTTTTATAGGTATAAAATTTTGTCCCAAGAAAGCTTGACAAAGGCAAACCACAACATATTTACATTGGACAAATCTTGAACTCTTCAAACCTGATTCTACTTAATTTAGGTGAAACCATTTATTTTAATTTTATCAAGATTTAAGAAACTTAAGATAGTATTATAACGATTCTAGATTAGTTATTTTAGTTTGCTTTGCTTATGTAAAACTAAATTAAACCAACCCTAAGTTAAACAGCACATAAATTACACAATCACAAAAAAGTAATTGGTCATATATATGCAACCAATTAAGGGTCAAACACTTAAAACAATGCACTACTACATCAATTACACTTGCACAAATACATGAAATTGCAGCAGCCATAATATGCTATATCTTGACATAAACAAATCAAAAATTCATATTTATAGTAGCTAATTATTTATATAAACTTAGGATTGTAGTAAACTAGTGAAGAACGTAGATTACCTTCCTAGGGTACTTCTTGTCTATCATTTTTCCTCTTAGCCTTCTAGCTCTCTTTTTTCTCTTTTGTTCTATTTTTGCTTTCACTGAATTCTACTACTTCTCCCTAGTTAGTAGTAGATATGTCTTATTAAAAAGTATGTGGCGGATTGGTGGCTGCAAGGCTAGATTAGGAGGTGACACCTCCTACTTAGCTTAAGCTTAGTCACCTATCTGATTTTATATTATTTTTTTCCTTTATTATTATTATTATTATTTTCCCTGAATCGTAGATTACACTATGATCCTCAAGTTCTCAAAATTCTTATTTTACTTCCCTAATGCTTAAGTAGTAGCCTACCAGATTTTTAGTCACTAAAATTATTTATAAAAATGAATTCAAGGAATCACACATAAAAATGATATGTAATCAAACTATCCAATTCACACTTAAAAATGATATCTCATAAAATGATATCCAATTGTTTGAGTTGCTATGAAATATTAGTGTTAAGGGTCAATTCATTTTATTCATATCCAATTGGAATTCTTTCAATTCAAATAAGGGCATCTAGATAATTCTGTGCAAATTGTATGTTTAGGATGTGTCCTCTTCCTCTTTGTACAATTTTATTTTAATAAAAAGGTATGCACTCCCACCATTTGGTGGTTTTAATAAAAAAAAATGACATCTCATCAAACTAATTTTATACATATCCTTCTCAGCTCTTTCTCAAAAGAATTTTGTCGTCAAATTCTCACCTTAGGGCATAAAAAGTTTGAGGTATTACTTTCGCATCTCATCTTTTGGTTCCTAGGTTGCTTCATCTACCCCATGGTATCTCCATAACACCTTAACCAAGGGAATTTTTGTGGTCCTCAATATCTTTACTTTACGATGCACAACCTATATTGGTTTCTCTTCAAACAAAAGATCATCTTGTATTTTCAGTTCTTCATGATGTAAAACATGCTGAGGATCTAGATGATATTTCTTCAGAAGTGAGATGTGGAAAACATTGTGCATCCTAGATTAGGTGGTAGGTTCAACCGATACGCAACTTTTTCGATCCATTGTAATATTTCAAATGGTCCTACATACCTCGAACTTAACTTCCCACATTTCTTATACTTAATTATGCCTTTTTGAGGTAAGAATTTTAGGAATACCTGATCTCCGACTTTAGACTCTAAGTCTTTTCTTCTATTGTTTGCATAACTTTTCTGCCGACTTTGAGCCGAATGCATTCATTGCTAGATGAGCTTAACTTTTCTATACGCTTCGTCAATCCAAGGTACATTAGCTACATCAATAATCTTTCTTTCACCAACTTCATCCCAAAATATCGGTGACTGACATTTTCTGCCAAGCAGACCTTCATAAAGTGCCATGCCAATGGTAGAGTAATAACTATTACTATAGGCAAACTCTAACAATGTAAGATATTGATCCTAATTACCTCCGAAGTCTAAGGTACAAGCCCTAAGCATATCTTCAAGTGTTTGAATAGTCTTTTTTGATTGACCATCAGTTTGATGTGCTGCAGTACTAAGGTTGAACTTGGTACCCAATGCTTGTTGCATTTGGCTCCAAAATCAAGAAATAAATTGAGGATCTCTATCAAAAACAATGCTTACTGGTACACCATATAACCTTATAATCTGATCAAGGTATGTTTGTTCTAACTTCTCATGAGGGTACAACATATTTACAGGTAAGAAATGTGTTGTTGCAAACTTGGTAAGTCTACAATAACCCAAATTGCACCATGTGATTGTAAGTTTTAGGCAACCCAGACTCAAAATCTATTTGATGCACACATGAGCCAAGGAATAAGTGATGGGGTCATTGTCCAAGCTTAATGAGCTCAAGGAGTGGATCCGGTTCCAGTTTCAGTTGGGCCAATCACAAGGTCAAGGGCCAAGAAGTTGCAACAAGCCATGTTGGGCTTTGTCAAGGAGATTTTAGAGCAACAAGCCTTATTATTTGCAAGTGGCGGCGAAGAGTTCATCCAAGCTCAAATCAAGAAGCCCGTCCATGTTTTAGAAGTCCAAATTCAAGAAGATTCAAGTTCCAAAAACCCAAGATTTGAAGAGTCCATGAAGGGTTCTAGAAACCCTAGTTTCGGTCAATATCATACTTGACCATTAGCTATCATATTTGAGTTAGGATTCGGTTTGAAAAATTGTTTCTAGAAGCTTAAAGTCTTGTTTTTCTGGTTGTCTTAGTTATGCATAGAACCGAAATTTAGTCCACCTTAAGTGGCTTGGCTGGTTTTTAAGTCTTTTGTTTCAATCCTAAACTAGTTTGGATTTGGCAAGTTAGTGTCCTAGTGTTGTTTGGACTCGTTTAAGGGTTTGTGGCCAGCTATTTTTCACTTTAAATATACCCCTTCTAGCTAAATATAGACATTCAACTTATTTAATAAAATTTTGTGAGAAATTCTCCAACTTGTCTTCCAAAGACTTGTAGTATTTGCGAGAGTGAATCTTGTGATTACCAACCAGAATACTATTGATTCTAGTCTCATTATAGACAACGGATCAATATTTTGTATAATTGAGAGTAGGCATCTTTAAATTCTTGACTTCTTGTACAGTTGGATCTTTATTTATTTTTTGTTTCTTTGTTGCTAAATTTTCTAGTTTTTCTTGTTCTTTGTATTGTCATCTTGGCCAAACCAATAAGGTTATTCGAAGATGTAGTTTTGTGTTCTTATCGCATGATTCTTGTGGGTATGTACTAACAATGTGTATTTAGGGTGATCTTGGTTCCCTGTTTAATCTTTGGTCTCGTTAGTCTAACTATGGGGTTCGTATCACTATGGTAATATGCTCCCATTTCTATTTAGGTATTTCTAGAGATTGAAGTAACCTTGATGGTTTTGATGCTCCAGTTTAACTTGTTGACAAGTTAAACAAGTTGAAAAAAAGTGCACAATATCTTTCTTCATATTATCCCAACAATAGCATTTCTTTACATCACGATACATTTATTGCTACCTAGATCGATAATATATATACTTCTATCAATGTACTTCTTCAAGAATTTCCTTCTTTAGTTCAACGTCTTGTGGCACATATATCCTATTTTGAAATTCAACTCTTCTTCTGGTCCAAATCTATAATCTGGTAATTCCCCTTTTTATGCACTATCTCGACATCTTTGTAATGTGGGATCATTTTGCTGAGCCTTCTTAATTCATAAAAATAGAGAAGATTAGGCATTAATATTTCAAAAGTCACTTGTTCTGGTGTTTGTCTTGGATGCCACTCACAAATATCTTCAAGTAATTTCTATTGTTTCACCATTACCCTAGATACTTGTGCTTTCCTCCTTAAGGCATTTGCAACAAGATTCGCCTTTCCCACATGATAATAGATTCTACAATCGTAATCTTTAAAAAATTCCATCCATTGACATTGTTGCAAATTTAATTCATTTTTAGAGAACAAGTATTTGAGGCTCTTATGATCTGTGTACACTTCAAATATCACAGTGTACAAGTAATGTCTCCCCTTCTTTAGAGAAAACACCACAGCAGCCAGTTCCAGTCATGAGTTCCATAGTTTTGCTCATAAAGTTTCAAATTTCGAGATCACTTTTCCATCTTGAATTAACACACAACCTAAACCTTCTTTAGAAGCATCCGTATGCACTACAAAGTTCCCTTTCTGATTGGGTAATGCTAAAATTGGGGCAATAGTCAGACGTTTCGTTAGTTCTTGAAAACTAACTTCACTTTTATCTTCCCACACTGCACATACCTTTGAAAAATCTTTCACAAACCTACGGTACTATCCAACTAATCCCAAGAGACTTTGTACCTTGGTTACATTCTCTAGTTGTTTCCAAGTCATTATTGCCTCTACCTTCAATGGATCTACTGCAATGCCTTATTCAAAAATTATGTAACCCAAGAATGATACCTTATTTAACCAGAATTAGCAGTTGCTAAATTTACCATATAACTTGTGCTCCTTCAAGGTTTCTAACACCACCCCTAAATGTTCATCATGATCCACTTGTGATTTAGAATAAACAAGAATGTCATCTATGAATATCACCAAAAAGTAATCCAAAAAGGGTCAAAAAATTTGATGCATTAAGTCCATAAAAGCTGTCAAAGCATTGGTTAAACCAAATGGCATAACCACCAATTCATATGTCCATATCAAGTATTAAAAGCAGTCTTAGCCAGATCTTCCTTCTTAATGGACAATTGGTAATAAGTTTGCCTCAAGTAAAAGTTAGAGAACACTTTGTTTGCCCCTTATAATTGGTCAAACAGTTCATCAACGAGAGGTAAAGGATACTTGTTCTTTATGGTAATGTTATTTAATCCTTAGTATATACATAGTCTTAAGGTTCCATCATTCTTCTTCACAAACAAGACAGGTGCACCCCCTAAAGACATATTAGGTTGAATAAATCGCTGTTCCAATAAGTCTCTTAACTAAGTTTTTAACTCTTTTAGTTCTGCTGGTGCCATATCATATGACACCTTTGAGTTCGCTACCGATTTCAGTATTAACTCAATCACAAACTCAATCTCTCTTTCCAGGGGTAGGGAGGTTAATTCTTCTGGAAAAATATCAGGATAATCCTTCACAACAAATACTTCCTTAATTTTAACCTTATCCATTGGCTTATTAATCATGTAGGCCAGACATGCTTTAGCTCCTTTCCATAATATTTTTCTTGCATGTGTGCTCAAAATAAGTGTTGTAGAACTTATCATTCTGTATGTATCAAATTCTAAAATTGGTTTACTAGGCATTTATACAAAATTTAATAATTCTTATTCTACAGTCTAATTGGAAATGATATTTAGATAACCAATCCATCCCCAATATATTGTCATAACCTTGAATCAGTAAAGATATTAGATCAAGTCGAAACTTTCTTCCCTTAACTTGGACATCGCAATTCTTATAAAAATAAATCTGTAATTATCACATGATATCCCATAGGTGTACTAATTTCTAATTGATATAGTACCTTTTCAACTTCCGCACTGTTGTCACACACGAAATTGGATGTCACAGAAGAATGTGTAGATCCAAGATCTATTAAAATCCTATCTAATTGATGAAATATAGGGATCGTACCTTCAACCAAATTCAAGCTTCTGGGACATCGTTCTTATCAATTGCGAACACCCTCGCATGAAATTTCGGTTTGCTAGTCTCTTTTTCCGTTCTTTGAATTGTTCTACCTTGGTAAGAGAAGAACATCATTCCTTGTGCTTTTTGGAACAATTGTTAATTTGGAGTTATGCACTCATCCACAACGAATACACTTCCTTGCCTTCCTACAACATTCACTTCTTGATGATTAGGTTTCCACAACCTTGTTGCATTGGTACTGAATGCTAGAATTTTGGTACATTAGTTGTCCTTGCCGAACTGCATGGCAATACTTTGGGGCCTCTAGACATTGGCTTCTAAGAATGTATACTTTCTTTTACCTTCTAGAATTATTTGGATCAGCCTTTCTATGAGCTTGGAAATCATTAGGTCGCATGGTACTACTCTCAACATGTAGGGAATTTTCTAATGCCTCACCATATGTCTCCAATCTTGCTAATGCTAAATCATGTTGAATTTCCTAAGTTGTGCCCTGTAGAAATTTCTTTTTACATTTCTAGTCTATTTTAACCATCTCAGGAACAAACTTTTGAAGTTCACTAAATTGTGCTTCATATTCAACCACACTCATGGCTTTTTGATAGAGACTTACAAATTCATCCTCTTGTCTTTCTTGTATTATAGAGTGGTATAAATTTGAAGTCATTGAAATCCTCAATAAAATTTACCCAAGTCCAAGGAGTGTTCTCTGATACCTCTTTTTTTTTAATCACATTCCACCTAGATTGGAAAGCCTCTTCAATTGAAACACTGCAAATGGGACTTTTTTTTCCTGGGAATACTTTAGAGTGCAGAAACTAATTTCAATGCTTTCCAACCACTTATCTACTTGTTCAGCTTCGAGACTTCCATTAAATTTTGGAGGCAGAAATTTTTGAAAACGTTGAAGAGCCACATCTTCTCCATATATCATTATTAACAGGATGAGTCACCAACTGAGGGTTTATAGGTTGAGAATTAGCCGGTAGTACCTGACGAGCCTCTAATCTATCCAAATTTTGGGTCATACAATTTAGGCCTGTTACCACTTGTTCGGCCATATTATTCCTTATACCATTGCCTTGTTCGGGTTGAGCTACAACTGGGCCTTTTTCTTGTGCAGGTTCCTCCCTAACACGGCGAGGTTCGCCTCGTCTACGTCTTCCTCTATATGTCTATTCTAACAATATATAAAATCAAATATATATAAAAAATATAGCACATAGGGATATAATTTACATATAAAAATAGATTTATAATACAAGGGAAATGTCTTTTTTTTTTCCTTTCATATATAATTAAGTATTTAATACACTATAAGAGATATAAACATAATTTCCTACCATATATTTTACACTACTAAATATATCACATACAACCATACAGCCAAGAATATATCAACATTTATAAAACAAAATAAATCATCCTCAGACCTCTTCCTATATCAAGAAACCTCCAAAAATATCAAAAAAGAGTCTCTCAAGTAATCCTAGTTAAAAGTTACCAATATCTATATCAACCCAAAAATAACCTCCTTTTCTTTTCTAGCATATTATATCTTCAAGCATCAGCTCCAAGGAATCTAGCAGGTCCAACTACTAAACTAGTGCTAGATTCAGTCTCTGAAGGATCTTCCACATAGCTAGTATTTGATAACTCAACTCCTTATGTACCCTTGTCGGCTAGTTTGTTTAATGCTCAGCACCCATAACGAAAATCTTGCATATATGCCCTAACCTCATTAACAGTGTGGTTGAGACATCGTCTTATACCCTGTAACTCCAGGTCCTTCTGTCGTACCATCAAAGCCTGTCTTTGCACTTCTTATTTAAGTTTTGTTACTTGCTTATTTCCATAGGCTTTCTTTGTGAATTTGTCACCATATGATAGGCAGTAGCATTCTCTTGTAAAAGTCTATTCCTTTCCCTCACAATTGCTAGAACTACCCAATCAAGGTAAGAATATATCCGCTAGTACAAACAGCTACACTGACCCATAGCACTTTTGGGTTATACCAACTCTTGGTTGATAGGTAAATATTAGTTGACTACAATGATTGGGTGCTCATCCTTCTTTGCTGGCCAAAATCTACAATTATCATAAATAGAATTAATAAACTTAAATTATCACATAAGTCCAAACAAACAAAGGTTTCACTTATAAGATAAAACAATCATACAATCACTTCAATGATAGAAACATTTTAACATCTACCATTCAACCTAAACTCAACCAACTGGGACAATTGAACTAGATCTCCTAACTCCGTGAACCTAGTCAGGCGCCAGCCTAACTCTCGCTAGGACTAAGCAAATAAAACCACTTACAAAAAATAATTGAAAATCCAAATTTATTGCATACATGTCTCAAACCAAGTTTAATACATAGTAAAAGCCATCTAGGTTTTTAAAACATAAATAAAATATAGAGATAGAACTCATACAAGTACACACCCAACTTATAGCTACAAACTAGAGAAACTACAACATTAAGTTGCTAGTTATATCCAGCACAAACAACTGTGCATAGCCAAGGAAAAACTACTATTTGCAACACTATCTTCTCATAAAATCCTTGGATCTATAAGGGAAAGCAAATTTCAAAGATATTACGAGCTTATACCTAGTGAGGTCTATAAACCAAAGTAGTTTTATGTGAATCATAAGCGGAACTTATAACGCAACTAAAGAAAAAGATCATTATACACATAATAATGAAGTGTACACATATGGAGCAAAATAAAATTCACATAGAGGTGGATACAGTTGGCCTCAAATGGAAGCCGTATATGAGCCATATCACTTTGTTCGCCAAGATAATAAAAGAACTCCAATATTTAGCTTTCATTTCTTTAAGGTGGATAATACCATCCAAATAATAAATCTCAACACCAAGTGACCACAAAAAGATTGGTAAACTCAAGAGTATCAATACAAAACCATCACACGCCCAAACACCGATGATCATCCAGTCCAAAGTTCTTGAATTGCATAGCCATGGTAGATAGACCATTTTGACCAAATCCGTTACTGGCTCGGCATACCCAACCTATACATGGCATGGGCCTAGTTATTCCTGGTGTGATAAAGTACACAACCAGGTGAACAACAAGTGCGAGTAGCTATACATATGCAAATGAATCGTATTCAAGGAGTTTAAAGTAAACTAATCACATTTTGTGCTTAATTTTATCACCTGAATAGCACAACTATAAAAATCACTAAAAGTTTCAACAATGTCATGGAATTCATCATAGAAATATTTGTTAAAACAAGAACTTGAAACACTCACATTTTAGATTCAAGCTCCCGCGAAATGCCTTTCTTTTCATTTCCTTTAACTCTTTTAGATAACCAAAAACAATCAATCTACATTATTTTTCTCCACTAAGACATAAAAATAATGAACATCTGTGCTACATATAATGCCTGAGATATCTTTCTGGTGTTCCTCAGTTTTTATTTTGCCATTTTACCCCTATCAAATATTTAAACTTTAAAAAACTTCCAATAATTTTCCCCTAACTTCCACCCTTTTCTTCCTAATATATTTTTCCTTTTATTTTATGCACACATTAGGTGTGCCATTTCCACTAGTTTATATAAACACATAGTTTAGCAAAGCATAAGAAGAAAACATAAAAATCAGTTTTTAATGTTGTTAATCATTAGTTGTTAATTTCAATATTATGTTTATATAGTTTAGTTGTAGTTATGACATGATTTAGTATTATGTTCATATAGTTTAGCTATAGTTATTTCAATATTATGTTCATATAGTTTAGCTATACTTAGCTTAAGATTATTATACACTACTAGAAAAATGCCTATTAGCAACAAAAGTTCCAGTGGATGTGACAAAATTCGTTGGAAATCAACTCAGCAATGGATTTTATAGCGAAAAATTTTCATTGCAAATATCTCATCGAAAAACAAATATTAACGGAATTCTTTCCAACAGATTAGTCACAGATCGTTCATTGAAATTTGCAACGGAATTCTCCATGTGTATTAGCAACGGATAATTCCGTTGCAAAGTAATTGATTCCATTGGTACTTTGCATTGGAATTATTCGTTGCTTATTTTGCAATAGAGATTCCATTACTATTTTGGCCACTTCTCTAGGTTTGTAATAGAAAATTTTGTTGCAAATTTGAAAAAAAAAATCAATAAAAAAATAAAAAATTTAGAAACAAAACATACCTGCCAACAACCAAATTGTCTTTCCATAATAAAAATCACAAAATATTCAATTGTAGCAATACATTCATCAATTTCAATTGAAAAATATTTGGTACATAAGCTTACTAAATGAGACAGTACAAATTTTAAATATATCTAAAAAAGAACAAGCACAACAATATAAAATCTATAACCCTCACTCATCCTACCCTTGTCATTGTCATCACTTTCATTATTATCCTCAGACTGTGATGTAACTCTTCCACTCCTGATTCTGATTGTAATATCAAGTACCTGGTGGTAGGGGTGACTAGAATTCGGCGGTTTCAGAATCGGAACCAAAACCGTCATAGAAAGTTCTGAGAACCGGGACTCTGACTTTCCATTTTTTGGAACTGAAACTGAAATCGAAACCAAGTACATTTTTAAAAAAAATGGGTCAAAATGATAGTTGGTGTGGCTGTTAGCCTACCAGACAGCTAGGCAACACACCAACGGTCACAAGACCGTTGTTAACAGTCTTATGACCGTTCTTCCAGGATAACAATCAACGGCCATTTTTCTTTTTTTCTTTCATTAAATTTCTAAAATTTACCTACAAATACCCTCTCCCCCCACCATTTTCAACACACAATTTCTCAACTCAATCCCTCTAATTCTCTCAAATACTCTCAAATTTTTTATAATCTTTAATATTATTTATCAATTTTTGTTTATTGTTAATATATTTATAAGCTCAATTTTTTTATTATTATACTATTTTCAAGTGCCATTTACTTTCTTTAATTTTCATAAATTCTATTAGTTATTTTTTATAATATTTTTTCAAAAGTTCAAATTAATATTTTCAAATGGATAGCCAAAATTCTAATGAAATTTTTATTAATCTTGAAAATGATGTTGAAATAACTCCTGATTCCAGGAGTAAATCAACAAAATCTCCAATTTCTAAGGCTCCAAAGGCCAAAATATTTATGAAATATTTTACAATATAATTTGATAACGAAGGATTCCTACTAATGCAGTGTGCAATTATTGCAAGGCTAGCTAAGTTGGAAAAAGGGAGCGGATACTTTAACGGAACACTGACGAAGCACTTGATGAAGGAATGTCCAACAGAACTTGGTATTGACAAGACACAAACTCAAATACCAGTTACGCTTCTTCATCTCCTAATCCTATATTTAAATTTTTTTGATCAACAATATAAACTAGATTAAATAATTTTATTTGTGCAGAGCATTTATCATTTAGGTTTGGTAAAAAAAAGAAATATGTACATTTTCAATAAACGTATGTGAATCCACAAGTTAAACGTATGCCTAGAAATTTCAAAATATTATAAAGAACAAAAAAAGATTTTGGTAAATATTTTTTTTTTCAAAATTAGAAGGTTGTGTTTCAATATGTAGTGATATTTGGAGTGATCATTGGAGTAGAAATTCTTACATATGTGTAACTGCTCATTAGATTGACGATAATTGGATTATGCAAAAGAGAATAATTGCTTTTCGTAAATTTACTGAAAGTTATACAGTCATAAATATAAGTAATATAATTAAAGAGATTTTAGATGAATATGGCTTGGTAAATAAAAATTTTTCAATTGGTTTAGATAATGCTACTAATAATACTGCATCGATTAGAGATTTAAAAAATTATTGTGAACCACAAGTAGGTGCTAAATTTTTTCATATTAGGTATGCATGTCACATTTTAAATTTAAGTGTTCAAGATGGTTTGAAAACTCTTAATGCTTTGGTTTAACCTATTAAAGATGTGTATTAGTTACCTAATTGGCTGTCCAAAAATAATGAAAGAATGGGCTAATTTTTGTATTGAGAAAAAAAGAAAATCTAAAAAAAATTGTTCATGATGTTTCTAATCATTGGAACTCAACTTTTGATTTACTTAATAATTCTTTAAAATATAATGACTTATTATGCAAATTTTTTAGAAATAGATATACTAATAGTTTTGACTTGCATCCTTGTCTATGGGAAACTTGTAAAAAAATTGTAGAAGTTTTGGATGTTTTTAAAAGTACTACTTGTACTTTATCTAGTGTTTATTTTTCGACATCTCATTTATTTATATAATGGAGTACTCCAACATAGGATATAGTTAGTAATTTAGAAAATAGTGTAAATGACATTATTTTGCAAAGTACTGTTTTTGATATGTTACAAAAATGGATTAATTATTATTATCATATTCCACCTATTTATTTAGTTGCTTTAGTTTTAGATCCTGGTATTAAAATTAATGGTTTCATACAATATTTGGAAGCATATTATAATACAATAAATAATATGTCAGAATATATTGTTGTTAAAGACAACATACTGGATCCAATTGAAGTTGTTGAAATGACTAGAGAGTGTATTATATAGTGATTATCAAAATAAAATTCCACATACTAGTGCCGATAGTAGTAGTGGTGGTGCTGCTAGTAGTAGTCACAGAATACTACTACTGCTACTAGTACTATAAATATCCCCCCATCTAAAAATATATATACTTTGAAAAAGGGAAGGAGCGACACTAATAGTATTGAACTTGATATTTATCTAATCATTTCTTTTGAGTTTCAAGATGATGATAGTCGGGACCTAAGGGGAAGCAAAGATTATCGGTACTAGAATTGTGGGGTAATAAGTCAAATATTTACTCCATCTTTTCTCTTATTGCAAAGCAGACCTTAGCAACACCGGGATTAATTGTAGCGATCGAACAAACTTTCAATGCGAGGGAGAGCAATTTGGATGAGAGATGGTCTCAATTGAGCCCCAACAATTTGGAGATTCAAGCATTATTAGCAGATTGGTACGATGTGAGTATAAGGGACCAAGAGATCGAGATTAAGACTGAAGCAAATATGAACGAGAGTGATAAGAGCACTATAGTTGCTTTTTCAAGTAGTACAAACTCGAACGCTGAAGAAATTTTTAATGACCTTAGCCTATTATAGTCTTATAGGGCAATGTAGTTGAAGCATTTAATTTTTCTTTAGATTATCTTTTAGTATGGATTATCCAAAATATATCTTTACTTTAATTTTTAATAGTTCAATAAATAATGCAATAGTGCACTTTTTTTTTTTTTTTTCAAAATGACAAAGTCTACAATTGAAATATAAATAAAATGTAATTTTTTTTCTCATCTTAGCTTCTATTAACTTTTTTAGTATTAGCATTTCTAATTTTTTATTTTTTTAAAAAAATTCAAAATCAAAACCGGGGAACTAGCCGAACCCGCTGATTCCAGAACTGGAACTGGCGGTTTCGTAAGTTGAGTGGTGGTGCACAAAATGATGCCTATTAAGAGATAATTATATGTTGCAGTCTATTTAAAGTAAAATCAAACTATAATATCCACTCAAATCAAATTTTTAATGTATTACATCATCCAATAACATTATCATGTATAACATAGATTGGCACAGTATTTAACAAACTAATCAAAATAAACAACCATGAACTGTGGTCAATCCAAAAGATGCACAACAATTAAAATATTATTTTTCTTAATGACATATTGTGCTTTGGTTAGCTTTTAATTCCAGAGATCAATGAAAAGAAAAAACTCCAGGAAAGTCAACAAACCCTGATATTCATGATACCGTCAAACAGGTAATAATTACAAAAGGAGATGTAATACATTTAGATCTTTATGACTGATAAGAATTCCATAATAGTCATGCAATATCCACTGATGTCTAAGCATTAGCCATTTATTTGGCTGAATTTTTTTAGCCACTCTAAGCATCAAGTGTTACTCCATCGTACAAATGTTGGAGAAGAAAATTAAAATGAAAATCCCTTTGAATCTTCATAACTTGGGAATGAATATCAGAAAAGTAATCATCTAACTCAATTTGGGTAGACTAAGAAAATAAAATACCTTTTAATGTTCAAATGTTACTAGTATCAAGCCATGTTAATATCAGTATTAATTCAAATTAATTTAGATAAAGATTAAAATATTTAAAAGATTCTTATTAACTACTACACTACTACATAACTATTCAATCTTTTAGTAAATATTTTTTGTAAAAATTTCATGAAAACTTCCTCTATTTTTAGGCATTACTTTTAGTACAAATCAATCAAAATAATCAATCATGACCTGACAAGGGTTTAGATCCAAAAGATTTATAATAATTTATGTGATCTAATAGATGCACAAAATATCATAAAGTTTATGCAAATTTTATAACATGTCAAATATGACCCAACAAGGGTTGATCCAAAAGATGCACAATAATTTATGTGATCCAATAGATGCACAAAATATCATAAAGTTTATGAGAATTTTATAACTTGTATCCAAATTAATTCCACATATACCAATCAACCTTAAATGAGAATTTCACATATTAAATACGTTCAAAAGAGAATGATGACAAACTTACTTTGCAATGCTCTTTGGTATAGACATGATGAAAAACTTACTTTGCAATGTTCTTTGATATAGACTTGATTCCTATCCCAAAATGTAAACCAGATTTTCACCACCTACACAAGAGCAAGAGGCTAAGCTTCTAACATATTGTAGCAATTATTGAAAAGATTTAACATTAATTTCCTTAGACATATATCAGACAACATATCTGTAGTAAACCTATTGATGCAAAAAAGAATATTGACACTGATTTTGTTCAAAAGTCCTACAAATTGGAGAACAATTAGTTGTAAACATAATAGTATAGTTTGATCATTGTAAAACATCAATGTTTACTACAACTCTTAAAACCATTATATCTTGAGATACACAAGTCAAAATATGATAAATGTTATAGCGTGGCAAACTAGATTCAAAAATCTAAAACTCTTATGAAGATCATATTGTTAGATATCCAATCTAATTTGCTCAGAATTGATCTCAAAGATAGAAGCATTAAAGTTTCAATTGCAAAATTTCAAATTTGACTGTTTTCACTAAAATTATCATAACTTGAAATCCATAACTTATATAAGTACGATGGAAATTAGAATGAGAGCACTAAAACTCTTGTGAAGTAATCATTCTCATATACTTACTCTAAACTACCCAAAAATGGCCTCAAATTACATAACATCTCAAACGTCACTGCTGAAATTCAGCTCTTGTAGAGTTGTTAAAATTATTCTATAGTGAGATATAATCAACTAGTAACTCATATAACCCTACTTCAAATTATTATATCTTGAGATATAAAACTCAATAACCCTGATTCTTGAAGCTTTAGAAAGTACATTCAATGTTCTTAAACTCCATACAATAAATCATTCTGAGATTCAAATCAAAATAAATTTGAAAATGACATAGAAGTGAGTACATGTTCCTATAATCTGCTGGAGTGATTAGAGCTGTTTTTTAGCAAGGTTTAGAGATTAATTGGGTTGAATACAACAATAATTAGAATAAGATCCTAACACCAATATAGATATCTATGAGTTTAGTTTCATACATAACAAATAGTGATCAATTTGACTTTCCTACTCTAAGTTGTAGCATATTTTCTTAGTTATGTAGTGCTAACTGGAAGTCTCGATGGCTATGGTTTATGTTCTTTCCTTGATTCTAAGTTAAGTTCTTTACATATAACTATCATGAATGGAACCTATAAAAGGACTCAAGAAAAACTTCCAGATTTCCTCCTAATCGACGTGTAGTAATGAACACTTGTAACCATCAATTGACCGATATGTTTGAGAATATAGAAGAATCGGAACTCAAAAGCTTGCAAAATTGTGCTACTACTCTAAGGTTGTCGACTGGAATCCTCTTCTTCCTTATCTTCCTTCTGGTATGCATTTTTTTGGAAAGTGATGCAACTATCATAGGTTGCTTCTCAAACATTTCTCTTATTTAGGTGCAATAGCATGGCAACAGCATAACTAAGCTAGTTTGATTTACTATCAATTGAAACTTGATTTGCAATGAATTCTTTTAAAATTTTCTAAACTTCGATCAATAGTCAGTTATGTAAATATGCTAATAAACCTAGGCGAACAACTTATCTTCAAAACTTTGGATAATCCTCACACAAATGTCGCAGCAAATGTTCCTTGCACCCTTTAGCTTATGGAACCAATTTTAGTCACGAACAATGGTTCTACAAGTCATAATGGAAAATCCAAATCTCTCTATTATTATTTGCTCCAAATCTATTTGGTTTAGATGTAAAAGACATTTATACAAGTCAAATAAATTTCCAGCTCCATGTGCATGGGAGATATAGGGAGTAATATTTGTTTACCATAACAAGAATACCACAACATTCAATCCTACAGCCAAAATTATGTCAGAAGATCAAAATGAACAATTAAGCTAAGAATTCATAAACTTGTAACAATAAATGTTTTACAAATTAGGAACACCTCAATAAAATTATATATGTAACCTTGTACATTGAAATTAACTACAAACTAAGCACATGAGTATTCATGTGTTTCAAGTATAATCAAATAGATAAAAACTTACACGTATTTAAATAACTTGATATGATATCCATTAGAAGCATGCTTAGATTAAAAATCAAAATGATTAAACTTAAGTGGATAATAGAAATCCACAAATATCAAAACCTATTAGGTTTCAAATGTTTACAAATGTACATCTCAATCAATTGAAGAACTCTTCATCTCTCTACTTCTCTCCGAGCCTTGATTCTTCAAAGAGAACCCTGACAACCTCATTTGTTTTAGTCTTATAAATTTTTTTCTCAAGTTAAACAAACAAACAAAAATAATATAGGATCCAATTTTTTTTGTTCAAATTGAAAATAAACATGATATTTTTTCCCAACCTTAAACTACAAAACAAATGCAATGAGGAAGTACGGGGATGGGGGATTAAGGGGGAAAGAAGGATTTGAAGGAAAACAGTTTGGGGGGAAGTGTGAAGAACAATAGGGGGTTTGATATAGTCGAGGGCACAAATACCTTGAAATTTGTGGGGCTTGAAGCGAAGATGCAATGGCTTGAGGAGGACCGATGGTAAAGGCTTGAGAGGGTCGGGAGAGAGGAAAGGAAATACGTGAGAAGGGGGTAGAGGAGAGGGAAGTAGACAAACTAGGTTGGAGGGGGAAGGTAAAACACAGTGTGAATCTGATTAGATCGGGAGCTTGTGTGTGTTTATTCCTTTAGTTTTCTACTCAATAATGCCAATAATTAAAATAAAAAAAAAAGTAGCAACTGGACATTACCGTTGCAACCTGTTTCTTCCTAATCCACGAAAAAAAATTAAGAGTAAAACTTTATTGGAAACATTTTTTATTTTTTTATTTTTAACTTTTGTAATGGAAATTCCCATTGCAATGGTTATTGAAATGTTTTCTTTTTTATTTTGTCAAAAACAGTAGCTATTTTCATTGCTAATTACAACGGATTTTTTCCATTGCTAATAGACATTTTTCTAGTACCAGCCACCTATAATCAATAAAATCCAGAGAAAACTTGCTGGATTAAGTTGCCCTTACCACACACATTACAATTCCCTCAATTATTAATTTTCTTATTACGGTGTTAA
This sequence comes from Cinchona pubescens, assembly GCA_025175665.1. Taxonomy (NCBI): domain Eukaryota; kingdom Viridiplantae; phylum Streptophyta; class Magnoliopsida; order Gentianales; family Rubiaceae; genus Cinchona; species Cinchona pubescens. The sequence continues at coordinate 353,453 of JANKKI010000414.1, forward strand.
ACAAAATTTAGTCTTTAAGCTTGATTCGTCATAATTACACTAAGTATAGCACAAATTCAAGTTAATCTAACAAACCAAATACGCCAGCACACTTAAGTGTAGAAACAACCCTACAGAAGTGTAGAAACAGCCCTTATAAAGCTTTACAAAATAGTACACATTTCTACACATAAAGCAGGAGATGTACCTATTGTTTTAAAATTAGGTACTTCTGAATATTATTGACTGATTTATTCCAACCTAATTATTGATACTAATTTATTCCAACCTAATTATATTAAGTATACAACACTTAATTAGAATAAACTAATAGGCCAAATCCATTAGTTCTCACAAGTATAGAATTTAGCCCCAATAAAGCTTTATAGAATAAACACAAACACAGCATATATTCATATACATTGAGCAAATCTCCAACTCTTCAAAGTAGATTCTTCTTAATTTAGTGGAAACCATTTATTCCAATTCTACCAAGATTTAAAAAACTTAAGTTATAATTATTCTGGATTAGTTATTTTAGGTTTGTTTACTTATATAAAACTAAATTGACCCTACCCTAGGTTAAACAACACCTAAATCACATAATAACACCCACAAAAAAATGGTCATAATTTGATTTATGCAACCAATTAAGGCTTAAACACTTGAAACAGTCCACTATAACATCAATTACACTTACACAAATATGTTAATGGAATTCCAGCAACCATAATATGTTATATCTTGACATATACTAATAAAAAATTCATATTTACAGTAGATAATTAATTATATAAGCTTAGGATTGTAGTAAACTATTGAAAGAAATAGATTACCTTCCTAGTGTTCTTGTTTTCTCTCCTTCTTTATCTCGGCCTTCTTGCTCTTTTTTCTTGCCTTTTGTTCCGTTTTTGCTTTTGCTAAATTCTACTACTATTTAGTTAGTAGTGTGTGTGTGTCTATATATATATATATATATATATCTTAATATTAAGAAAAAAAAACATGTTAGATTGGTATAGGATATGTAAGCGCGTATTTCTTACAAAGCAACTACCAAGTTTATTTCTTCAAGTTTAGCCAGTATATAGTATATATATATATAGGTGAGACACACTAACCTCTGTCTACACAAATTAGGATCACATCTAGATGTGTATAAGAGACAGGAATTATAGCCAAGAGTTTTACACTACCTTTGTTACAATCGTTATCTCTCCATACAAAGAACTCTTACACTTCTAAGCTCTTTCCACAAAACTACCTACACTATTACAATACTTGTTTCCTATTTCTCCCAAATAGCTCAAGAGTTCCAAATTTTATAGTTGCCAAATTATTTTACTCCCTAATATTTAGTTAGTAGCCTACCAGATTTTTAGTCACCAAAACAGTTTATAAAAAAGAATTCAAGTAATCACACATAACAAATAATATCCAATCAAACTAATTTTATACATATCCTCTCAAGTACTACACCTGAGATTTGTTTGCCATTCTATGTTATTAACTTTGGAGGAATCGTAATGCAACTCTATTTGAAGAAAAAAATTAGAGTTAAGGGTATCAACCAGACAATATATGCTCATTTGCAAGAGATACATTCTTGAGTTTTAAGAAACTAACAATCCGATAAGCATTTAAGTACTCCTCCAGTGTACACTACAAGTCTTACCGATTCATCTAGAAATTACATCATTATATTCAATGGTGCTATTACTGCACAAAGGAATGTCTTTAGCAGTAGTATGGTTGTTCTAAAAATGAATGGAAGATTTGTGGCTGGTCTTGCAAAAAACTACAAAGGGACAGTGGATCTCGAGGTTGCAGAAGCAATGGCTACTAGAGATGCAATTTTCATTGCAAAGGTTCTATGTTTTACTGATTTTACCCTTCAAGGAGATTCTTTTGGTTATCAAACACTTGCAAGATGATGAGAAAGACTTTTGCACCTTGGTCCTGTCATTGCTGATTCAAAAGAATTTCGAAATGAGTTAAATGTAACCAACATATCTTGGATTAGAAAACAAGATAACAAGCTTGCTCATGAGTTTGCTAAGTTTGGTATAACATTGTAATCATGTTGAATTCTTTGTAACTCCCCTTAGTTTTGTAAGTCATTTGATGCTAGATGTTTTTTAGCCTTTGGGTTAGTGACAGTCTAACCGTTTCTTTCTAAAAAAATGTTGATCCTCAATTACATTTATGTTAATCTTATCCAAAACATTCTTGCAATCCCTTTGAAGTTTTATCATTCTGATACCTCTAGGAAACTAGAGTTATTTTGCTTGTTTATTCTAGCATGTTGTTAGTATTTTTCGGATTTTATAATAGATTTATGTGTTTTTTGTTTAGTTTCAGTGCATCTATTATTTGCATTTATATTTTTGTAAACATCATGATATTAGTTTTGCTTATTAGGTTTATTGATATTTTACAAGTTTAGATTAAAAAGTATGGAGTCCAAAAGATAGAAGTTTCCAAGAGCAAGAGGGTAAAAATGAGATTTCAAGGCTGCTGGAGAAGACTCCGTATTGCAATATGGTACATGAAATCCATATTGCGATATGGATGAAGAATTTTTAGGAATTTTTAGACCTCCATATCACGTATGGATTCCTTATAAAAAATCCATATCGCGATATGGATACGCGTCCAGTATTGTAAGTATTGTAATCTTTTAGCTCGTGTTACCTTTAAATACTAAACTTTTACTATTCCAATTTGCATGTAGATAGATAGAATAGCACATATATTGTAGATGGAGTTGGTTTTTAGATAGTTTTAGTCTAGTTTTAGTGTAACTTAACTCTCAAGTTTGCTTTTAATTAGAAAGTTCTCTTTAATTCCATCTTAGATCTCTTTAATTCCTTGCAATTTTACAAGCTATATTAGTTAATCTTAGTCGGTTTTCAATTAGATTTTAGTAGATATAATTCTTACTTACTTTTCATCTAAATTCGTCACAATCCAAATTAGGTAAAAGGTTTGATTTTGCTAGCAAGTGATTTGTATTTTTGCTACTTTTAGTAATTCCATAGATTAATCTTTAATTCTTACTTTAATTCTCACTTTACTTCTCTTAGAAAGTAGTGGGCTTTTCTCTACTTCTCGTTTTGAAATCAAAAACTCCAAAAATTTCTAGTTTTAAATCCAATTTCAATCCCATTTCTTACGCTTTCTTAATTTAGTGAAAATGCTGATCTCCAAGCCTTTTAGTTCAATGGTGCTTTTGTAGTTAGGATTAGTTTAAATTGCCCTTCCATTTCAGTTAAGCTTTCTTAAAATTTATTTAATTAGTGATAATTTTACTTGCTTTACTAGATTAAATTTACTTGTTTTGTTAGGGTAAATTCTACTTGCTTTCTTACATTAGTTATTTACTTGCTTTTTTAGTTTAGGTAATTAATTTTGATACTAGTTCAATTGTTTTAAGCTGGTAGTTAGTGACAAACTATTGGTGATTTTGTCTAATTAGTGCTAAGGTTCATAAGTCTAGTAATTGCTATCATCAATCTTCGTAGAAACGATACTTACTTTCTACTACCTTCAAACCTACCATGTATACTTGCGAGCCTGTTGGACAAGGTTTGGTGTTGATTGAGTTCTATTTTTATAACTTGTAGTTTGAGTATCATTTTTAAATTCATCTCACACCAACCATTCTATCAGATTTTTCAGACAATATTGAGACATCGAAATCAATATCACAATATAGAGGCAAACTTCTGTAAAGCTTGATTTTCCAACCTTGTGCTATATCACAATATCGATTTTACATAGAAAATCTATATCGAGATATCGACCTTGAACCACAGAAATTGTGACCCCATATCGCTATATCGATTTTACATACAAAATCAATACCGTGATATTGGTGGTTGTTCATAACACCTTTTAAGTGTAACTTTCAGCCTTCTTTTCTTCATAATTCACTTCCTAAAAAACCCTACCCTTTCCTTCTTCTTTGTTTCTCTCTCTAAAACCTCTTCCATCTCCCAAAATCCATCATAAACCACCATATCAAACCTACCAAACCCTCTACAACTCAATTTCATCCATCAAATTGGCTAGAAGAGGAGTTTGGTGCTTCTCAAGATTCAAAGGACAAATTCAAGGTCTTCAAGGGTGAATCAACTTTAAATTTCTAGGTAAAATTTTCCAATTCTGCTTAAGCCCGTAAGTTTTCTTTTTCTAGAATCACTTTGGGGTAATAGAAGATTTGATTATTGCGCATTATTGGTGAGTTTTTCTTTGAATTTGGTGAACTTCAATTTCGTGAATTGAGAATTTGAATTAAGTTTGTGATTTTATTGTTTGAATTGAAATGGTATTGTTGTGGGTTTGTTATTTTGATTGTGGAATTATGGAAATCATCATTTAATTGCATGAATCAATTTTATTCTTGAAAAATTGAATTTGGGTTTTTTGGGACTAGATTTGAATAAATTTGTTGGATGCAGTATTTTCCTTTTTAATGGTGTCTCCAAGACCCATAGAATTTAAATGAATTTTAGCATCCAAAATCTATGAAAGATAATTCTTGCCCGTTATGTCAACGACCATAAATTCGAATTTGGTCAGATTTGACATGAAGTTCAAAGTAATAATCCAAATAAATAATAGATAAGTATTGGGATAATAAAATATCTAAATATCTTCCAATTTTAGTGGATTGATCGTATTAATAACGTGTTATAAATGTTAAATAAAATATAAAAAAATATATGGAATTGAGAGAGAAAGAGAGAAAAGAAAAAATGAAAGATTTGACCGTTTGTACTTTTATTCCTCATGTAATGTATATATTTATAATAAGAGTACAACAACTCATAAGATACGTAATATAAATATCTTAAATTATATTTACAATGATCAGATACATAGATAGAATTCTAATACAATTTATCAAAATTAAAAAAATATATATATAAATATTCACAATTAATAGAATTTGTAACAGAGATTATTTGGGAAGTTTTGTTTGAGCTTATTATTGTACCTACTTGTATTTTGACCAGAAACAGAAAGAAAAGAAGAACAATCCAAATCCGGAAAGACATCTTAAACGTTGCATCCCTCTTCCTAAATTAACATCCATAAAGACTGTTACATCCAACATAAGAGTGCCCCTCACTCGACCATTGCACCGCTTGCCTGTGTCTTTTTTGTCTCCTCTCTACACATATTAACTCAGTCTTTTCCCACCCAAATCTTGAATCCCCGCCAACCCTTTTCTCTCTCCTGAATCCACAGTATCGATTTAAAATAGTTGAGAAATTCGGATGGGAAAGTGGAACAGGAGATGGATACCAAGAAGAAGGTACAACAACAAGAGGTATCAAGATTATGACTATGAACAGCCCCCGCCTTCTCCTCCTTCTCCCCACCATTCTCAATCAAATCCTCCTGGTATACTTTTTTTTTTTTTTCAAATTTAATTTCTGGGTTCTTTTTCTTTTTTCAGAAAGAATTTTTGGGTTCCTTTTGTTATCTTGATAAAACGTATCATCAATTGTTTCTCGTGTGTTGGTTGGCAAATTTTTTTTTTTTTTTCAGTTCTTGCTCACGACTTCTTGGAATCTATCGAGATCTGGGGTTTTTATTTGTTTGAGTTTTCTGAAATTGTTGAATTTAAAGTGGTAAAGGGTCATGAAAGAATTGAATTAAGATTTGGAATATGTGTTTATATGTCTTGGATACTTCTGATTCTTAGCTTTTCTTTGGCAAAAACTTGCCAGAGTTGGAGTGATTGGGTTTGTATGATAATTAGTGTAAAGTTCGTCTTTTATTTACTCTAGTGTTGTTATCAAAATGTTTTGTGGAAGGATGAAGAAGTAAAAGGTATCGATAATACATTCCTAGTTTTCTAGTTCTTGGTTGGACGAATTGTTAGCAAATTTAGAATTAGGAGGAAAATAACTGATTGTTAGAATGAGACTTGAAAAAAAAAAAACCCAAGGTTTTTCCACTTTCAGCAGTTGGCTAATATTGTAGAAGAGCTTAGCATTTTGTTCACTGGTGTTATGTAAACAATAAGAATGGAAACTATGATTATGCTTTTTTTCCATTGTTATTAGTTCTTTCTGTTACGTGCATGCTTAGAAGAATTCATGTGGTTTTCAAGTCAAAAGTATAGACATTTCATGACATTTTATGGGGAAGGGTTATAGATATATTCTCTACTTTTTTATTTCAGTTTTGTGAATGTTATAACCCATAAATGATTCATAAGTTATTTCCCTGGCATTTACTTTTTCTACTTTCTTTCTGTTCTGGTGGGAAAAATTTTCTGAATGTTTCTTGTTGCCACTTGTAAGGGTGAGTTTCCCTTTAACTGATACTCTTGGCTGGGCCCCTTGGGGAGTTGGGAGGGTTTAAGAAAAGAGTTGTTTGGTGAAAGCAAGTGAAAGTATGGATATTGAGAATATAGTAAGAACTCTTTGAAAGTATAAAAAAAATGTATGAAATAGGTTAAACGTGAATTTTGAGGAAAGGTACAATTCAAGCTACATTTTCTCTAGCTCTTTAGTTTTTAGCATTTCGTTTTTCGTGGTGGTCAATCTTTTAGATAACATAATTTAAACATTGTGGAAAATTGGATGTGTAAGGTACGGTGAAAATTTGGTTGTCTGTTACATGGTGTTTACTTATTATAGGAATTTTAAGCATATGAACATAGAAAAAGGAATTGTACTCTGAGAAAGAGCATATTTGTTCTGATGCAGAATCTTTACTTCTGAAGTAAGGTATCAAGATCTAAAGGTGGTCTTTGATGGAAACAATGTTGAGATATTAGTTTAGAAAATGTTTGTAATTGGAAGAAATTTTATGTCAATAAATTTAAAATGGAAATATTTTTATTTCATTAATGATGAATATCTGGAGAATCTGTTGGATCTTTTTGAGATATTTAGGGGTTGGTGCTAGTTTTTGGAGTCAAATGATGGTACCACTTGGAAGTTATGCCAAGATAACTATCATATCACATAAAATAGCACAAAGTAATCTTATAACTTTTTTAACTTTAATTTTTCTACATTAATCTTAATGGGTGAATTAAACTAGTTGAAAAGGAAGAATCGTATTCGACTATCATCTTGACTATAGTGAAAATGAGGATTGTTGGATGGCATAGATTAGCTAGCTGGCTGAGACAAAAGAGATTAGCTTCTTGTTGTTTCAGCTTTGTTATGGATTATGAGATTTGATTCAGTTGTATTTGTTGTCAGTTTGTGATATTTCCATTAATTTTACATACTAGGAAATCTGATTTTATCTATTTTTGTGCCCCTTTAAAGCAATTCAGGACACCAATGGATCATCATGGGAAATAGATTTCTGCAAGTCAGTCAGAGTTCCATGGCAGAAGGTTGTCACTGCTAAGAAGTACATGTATTGCAATGAAAATGTGGTGAAATGGGATGATTCTGCTGGTGAAGAAGCATTCCATAATGCAAAAACGCGATACTGGGAAAAGATTAATGGGATTCCCTGTGAGACTCCCCTACCTGATCAAGATGTCTACATCGATGACATAGACTGGAATCCAGATATTGATCCTGGACTGATATCAGATTTGGATCAGGAGTACTTTAATCCTAATGAGACAGAAAACAATGAAAAGATTAAAATTGCAATAAAAGGGCTATTTTGATAACCCAGACCCTGGTTGTGATCCTGATAATATTAACAATCTTTGGGAAAGGTTTCCTTCGCATGGAGTCAATACTCTGAAAGGTGCTTCATCAAGTTGGGGCAAAAATGACAAATTGGTGAATTTGAAGAATAGTAACAATCCTTGGGAGCAAAGCTCTGAAACGGTTGAGTCCTTGAAGAATAATTCTTGGAAAAGACGAGGAGATGAGTCATCAGGCTGGAATCAGGAGCTAAGATACAATAAGCAGTATAGTGATGCTAATAATTTTAATAATGATTCTTGGAATTGTGGTTGTCAAGATGTAGGATATAATGGAGAAAAGGGATGGAGACAAGATAATTCGACTAGGGGTTGGAAGCAATGGAATATCAGTGGTCATGAACCACAGAGATCAGGTAATACTTTTAAGCAAAATAATTTTGCTTCACATACTGGAGCTCCTCGGAATAAAGGATGGATGGGTTGGGAAGGAAAACAGCCAAAGGATTATGACTTTTAGGGGTCCCTCAGAGTCTAGTTGCAGGAAGAGGGAAGGATCATTTCAGCAAAGATCAAGGTATAAAACATCAAGGTTTCAAATTGATGATCAAGGGGCAGCTTATCAATGGCAGAAGGAAAAGTCGCAGAAGACTGTTCGTTTCTATGTTTGAGGAACAGTTCAAAAGTATAAAAGAAGCCCGTATACTTGAACAAATTGAGCATCCTTTAGTCTAATTTATTAGCACAGAGTTATCAGGCTTTTTTCCATATCCAGATATAAATTATTTCTGCCTATGTATCTTGCGTCCTATTGCCAGCCTGTGATATTTTGTGGAGGGCTTCAGGGAGGGCATGAAATATTGTACATTTTGGGAGTTTCAGGCTTTTGTGTTCTGAATAACTTGGTTAGCCTGGTTGATAAATGAATCCTTGGTTGCCTGCTGTCAAGACTGGTGCTCATTTATATGTTGGCTTTTTGTCAAGGATAGAATAATGATCTGTTTGTTTAAGAAGTCAAACAGGTCAACTATTTGCTTCACAGGCTGTTTTGAAGGAAACTATTGTCGTAGTTGAGATTCTTTTGTGAAACATACTGAAATTCCATGCTTGTGTCTGTACTTTTTGACTATTCATTGTGCTATTGGGAACTGGAAGCAGGGAAATAATTGCATGTCTGGTATTTAAATGGTTTGAACAATATATTTCTCAATTCACTGAAATTTGAAAATCCTTAAATGCGAAGGCGAGGTTTGCCAAAATTGGCAGTGTGTTGTCAATATTTAGTTAATAGCATATCTTGATTGTTCCAGGTGCCTCCAGTGTTTTGAAAACCGGACCGAACCAGCCTGTTCGACCGGTCGGACCGCGAACCGGAAGAACCACCCGATCGAACCGGTCTAATTACATATCCGGTCTGTCCAAAAAATCGGACAGAACCTGTAAAAAACCGAGAACCGGTCAAAAATTAATTTTTTAAATTTCAGAATAAAAAATTATTTAAATAAAGAGAAAAATTAAAAAATCGTGAAATAAATCTCCAAAATCGCAAAACATTGAACACATCAAAGCCTAAACTATTAAGTTATTATTTTTTCATCTCTTTTTTACTTATTTTTATATAAATTTCACTTTTCTTATTAGAAATTTGATTTACTTATTTTTATATAAATTTCACTTTTCTTATTAGAAATTTGATTAGTGTTTTTGGGTATTAGAACTATAATTCTCCAAAAATAGTGTTTCACTTCTATTTTAGATTTTATATAAATATATTTTAGGTCATTTTAAATTATATCACACTTTGGTAAAAAAAAAAAAAAAACCTAAATTAGTGAACCGGCCGGTTCAACCGGTCCGACCGGTTGAACCGCGAACCGGACAGGCCACCGGTTCAATGGCCGGTCCGGTTTTCAAAACATTGGGTGCCTCTTTTGAACTAATTATCATTTATGGTGGTTTAGGATTTGATGACGGAATCCATGTGTGGACTAACGTTTTTGGATAATAAAAAAATAAAAATACCGCTCTAGGGAGGAAAAATATAGGGAAATAGTCTTGTACCATTAGGGGATAAATCCTTTATCTTCCCTTTCCTCCCACTCCTAATAATTTTTCTTCTTCTTGGTACGTCTAATCTTTGAAATTATTTGCTTCAAACAGGGTGTTTTTTGCTTTATCAAGTATGTTATGTCGATTTGTTGCTGTTTGCCTGTGAATCGGCAAAGTTTTTTCTATTGTGATTCAATATTGTGTAATTACTTATCTTCTGTGGTGACATTTGAATCTTTGCGTGGCAATCATTAAGTTAAGCTTTACTACTTGATATTAAATATGACTCGAGATTTTTTTTTTTGTTTTTTTGGATTACAGAAAGTATATAATTCAGGGAATATATATTAATCCTCTCTTTTGTCACACTAGATCTCAATCACTTTTCTCCTTCATTTTCCGTCTAATTTCTTTAGATTATGTTGCTTCAATCGAGATGCTTGTGCATTGTTAATTGTGTTTTGTCAATTTAACTACGTTTGCAAGTGAGTACACAAAAGAAACATGGTTATAGTAGCACATTAATTTGCTCTTTTCCAATTTTGTTAAGTAATTAGTAAAGTGACGTATAACTTTATCTCTCATCTTCGTATCATTGTGCGCGTGCTCTGTTATAGCTGCCTATTCTTGTCCTTAATCACTTTCTTCTTGTGAGCTTCGTATTACGGGATTTTGGTTTTTATTATAACTGACCTAGGGTGGGTGATTGGTTTTTAATGAGTTGAAAGCACAACTCACAATCACGTTCTTTTTTGTCTGCTTCCCCTCTAAGGCCGCGGGAGAATGCATGATATGTTCTGGTCAGTAGCAATGTTTTGAAAACCGGACGGGGCATTAAATCGGTGGCATGTTCGGTTCGCAGTTTAACCGGTCTGATCGGTTAAACCGGTCGGTTCACTAATTTAAGTTTTTTTTATCAAAGTGTAATATAATTTAAAATGATTTAAAATATATTTATATAAAATCTAAAATAGAAGTGAAATACTATTTTTGGAGAATTACAGTTTTGATACTCACAAAAATACTGATTAAATTTCTAATAAGAAAAGTAAAATTTGTACAAAAATAAGTATAAAAAAGATTAAAAAATAATAACTTAATAGTTTAGGCTTTGGTGTGTTCAATGTTTTGCTATTTTAGAGTTTATTTCACTATTTTTTAATTTTTCTCTTTATTTAAATCATTTTTTATTCTGAAATTTAAAAAACCACTAAAATCAGTTCAATCAATTTTTTACCGGTTCTGCCCAATTTTTTAGACAGACCGGATATATAGTTAGACCGGATCGGTGATTCTTTCGGTTCACGGTCCGACCGGCTGGTCTGATCCGATTTTCAAAACATTAGTCATTAGTGGATTTTGGCTTTTTTTTTTCTCTCTCTCATGTAGGAGGTGAGTATATGATGCATCTAATGTACTTCTACTCGAATTAAAAAAAATAAAAAATTTATTACACGTTCCGTTGCCATGAGTGGAATTATCTTATCATCAATGTTCATCTTGCCAGGATTTATTAGAAAATGATTCAGTGACTCCAAAAGATGATTTGGACTGAATGAAAGTACATTGGCAATACCATACATCGTCAACTGTACACCTGTGACGTTGGTATGTATGTGCATCTAATTATGTTGGTTGATTATGTGAACAACTGAGCAATTTCTCGTCTGGTCAATGGTCATGGTCTATATCACCCACGCTCATGGTCAATTGAGGTTCAGGTAGTTTGTGGAGCAGCAGAATGGGTGATCTCTACATTATGGTAATTGCTGTAATTACCCAATAGCCAATTACTAATCTTAAATTTTTAATTATGACTGATGGCAGTAACAAATATGAAATATTCATATTCTATTGTCCCCATGCCCCTTACCTCTTCTGACCCTCTGGTCCCAAGAGGAAAAAAGAAACGAAAATAGGACAAAAGAAAAAGACGTGGTTCTCATATTTCAGTTTAATTGACATGGGCAGTTGTTAACGTGTGTTGCTGCAGAATATGGGTGAAGGGAGGTTCAAATACTTGGAAGAGAGGGAGGGATGGTAGCGAATAGGGGAAGGGGGGAGGTTTGATGAAGTCAGTCAATCATTATCCTATTAGTAGAGAAGGGTATTATTTTCTCTATTGTTTTATTCATAGTTATTAAAATCAGTCTGACCCTATTAGTAGATAAGGGTATTATTTTCTCTTTTGTTTTATTCATAGTTATTAAATTCAGTCTGATCCAACAGTCAAATCGGGTAACCCGGTGAACCGTCCATAAGGTCAGGTTGGGTTGAACATCTAACCGGATAGGTATGAAATTAGTTGATTTTTCAACGATCGGACGATTTAACTGGATGAACCGGGATTCTGTTCAATTCAACCGTCCAACCAACCTGATAAGCTTTAACTTTTTCTATAAAATATTCTCTCACACAACTACAAGGAATCAAATTTTAGTCACTGGGGAATTGAAGTGCAACATTTACCACCAGTCTTGTTCAATTCAACCATCCAACCAAACTAATAAGCTCTAACTTTTTCTATAAAATATTCTCTCATGCAACTACAAACTAATCGAATTCTAGTCACTAGGGAATTGAAGCGCGGCATTAACCACTAGTCCCGCCTCATGGCTGTGTCAACTTTCAAGGCTATGTATTATTTATTCACTTCAATCTCCATCCTATAATTTCTTTCACTTTTCCTCCTTTTTGTAAAATTATTAAATTTCAAAACCATCTAACTTTTCAAAAAACATTTGCTAGTATTATATTTCTTAAGACAAAATGCACCAATTAACATTTACAAATGTTTTTTTTCCTAAACATTTACTATTCTTAAATATAAAATCATTATAAAGTAATTATGTAAGAAATAATAAAAAAATAATTTCTTGTGTTAGATACACATTGTTATTTATCTTATTGCAAATAGATTTAAAACTATATACGTATAGAACTTAAATTACCTATTTTAATCTTTTTTGTTGTAGTTGTTAAAGAAATTAATTATTTTATAATTCATTTATAATAATTAAAAGTTTGATATTACATATTTATCAATATTTTTACTATATGTGAACTTATTTCTACTACCTTGAATTTATTAAATATTTAATAAAAAATATTTTTTAGTCACTCACTGATTGAGTCAGTAACCCATTATTCCACCACCTTGTCGGGTTCCTCGCCGTGCCGGGTTTAATAACTATGGTTTTATTATTGTGCTCATCTGCTAAAATTTTGTTTATGTGTGTTAGTGTCTGCTTTTGATATGTAGTAGAGCACCTGATAATGCCTCAGACAAATGACGCTGCAATGCCCAACCATCTTGGAAATGTTATGTAAAAGAAAGGTAGAAAGGAAAGATGCAAAACAAGTCGAAACAATTATACAGATTCATAGAAGAATGTTTTGTCTCATTTGCTGAAACATGGTATATATGCAAGCAATTTCATTGAGAAGAAACACTTCCACCATGAAAAATGTCTTGTATCAAATAACAATGGAAAAACTAGTGTCATGATGAACTCATGATGGCATTTTCTTTGGCCATTTTGTTCATGTTCTATGAAGCAAAACTTTTATTGTGTCGCATCAGGTTATTATTGTTAAGTTTCCTTTGTGAAGTAACCACATCTACGCATTATATGGAAAATTTAGAATAGAAAGGAAGAGAAGGGAATATTTTAAGTTATAAGAGAAAGGAAGAGAAGGAAAGAGAGTAGATTTTGATGTTATTTGGGAGTTTAGGAAAGAAATGAAATGATTTGGGATATGAATGAAAATAATATTTTGTTGTATTATCTTTTGAGGACAAAATTAGTATTTTTTTTAAAATTTTAATGTGTTTGGAAGTAGCTTTCCTTTCATTTCCTTCCAATTTGAAAGAAAGTTTTTTTTGTTAACCGTAGCAGCAACAGTATCTTCCTTTTTTCCTTCAATTCTCCTTTCCTTCCTCCCAAAAAAAATCTCTCAAATAGATGAAAATTTGACTTTCCCTTCTTTTCCTTTATTTTCTTCCCAAATCTCTCACTCCCAAACGCACTCTTAGGCTGAGTTTGAGAGTTTAGGAGAAAGAAGAAAAGAAGAGAAAACTTAAGTTTGTTATGAGAGACAACAAGAGAAAAGAAGAAATCCTAATCTTGTTTGGGAGTTTTGAAAAGAATTTGAACAATTTGTTATATACAGGCCATTAAAAATTTTCCCTCCAACATATTAAGGGCAAGATGGCCATTTAAAAAAAAAAAATTTTGTTAGCCTTTCTAACTTTCTATCCAAATCAACCAAATTTGGAAAGAGAGTTTTTACCTACCGTGCACTTAATTTTTTCCATCCAAACCTTTCTCTCTCTCTTTGATAACTCTAGTAAACTATAGTCATTTATCTTTAAACTATAGTTTTTGAGTAGTTTAACCTGTATTTTTTGTGTTTAGTTGAGTGTTTTGATCTAATTGTGTTCATTTTGTTTTTCCATTAGCTTTACTTACAAATATTTAGTTATTAACATGAACTTTGTTAATTTTGGGATTACTTAGAATAACTTATTTTGCTAATTGTTTTGCAAAAGAAGAATTTCGGGGATGAAAGTCAAGATTACAAGTAGCCAAGGAGCCAAGTGCAATTTAATGAAGATTGAAGACATGACTTGAAAAGAGCTCGACGTCATAACACCAAATAGTTGATATCGCGACATCGAGGCAGAAGTTTGAAGTTCAATTTTAGCTCGATGTCGCGACATCAACTATTAGGTGTCACGACATCGAAGCACATTTACATAATATATAAAGAAATCTTGTAATTTTGATTGACAACTCTCCAAATATTTTCTTGCATGACATGCAAGTATATGTAGTAGGAGTTTAGTTAGTTTTAGATTAGTTTTAGTTGTAATTTAGCTTGGAACTCAAGTTTCTCTTAATATAAAAAGTTCCCTTTAGATCTTGTTTTAAATTCCTTGCAAGTTTTAACTTTAATCAGATAATCTTAGTGGGTTAATCATTAGCTATAAGTAGATACAATTTTTACTTGCTTTCTAAATAAATTTCTTGAAAATTTAGTTACTTCCATTCCAAACTTTCTTTGGATTCTTGATAATTCAGTGATTTCTAGTTTTGAATTTCATTTCCTTGTTTTAATTTCAAGTAATTTTCTTAGTGGGCTTTCTTTTATTAAATAAAAAATCTAAAAATATTTAGTTTAAAATTAATTCCTTTTGCAAATTTCACTAGTTTTAATTTTAAAGGAAAAAATAAAAATTGCCTTATTTTCATGCTTTCTTATTGCTTTTGTTAGTCAATATAAGATTACTTGCTTTTTAATTCTTGTCTTAATTTAGTTAATATAGTTGATTTAGAAGTAATTTGCTTGTTTTCATTAGAATAGATTAGTTAGTCATTTAATTAGTTGTTTACTTGCTTAATTTCCTTGTTCTTAGTAGTTAAAAATAGTTCTTTACTTTACTTGTTTGCTTGAGTTTGTCTAGGTTAGATTATCTCAATTTATTGGATCGTCTAACTACACAATGGGCTTTAAATCTTGGTATTTGTCAACAAACAATCCTAGTGAGAACGATACCCGCTCATCCTATACTACTATCCACCTTGTATCCTTGCACGACGGCGTGAGGATAGAGTTTAAAGGATTTGTGTGGATTTTTTATAACTTGTTTTTATATTGATTGATCTCTGTCTGTAGCACGATCAATCTTATTTGGCGTTGTTGCTAGGTATTTTGGCAATATTATGCACTTTAAGGATCGTGTAAATTAGGCATTTTTCTTGGTATTTTGGCAATATTATGCACTTTAAGGATCGTGTAAATTAGGCATTTTTTCTTGTGTAGTAGTTAATCATAATTCTTAATAGTTTTTAATTGTTTATGTTACGAGTTCCTGTTTATGAATTGAAGTGGCACTTATGACTAATTGATTGAATTTACTCTTTGTAGTACAAGGTTAGAAAAGAAAATGGGTCTTTGATTTGTTTAGACAGTGAAAGAGAGTAGGAATTTAGGAAAATTTAGAAAGCAAAAATAGTACAACAAGAGATAGAAAGACTAATTGATTGTAGTACAAGGTTAGAAGAGAAAATGGGTCTTTGATTTGTTTAGACAGTGAAAGAGAGGGACTAGGAATTTAGGAAAATTTAGAAAGGAAAAATAGTACAACAAGAGATAGAAAGACTTCAAATGGAGAATCCTCAACAAAATCTTAGAATGTTAAAATGAGAATTTGGGTAATAATGGTGATAACGAACAACTTGAAGGGATTGAAAATCATAGAATAGGAGCTAACTTCAATGGAGGATTTGGGAATAATGGCAATAGATTTCATGGTAATGGTCGTCCTCTTAGAGATTATGCAACGCCAATTTCGATAGGGCTATTTCTAGCATTGAACGTATGCCGGTGCAGGCAAATAATATTGAAATCAATCTCGCTCTTATACAAATGTTGTAAGCCCATGCAATGTTTGGTGGAGGCCCTTAACAAGGATCCATACACGCATTTGATGAACTTTGAAGAAGTATTAGATACATTTAAATTCAATAGAGTTCATCCGGATTGTGTGCGCATGAGAGTTTTTCCTTTCTAATAACGGGATAGAGAAAAAGCTTGGTTGTAATCATATTGGATGGATTACTCAAGAGACGTTTATGACGTGGAATCAATTAGCCCAAGAATTCTTGGCCAAACATTTTCCTCCTTCAAGGACTGGAAAATTTTGAAATGAGATCACATCATTCAAGAAATATATTAGTGAAGGTATTAGTAAGGTGTGGGAAAGATTCAAAGAATTATTGAGAAATGCCCACATCATGCTATTCCTCTTTGATTGCAAATCCAAATATTTTATAATGTCTTGACTCAAGAGACCAAATCAATTGTTGATGCATCCGCAGATGGTTCAATTTCTTTAAAAGATCGGAGAAGGCTCAAGCATTACTTAATAGGATGGTGTCTAATTATTACTTTTATGGTCCTATTGCCCAACCGTACAGCATGTCAATCAAGCCAATGCTCAACATGGATGTGTTTTGAATTTGAATTTAAATGATGCATTACTTGCTCAACAAGGCATATTTATGAATGTCATGAATAATTTCACAAGAACTTTGAAAAATTTTAGGAGATCAAATATTGTGTAAATGGCTACTTTGATTTTTGTGGTAGTGGACATCCAAATGGGCAATGTAAGGTTCCTTTTGGTAGAAGTGAGCAAATTAACTATGTATCTAATCAACTTCATTCTCAAGGAATCCTCAAAGAGCTTTTGGAAATACTTACAACCCTTCATGGAGGAACCATCCAAACCTTTCTTGGAGCAATTCCATCAATGAAATCCTCCTTACAAACACAATCCTCTATCTCAAAACTTTCAGAACAAAACTTCAACTTCTTCATCTTCTAGACCTTATCAACCACCTCACCAAAGAAATTTACAAGCTACCTCATATCCACTTCAAGAAAATCTTCCTTATCATAACAATCAACCAAGGAGTCAATTTCAACAATACAACCCTCCATCACCCATGAATTACAATTCAAAATTTCCATAGAGAGGGTGATGATCTCTAAGCACAATTTCAGAATTTGAGGAGAGAAAATGATAACCAAAAGAGGGAGATTGAAAGCCAAAAAGGGAGATATGAGAACTTAAGAGCCATGACAAGGAATTTGAAGGTTCAATTAGGGCAATTAGTTAGGCAACAAAATGAAAGGCCTTGGAAGTCTTGCCAAGTGACACAATTCCTAATCCAAGAGAGCCAAATGGAAGGGAACAAGGGAATGCTATAACTTTGAGAAGTGGAAGGAGTTGATGGTGAAGAGTGAAAATCTTTAAGTTGGTAAGAAATATGAAAAGAAATAATCAAATGTGGTTGAAGTTCAAGGAGAAATTAATTGTGATGAAAGAAAGAAGAAGGATGCGGATGAATTCCAAGTGCCAAAGAAGAAAAGGGGAAAAATAAGCAAATTGTGGAACCCCTGAACCTATACCCTTCAATTAAGGTACCATTTCCCCAACGGTTGATTGACCCAAGAAAGATGACAAAGAGGAACAATTCAACCAATTCATTGGGGTGTTCAAGAAGCTCCAAATAAACATTACCTTTCTTGAAGCACTCGCAAAGATACCCACTATTCTCGAGGGATTTATGAGGGAGATTTTAGCTAAGAAAAGGAAGTGAGATGATGATGAAAAGGTTTGCTTAAATGCCAAATATAGTGCAATTGTACAAAGGAAATTTCCACCAAAACTCAAGGATCCCGGTAGTTTCTATACACCGGTGAACATTGGAGGTCATACATTGCACCATTCATTATGTGATTTAGGGGTGAGCATTAATGTTATGCCGAAGTCCATTTATGACAAGTTGCGGATTACAAGTCCTAAGCTGATTGAAATCATGCTCCAATTGGCGGATTTGTCCGAAAGAAAGCCACATGGTTTATTGGAGGACATGTCAGTTCAAGTTGACAAATTGGTGCTCCTGGTTGAGTTCTTAGTGTTAGTCATCAGTGATGAAAGTGAGATTCCATTAATAATGGGAAGGGCTTTCTTGTCAACCACACATCCATTGATTGATGTTAATAAAGGGAAGTTGATTTTACAAGTTGAAAATGAATTCGTTGAATTTGATGTTTTTTATTATAATGATAATGTTTTTCTATTTTTGAAGAAGATTGTGTTAACCATTCCATTAATTTCTTAATTATCTCATTTATAGGTCAAATGGAGAGCCATTCAAGGTTGAAGAATATAAATTACTCAAAGAGGTAAGATAAAGCAAAGAAGAATTCGAAAAACAATTTGGAGGCAAAACTACCCGATAAGGGCTATGATGTGAAAAAGGATCAAAAGAGTTGGACAAGAATTGGGATAATATTGTGGATGTAAAAAAGTGGAAAAGTCACAAAAAGAAGAGAAAGTGGTTCGAGAAGCAAATTGGAGAAATAATTGGTCCACTAGAGTTGACAAATGTTTTCAAAAATAGAATTATCCATAGGAGATCCAGGAATCAAGTTTATTTTATTAAGAAGAAGGGAATCAAGATCTTTCCATAGAGACCAAAAGAAAAGGATGATCGACCAAACTAAATTGCTCTATTTGATCAAAATTTATCATAGTGAAGCTACTGACTATAAAAGAATGCTTCTTGGGAGGCAATCCATGCTTTAAATTCCTTATTTTGTTTAATTTGGTATTAATTTATGATTAATTATGATTTGGTGTAATTTGGTTTGTTTTTGGTTTAGTTTCTGTTTGAAAATTTTGCTTTTCATTAGAATAAATTGTCCTAAGAAATGAAGTGAAATGGTCTTTTAACACGTGTTTTTAATGTTTGTTGGTGGTGAGAAGACTTGAAGTGAAGTGAGAAAGAAGTTGGAAGCATTGGCTAAGTCTTGAAATCAACTTTACAGAAGTTTAGTTTGATATCACGACTTTCGAGAAGGCATACTTTTGGTTCCGTCTCGATGTTGCAACACTGAGCATGTGTAAGGCATTACGACATCAAAAGGTCAAGATGCGCATGGGAGGCATATAATTTCCCATGTCGCAACACCAAAACAAGCAGACTCAATTTCTAAATGACTTCTAGCCATCTTCTTCTTCATTCCATCCCCAAATCATCAAGCCTAAACCGTACACCCCTTCTCTAATAAATATTTCAATATTCCTCTTCTCCAATCCTTCATTTTTCCTCTATTAATCCTCCACAAACACACAATTGTAGAACATCCAATTTGCTAGTGACCGAGCTCGTGATATATTCCATGCAAATGAGAAGCACGATGTCATTAAAGAAATGGGGTTTGATTTGTCTATGCGTTGGGTAGACTACGAGGGGTTAGAAAGGAATTCGAAACACAATTTAGGGCTAGAAATTGGTAGAATTTTGATCAAGAGGTTACACCATGGTATGTAAATTTGGTTAAAGAGTTTCATTGCTATGTGTGTGAGCTTGAGAAAGGAAAGGTGAGAGTTAGAGGTGTATTGGTGGATTTTAGTGCGAAGAAGATTAATGAGTATTTTAACACACCCTCTGTTGATAGTGTAGAATATCGAGAGTTCCTAAATGACATAGAGAAAAATATGACTGTTGTCAAAGATGCTATGTGCACTTCTGATGTTGATTGGGTTATGAATGTGTCGAGGACGGTAGAGCATAAATTTCCTTGATCAGCGGTTTATCTTTGATTGCTAAATTGTGGCTTTATTTTATTAGTTGCAGAATTTGGGGGTCAAACTCAGTGAGTTATATTCTGCAAGATAAGGCATGTCTTGTTTATGCTATTCTTGACGGGATGCCATCGGATGTTGGTAGATTGATTAGACAGGGGTTCCAAGACAGTGGGAGATTTGGGAGACCCATCTTTTATGCACCCAGTTTAATAACTCATTTATGTATCAGTGCAAAAGTTCTCATCATTCCCGGAGAGCCACAAACCCATCCAAAAGAGCAAATCAACAAGGATTATGTTTATAAGATGGTCCAGGAATTTGAGAGAGATCATTAGCCTAAAGGAACCCATATGCCACCGCCCTCTCCCCTCCCATAACCACTGCACATTCCCATGCAAGTAGAGTATGTTTTCAATGCACCAAACATTAATGAGGAACGAAATGAGCTTCAAGGATATTGGACGTACATCTAGCTTGTCCTCCACAACAATTTGGCAGCCATTAAGGTAAAGTTCTTAGGGTCATATTGCTCAACACTTGCACTCAACCAAGGCCAACCCCAGCTTGGCATTACAGTCCACCGCATGGTGATGCCTACTACACACTACCTGAGGGACCATCGAATCAAGGGGAATCACAACAAGCAAGTGACATTGGTAGAGCCCAAGAAGATGATTTTGAGGAGAGCCAGCACAGTGGTGCTAAGGATGGACAAAAAGAGATGGAGTGGGATAGAAATAAAGTGGAAGATGAAGAGTGATGATTTGAGTGTCATGGCGAAGATCACCTAATTCACATTCCTTATGTCTTACTTTAATGTGTGCACTTTGAAAGATTTGAAGACTATTTTTATTTTTATTTCTTTAGTTACTTTAGTACTTTATTATGTTGCTTTATGCTCTAGGATAATTTGGTTTGGAAACTTTCTTTTGAGTAGATTGGCTAAAGGCATTAATCTGATGCCAAGTACTTATTATTATTGATGCTTGAATGGGAATGATCACTTTGAAATTTAATGATGAATGTTTGGTTTTTGAATTTTTTATGCATCTAGTGGTTTACTTAAATGAGTTATGATAGTGGCTAAGGGCCTTAGACTGATGGCAAGTACTCTTTTTGTTATGTTGAAGTGATTAGATTGACTTTTGTAAGCATTCATGGATGTCTACTTGATTTTTAACTTAATTTTCCTTTTAGTGGCTTGTTTGATTAGATTTTATTTTAGATTATGTTATTATGGCTTTGAGTTTAATCGTGCGTTGGTTTTTATTTGTTGACTTTTGTATGAGTGGATGGATGAGTTTTACTTTTCAAGTGAATAAAAGTATCGAATTTGGGGGTATTTGTTATTTGTGTCAGTAGTGGTCCTTTTTTTGTATGATGGCACTTGGATAGAAATTTGATCAATTTGGTACTCGATGATGATACTTGACTTGCAATACCATATGATTGAACTATTTGAATTGGTATTCCATGAACTAAGTATGTGTGAGTGGTTCTTTTACAACTTAAGAACCTTCTTCAAAAACTTGGTATTACCATTTTCAAAAAAAGGAACTAATATTTTAGGTAAAATTTATTTGAAATATTGTTTTTGATCAATTTATAAATATTACCTTGTTGGTGAATTTGTCTTTTGAAAAAAATGGTTTAAATAGAATAGAAGGAATTTAGGACATTTTGTGTGTTTGCATAGGAAATATTATTCTAATTTGTGAATGATTGGTATTAGATATTAATCATAGATGCACTTTACTCCTTTTCCTTAGTTTTGGGCCGTGTGAAAAAAAATATTATTCTACATTTAGGAATAAGGCGAGTACGGGATTTCAACATGTACCTATATTGTTTCTTTGAATTAAGCCATTAGAGTAGTAATAAGGCAAGTACGGGATTCCGGCATGTACTCATATAGTTTCTCCGAATTAAGCCATTAGAAATTATGTTTTAAAATACCAACAAGTCTAGGGGGGAAAGTTTGTAATACTTATCATTAATGTCATACTACTTATTCCTTGATTAAATTAATGTTCCCAAATTGTGTGACAAGTACATGTAGGTAGACTCCTAATGAACTTATATTTCCATGTGACCTTGTTAGGATAGTTGAACAACTTTGTAATACTTGTGATTTGAAAAAAAAATTATGTTTTGAATGAATAGAACTACTTCTTGAAAACCTTTTCGAGAGTTGTTAATGCTTAGTAATTTGAACTATTGGGTAGCATTTGAACTTGTGATTTAAGAAGTTGAAAATTTGGAGTGACTAGTTGAAATAGTCCAATGGTCATATGGTAATTGAGGCACCTTGAGAGATCCCTTTATTATTCATTAGTACATCTAGTGTTCATCTTTTTGTGTGTCAACTTTGGCGTGGTGTTTGTTTGGTTATTTAGTAAAATCCTTTTTATTTCTTGCTTTGTTCGAAACTAGCCAAATGCTAAATTTGAGGGTATGATAACTCTAGTAAAGTAGAGTTATTTTATCTTTAAAATATAACTTTTGATTAATTTAACCCGTATTTTTTGGTGTCTTTAATTGAGTGTTTTGATCTAATTGTGTTTCTTTTGTTTTTGCATTAGCTTTACTTTTTAGTTATTATTATGAACTTTTGTTAATTTTGGGCTTAATTAGAATAACTTATTTTTCTAATTGTTTTGCAGGAGAAGAATTTAAGGGATGAAAGTTAAGATTACAAGTAGCTGAGGGGCAAAGTGTAATTTACTGAAGATTGATGACATGAGTTAAAAAGAGCTTGATGTCACGACACTAATTAGTTGATGTCGCGACATCAAGGTGGAAGTTTGACGTTCAATTTTATCTTGATGTCGCGACACCAACTATTCGGTGCTGCGACATTGAAGCGCTTTTGCAAAATTTATATGGCAATCTTATAATTTTGATTGACAACTCTCTAAATACTACATGACAAGCAAGTACAGATAGTAGGAGTATAGTTAGTTTTTAGATTAGTTTTAGTTGTAATTTAGATCAGAACTTAAGTTTCTCTTAATATAAAATGGTCTCTTTAAATGATGTCTTTAAATTTTTTGCAGGTTTAATTTTGATTAGGTAATATTAGTGGGTTAATCATTAGCTATAAGTAGAAATAATTTTTACTTGCTTACTAATAAGATTTCTTGAAAATTTGATCTCTTCTATTCCAAGCTTTCTTAGGATTCTGAATAATTTAGTGATTTCTAGTTTAGAATTTCATTTCCTTATTTCAATTTCAAGTAATCTTCTTAGTGGGCTTTATTTTATTAAATAAAAAATTCAAAAATATTTAGTTTAAAATTAGTTCCTTTCGTAAATTTCTAGGTTAGATTATTGGTGCGTCTAACTACACAACAGCCTTTAAATCTTGGTATTTGTCAACAAGCAATCCTCATGAGAATGATACCCACTCATCCTATAATATTATCCACCTCATATATTTGCAAGCGTGAGAATAGAATTTAAAGGATTTGTATGAATTTTTTGTAACTTGTATTGATTGATCTCTTTTCGTAGCACGATCACTCTTCCTTTATATTCCTTAAAAACACTCCAAATGGAGGACATCTTATCATTTCTGTGCATATCCTTTCTTTTCTGTCCAATCGTGCAACTCCCAAACGCACAGTTAGAGTTTCACTTTGCGTTGATACCTGATCTAGGCATTTGAAAGAAAAGTATGTGTGATTTGAAACTTTTGTATAGACGTTAACATTAAAAAATAGCTTATGTTTTGATTAAGAGATGAGTATTTGTTGTAGGGTGTAAACGAGCCGAATCGAGACGAACACAAATAATGTCTTGCTTGAGGTCAAAATTTTTTTGTGAGACTCGCTAGAGCTGCAGCTCAAACGAGGTTTAAAATATAGCTCGAAAAGAGTAAAATGAGGTCGAGTTCGAGCTCGAACTAGAGTAGCTCAATTTTTTTATAGGTAAAATTTATACCTATACTATTATACATATGCAAATTGTTTCTCCCAATTTTTGTTCTTCTCTTTCTGTTATGTCTAAAATACCCGCCCTTAATGAAATATAATTCTCAATCCTGATCCTTAGGAAAATATAACCAATTTCTATTTCTCTCTTTTTGTGATGCCAAAAATTCCTACTCTTAATGAAATAAAAATTCCTATATGAAAACATTATTAAATTGTTCTTCATTTATTGATGAACGTTTACCTTAGGTAGAGATAATACAAAACTGTACAAATAATAAAAACTCACAAATTACTATACTCTACTGAACAACTGCAAGTATACAACGCGAATAGTAGT
This sequence comes from Cinchona pubescens, assembly GCA_025175665.1. Lineage (NCBI taxonomy): Eukaryota > Viridiplantae > Streptophyta > Magnoliopsida > Gentianales > Rubiaceae > Cinchona > Cinchona pubescens. The sequence continues at coordinate 377,560 of JANKKI010000414.1, forward strand.
ATAGGATGAATGAGTATCGTCCCATGAAAATTGTTAGGAGAACAATTATCGAGTTTCACGAGTCCTTGTATAGTTAGGCGATTTAATTAATAAGTGATGGTTCTAAACTAATCAACAACTTGATAAAAATGCATATTTCAGTTCTCAAATTAAAATAACCTATCTAGCAAAACAAGAAACGAGAACAATTATCTACTCAATTAAAATGCTAACTAATCTACGCAAGGGAAAGTAATCAAGTGAAAGCAAGTAAACTAATCTAATCTACTAAAAAGACTAATTTCCAAATACTAGAATTGAAAGAAACAAGTAGTCCTAATTTAAACTAAAGAATGTAATTAAAGAGCATGAAAACAAAGCAACATTCATTTTCCACTACTTGAAAAGAAACTAACTCTAACTAAATATTTTTGGATTTTTGTTGTATTCAAATAAGAAAACTCACTAAATTTAACTAGAAATTAATGCAAGGATTTGAAATTTTTAATTAGGAAGCACTAAATTAACAAGAACCCTAATTACTCTAAGAAAACTTGAAGTGAAAGTAATGAGATTTTCAAGAAATTAAACTAAAAAGCAATTAAAAATTATATGTACTTAAAGCTAAAGATTAACCCACTACAACTATGTGATCAAAATCTAAACTTGCAAGAAATTAAAAGCCAGCTCTAATTGAGAATTAAAGAGGATTTGTATTAACAAAATAAAACTTGAGAGTCAAATCTTTGTATTCTATTCTAATATAACTTAAAACTACTAACTACACTGTCACTATGTGTACTAACACTTATGTCTATAGTACCTTAAATAGTAGAGTATTATACAAGCCAAAATTAGGAATTGGTTGTTGAAATATTGTAAAATTGCCATACAAATATGTTGAAACGCACCTCCATGTCGCGATATGGAAAAATTGATGTCGCGACATGGACGCTTAACTTTATTTACTAATTTCCGCCTCCATGTCGCGATATGGAACAAATGATGTCAAGACATGGACCCTTTTTTTCAATTCTTCTAGATTTGCACTTTGACCCTCGTACTTTGTTCATTCCAACTTCCAACCTCCAATTTATAACCTGCATAATATTAAACTAATTAAACTACTTTAACTAAAATTTGAATAAAAACTCATCATATTTAATAATAATTAAAATATAAACACATAATATAAAAATTAACTAAAATATTCAATTAACAACAAAAAATCAAAATTTAAACTTAACAAATTGCCATGCTTTAGAGTAAAATAACTCTAGTTTACTACAATTATCACACCCCCAAACTTAGCAGATTTTGCTAGTCCCAAATAAAACAAAAATTAAAAGGAACTTCACTTAACAAATAAACAATCTACACCACCAATATTAATGCAACAATTGATGATTAGTGGATGTACTTAGAACAATCAAGAAACCTCTAATACTATATGATAATTGAAATATTTCAATGAATCAATCCAATTTTTCGAATTTTCTATAGTTATGCTCATTTACTACACAAAATTTCAAATTACTGAGCATTAACTATTCTCAAAAAGATTTCCAAAAAATGAGTTCTATTCATTCAAAACATCATTTCTTCTCAAATCACAAATATTACAAAGTTAGTCAACTATCCCGACAAGGTTGTATGAAAATAGAAGTTCATTAAGAATCTACCAAAATTCATATGTCACACAATTGGGGAACATTAATCTAATAAGGATTAAGTAGTATGATATTAATGATAAGTATTACAAAGATTTCCTCCTCAACTTGTTGGTATACTACAACGTAGTTCCTAATGGCTTAATTTTATACGAAGAAACAAATGGGTACTTATCGGAATCCAGTACTTACCTTATTACTGCTCTAATGGCTTATTTCGGAGAAACGGTATAGGTACATACCAGAATCCCGTACTTACCTTATTACTAACAACAAAAAGATTTATTTATTTATTTATTTTGATTGAGATGTGGCCCTAAACCAAGGAAGAAGAGTAAAACGTACTTAAGATTAATATCAAATGCCAATTATTTCCCAAATTAGAATAATATACAAAATGTCCTAATTTCCTTTATTTCATTTAACCTACTTTTTCCAAAAGATAAATTGACTAACAGGATATTAATAGTGATTCAATCAAAAATAATATTTTAAATAAAATTTCTCCAAAATTTTAGTACCTCTCTTTGAAAAATAGCAACATCAAGTTTTTGAAACCTTACGTTGGAAAAGAACCACTTGCTCACACTTAAATCTATAAAATGACCCAATCAAATACTTCAATCATATAATATTGTAAAATCAAATATCATCATCGAGCACTTAATTGATCAATTTTTAATCCACTAGTCATCAAGTCACACCAATATACATCAAATAAACATTCCCAAAATACAAATATTAACACCCTTAAACTTGAGTCATTTATTCAAATTGATGAATAACTCATCGTTCCACTCGCCCAAAATGTCAACAGAAACATAGAAAATGTAGTTACGAAAACTAAATTAAACTAAAGTAAAACTCAGCATAGCTACTTTTATAACATAATGACCTAAAGACAAAAGCTATGCCATATATTTGATCAATATGCTCACAAAAATCAATATTGATGTCAAATCATTCATGAAATTCTACATGGCATTAGCTTAAGGTCTTTAGGCATCACAGCTTATCAATTAGATCGACTAAAAACCAAAGACATCAATGAAGTATTTCGTCAATAAAGTCTCAAAATAATAACAAACATGAATCAATAAAAGGATTATACTTGGGATCAGCTTAAGGCCATCAGCCAATCTAAATCAAACCATCTAAAAAATAACTAAAAACCATAATCTAAAGACAATATAACCAAAATATACTTCAAAAAAAAAATGAAATAGCCAAATATGGTGGCAATGTTTGATGAATATCAAAAAGTAGAGATGCTCTCCCATAAAATATTCTCAATCTTGTTCTAGTATGATGTTAGGTCTTTCTTCTTCTTCATCTCCACCTCCTTGCTAACTTGTCTCAAATTCTTCATCTTGAGCTCCTCTGGTCTTACCTCTGTGCTATTGATCTCTTTGATACGCGTACACAGATGGTATGTAATACTGACCTCTAGCAGACCATAATGCCATGCAAGTGGGCGTGGTAGCTAATTCCATGTACTCAATGTTGTGACCTTTAGTGCCTCACCGATGAGTGTCATGTTGTTGTGTAACACCAACTGACTGAATGTCCAGTACCATTGAAGCTCATTTCTTTCCTCTTCAATTATCGGTGCATTGCAAGCATATCTAAGTGGCAAGGGGATCAAAGAGGGGCTTATGAAGACTTGGGGCTAGCACAACTGTATGACCCATTCCCTGATGATGTCAAGCATGCTCTCTCACCATCTTATAAACATAATCTCTATTGATTCTACTTCAGGGATGGATCATCGACTCTCCAGGATCTATAAAAACACCTACTATAGTACAAAGATGAGTAATCAAACTAGCAGCATAAAAATTAGGTCGTCCAGACTGCCCACTCTCTAAAAACCCATCTCTAATCAAACTTCCCACATTTAGGAGTATCCCTGTCATGATTGCGTACACCAATAGCACCTTTTCCTTTTGAATGAAACTCACTGACTTAGAGCCCCAAATTCTACAATTGATAAAATAAAACCACAATTTTGCCACAAGTGACAATCCATGCCTTGAAAACTTCAATTCAACTAATTTTGTGGCATTAAGGTTCCAAGCCACATCAACTTCACAAAGGACATTTTTAGAGCTTCTATGTCCTTAGTCTTTTCATGCACGTATTCCATGTATTGGGTAGATGGAATAGGGGTTATTATATTCCAAAATAAGCATTAATCAAATCTGAGCTAAAGTCAACTAATACACCCCTCACCTTTACTTTCCCATCCTCTAAGTAGAATATATTACAATGTAACTCTTTCACCATTGTGTGTACCCAGGATAAACTACAAAATCAAATCTTTTCTAATGCCTTGCTTTAATATGAGTTTTTATCTCTTTCCTAACTCTCTCATAATCACTCCAATGCATGGATAAGTCAAACCCTCTCTCTCTTATAACCTCATATTTTTCATTATTAGTGAACAATGTTGTAGCCCGCTCACTTGAATGTTAGGGTTCGACCACTAGCTCATCATCCCCACTAGGCTCGCGCATCTTAATATCTCGGCTAGTTTCTTCCCCCAAACTTTTAACTTATGCAAATTTTTTTTTCTAATTTGAACAAAATGTGGCCAAAATTCAGAATTAATTTACAAACAATCCTTCAAGGCCATATTCACGGTCTTAAGCACATACAAGTTCAAAAATTTTACCCGTTTTCTTGGCCAAAATTTTCCTCCAAAAATTGTAAAAATTTGCCCCCTTAGATGCTTCAAATTTCTCCAAAAATAACCTTCTTGATTCTTGAATAGAGATTAAGGTGATAGATGATGGAGGATTATGGTATTTTTGGGGTGAAAATTGGATAAAACACAATAATTTTGATAGGGGTTGTAAAGGTTGTATAGTTAGGTTTGGGGTTAAGAAGAAATGGGGAAGAAGAAGAAGAAGGATGCTTTTTAAAATTTGCTTCTATTCATTTTCGTGTCGCAACATCGTTATTCTCGATGTCGCGATATCGCTTGATCTGTTAACCATTCGCACCTCGATATCGCTTGATTTGTCTGACCCATTCGGGCTCGTGTCTTGTTCATGTCTGACCTGTTTACTATTGACAGAGAGTATCAGCCTATTTAACAATTACATAACTTGTGATCCATTTGAGTCAAATTCTCAAATTTTGATTATTTAATAATTCAAACAATTATTAATACTAACCTTATTATTATAATTATAATTTAAAACGCATAATTAAAATTATTGAAATTTTTTGGATAATATTTAAAATAATTATTATGTTTGATTTAATAATCTAATATTAATTCTATAATTCACAATCTTAAAATATACTATATTAAATTATAATAAAATAAAAATTTCAGCAAAATCTATTCATACAGTAACTTAACGGGTTATCGTGCCAACCCACGGGTTGACTCAACCTTATATGTTTAATTTCATGTCATAAATGGGTTGACCCAACAATGACCCGATAAATTTTGGATTGTGTCATAATCTGTTAATTTCGTGTCATGGTCATATCGTATTATCGGTTCGTGTCAGAAATTGCCAGGCCTACCCTCTCATGCCTCGATATCGCGACATTGAGAATTTGATGTCGCAACATGGACTTCAAGTAAATTTTCAAAACTTACAGAAGTTCATATTTGGTGTTGTGACATCAAAATTGATGTCCATATATCAAATTGATAGAACCATATTTTAACCCGTACTTGGTCTAGAATGGGATGATGTCGCGACATGGGAAATCTAATGTCGCGACATCAACCCATTCTTCTACAAGGTGCATTTCCAATACTTAGCCAATTTTTCTCCAATCGTTACCATTTTCTTCCAAGTCCATTCATCACCTGTAAACGTCAAAATAGCAAATGTATGTTGTAATGGTACAAATTGGTAATCAGTAGTTGTATTGTAGTTTAATGGATAGTAGGTGTTTATTGTAATGCATAGGTAGATGTGGTCCCTAAATGTCTACTAAATTGATGGTGGCAGGTAGAATATGACATTGTAATGAAAGCTTTTGTGGATGGGACCTACTATAAAATGCCTTATTTTGTGTTGATGTTAAGAACTTCATGCGTTGTTTGAATTGTTATGCTCAAACTATAAATGACTTTTGCAGTTGATGAATGGAAATAAATAACACTTAACATAATCTATGAAGTAGAGAAGATACACTTCATATATTAATGAAATGGTCAATAAATACACATATTTGCCAACAAAATTACATATTAAATCATAGCATAAATTTTGTCCCATTTAGAGTTACGATTGCACAAGTACATATATCCCTATCCATCTATTTTCCATATCCAAAAGATAAACAAAAGCGTATCATTTCCAACAATAACCATATTCACTTCCAAAACATAAGTAGTACCATTTGAACATCAAACACACAAGCAAAAAAATAGGTTTTAGTAGCCTGTCAATAATATCATAATGTGTTCATTTGGCAACTCTGCTTCTCCTTGATCTACCTTTTCATCTTCTAACCTTAAAGGGAGGCTCTTTGCCAAGGTAGGCATAATTTGAATTAATCATTGCCTTATCAGCTTCAATTAGTCTCTTTTTGTTTTGAGCAGCAATTTTATGGACAGTTGTAGAAGGGGTGTGTCTACTGGTTCTTGGTTCTGTGTTACCAAGTGGTTGAGGTGCACAAACAGGTATCTGCCTTCTTCTTGGTTGACTTGTCTTTCTCTTTTTGCACCATACAAGAACATTGCCATTATTCCTTAAACTCACTATTTGCATAATCCCCATCAGCACTTGCATTAGAAACTATAGAAGCCTCCTCAGCAACAGCAACAGAACCAGCACCAGCACCAGTAGTACTAGCATTAGTCTCCCCACTACTTGTCTCCCCAGCACTTGCAATAGCTTCTTTAACACCTGTACCAACTGAAGTAGTTTTCTCAATACCTTTACCACTTGCAACATCTTCTTCAGCACCTGTACTACGTGCACCAGTTTCCTCAACATCTCCACCACCTGCAACAGCTTCTTCAGTACCTCCACCACCTATGGCAACTTTCTCAGCACCTCCACCACCTACAGCAACTTCTTCAGCACGTCCACCACCTTTAGTTGTTCTTCTATTTTTTACCTATAATAAATTGATTGTTAGCTTATACTTAATTGTGAGATACCAGAACTAGCAGTTGACTTGTGGAACACATTTCAAAGATTCTAAACTTACTGGTCCATTAGTTGTTTTGGATGTGTTCCTCTTTCTCTTTTCATGCCTGTGTACCCTATTCAGCTCTATTTATGTCTTGATCTATCCCTTCATATCCTTCTGGTACTACATTTTCTTCAATCACAAACTTGCATGTCTTAAATTGTGGCCTGCTTGTTTACATTTACTACAATGGATGACCACGTGCTTCCTCAATTTTTGAACACTAGTTTTTTTTGTTGACTTTCTTGTCCTCTATTGGATCCTTTCTTCTTGCCTTCCTGGGTCTACCAGCCTACACACATGGAATTGGTGAATCTAAATCCACTTCATCAGACAATGGCCACAAATCTTTCCCATTAGTAGGCTGTAAACCATTATCATAAATCTCCAAAAATAGATCTCTGCTATAGCAAGGATCTGCATAGTAGTGTGGGTCTTTATTGTTCCTATATATGAACGCAATTGCATGACAGCGAGGCAAACTAGATATCTACCACAGTTTACAGCCACATGTTCTATTGCAAAGATTAACAGCATAGTGCTCCCCTCTGTGCCTTTGCACCTCATATGAAAAGAACCACCCTTTCCATTTGACAACGGCTTCCACTGCCTTGAAATCTTTACCATGTCCTCAATAATTTGCCTAATTGCTGGACCCATAGGCCCATGACATTTTCTCATCCATGTACTCCTATCTTCAATTCTAGTCATCAAATTTTTCCTGATTGTTTCAAGAATGCTGATAATGGGGCTGTCCATAGCCTCTAAAATATGGGAATTAAAAGACTCACATATATTATTCATTATCATGGCACATTTGGTGTGATGTGAGAAGAAAGCCAAGCACCAATTCTTAGGAGGTGGTGCTTTCCTGACCCAAGCAAATGCTTCTACATCATAGTCATTCAATTCCCTCATTTTCAGCTCATACATCTCCACATTATTGGAAATAGCAACACTCCACAGCATATTCTATAGAGTTTTACCAGGGAGCTTTTCTTGAAATTCCTGTACATGTGTTGCACACAAAACCTATGACTTGAGTTAGGCAATAGCTCAGTTATAGCACTAGCTAGAGAACCCTATACATATGAAGAAAAAAAAACATGAGAACATTGTATAGTTTTTTCAATATCAAATAAGGAAATTTAAATTACCTTTTGTTGGTCAGACATAAATATGTAATGGCTTGAATTTTCAATTTCAAGATCTCTTATTAACAATTCCAAGAACTAGTACCATTATTCCCTTGCTTCCTTTTCAACAACAGCCCAAGCAATAGGCTACCAGCCATTGTTGGGATCCACCCCTATTGCTGTTAAACGTTGACTTGGATATGGTCCCTTGGTGTGGCATCCATCAAGGCTTACGATAGGCCTGCATCCAGTCTTAAATCCCTTCTTCAGTGGACCCAATGCACAATAAAATCTCATAAACCTTGGATTGCACCCAGGCTCTCTAAATAGAGTATACATTACCTCTACAGTAGTATCAATTAGACCTCTTAAACTCTGGAGCATATCTCCATATCAACTATACTGCTCATCTGCCGAACCTTTAATCTCTTTAACTGCTATTGTTAGTGCCTGTTGTATGCTTTATCTCAACCAATTTCAGTTTGCTAATCTTCATCCACAGTCTACCTTAGCTGTTTCATGGGCATTTTTAGGTTTGCATTTATTCTGTCCATGTATCTTTGTGCCAACCATTTAAATGTAACCCTTTATTTTTTCAGCAATGATTGCAGTTGGTGTGCTAAAGATTCATGGATTTTGACAATAAGGTGATGTGTCCCAGGAGATTTCACATCTGAAACATACACAAACCACTTGCAAGGTTATTTGCATTTGGCTCTCATTCTATCAGTGTCTCCTGTATACATATAAATATCCTTTCCATTCACTATTGAATAGTTGTCAATTACTTCCTTAAACTCCTACTTATTGACAAACTTTATTCCCAACCTAAATGTGGAATTTGTCATGTCTCTATCACCTCTGAAATTTGTGTATGTAGGTTGCTCTTCATCATTAGATGAACCAGGATTGCTATTCAATTCCCAACGTTGAGGATCACTCAAAAGATGATCTACAGACTCAATCCGGTTCAACATGCTTATCTTCAGTGTGTGCCCTTGCTTGCTTAGCACCAGTAGACCCAGCAGCATATGAACATTCAAATTCAGCACCTGTACCTTGGTTTGAAGTTGCTTCTTGTGCTGCATCTTGGTTTGAAATTGCTTCTTGTGCTGCACCTTGGTTTGAAGCTACTTCTTGTGCTTCACCTTGGTTTGAAGCTACTTCTTATGCTGCACCTTGGTTTGAAACTGTTTCTTGTGCTGAATCTTGGTTTCAAGCTGCTTCTTGTGCTGCACCTGGTTCCTCATCAAGTACTTGACTCTCAAGTAGAGGCTTACCATAGTCCATGTAGTCATCTCTACAAAAGTTGGAATACCCCTCAAATTCCTTTTCATCACAGCTACCACCATCTTCACTTGTATAATGACCTTCAAAATCACTCATAAATGAATTACCATCCACATCAGCCTCATTGGCCCCCTACCATTTACATCACCCTCAGTTGTCTGACCATTTAGTCTCCGTATTACCATTCTCAATGTTCCCCCCACTATTTGCTTCAGCCCCACCATGTTCCATATTTGCATCACTTATAAATGACTCACCATGCATATCAGCCTCACTGGCCCCCCACTACTTATACCGCCCTCAAGTACCTCACTACCCTCAGTGGTCCCACCATTTACATCTCCTTCATTGGTCTCACCATTCACATCAGTCTAAATTGCACCAACATTCACACCATTCTCACTAGTCCCACCGTTTAGTTCTGCATTATCATATTTACGTGCCTCTAAAGCATACATTATAGGCTTCCTAAAGAACATTTTATTAGCTCTTGCCCTAACAATCTAAGGTCTCTTTGTACCACCCTCCTCAACAATTTCTTCTAGGACTAGACTACTTTTTTCTCATATTTGAACACCAAAGGCTAATCAAGTTTCAACTTTTTTACTTCTTCTTCTGTCAAGTGATCACAATATAACTCCATCACTTTGTCATCGGCTACCCAACTAAGAAATTCATTCAATATTCTCATCTATTTGTAACTGTTTCAACCCATGACTATGGTCACTATTTGGGTCTATGTAATATTGGTGCCTTATGCCCTAGTTTCTTTAACATCAGGTTAATATCATGCAATGAAAACTTCTCCCGATCACAAATATCTATGTGGTCAACTAACCCATAGCAGTAACTTTTGTATTTGTCCCCTATTATTCTACCCCTATGGTGAAGTCTAATTGTAAACAAACTACTTCCAGGGACTGCATTTTGAAAACAATGTATTAAAAACATGAAATTCTAACAACATATTATCAGTTAACCCTAAATAATATTTAAATATGTTAAAGCAAACAAGGAAACAAATTTATTATGGCTTGTGAATGAAACCCTAAAAATAAATAAATATAAAATCCGTGACCACCGAAAAATCTATGAGACAAAAAATTTATACACATGTAAACCACTCAAGCAACATGGTGGAAGACCACCTTGGTCATCTTAGCCCCCACAATAATTTAAAAAACCCTAAAATCTAAACATGCAAAACACTACAAACAAACATCAAAATGTACAGTCACAAAGTCAAAACAATCATTCTTTTGCCCACAGATACAAAGGATTAATGCATTCTTACCATATATCATATAGGGATCCCAATGCTCCTCTTGCCTTCGTATTATCCAGTTTACTTCCATTAGATTTGGCAGGGCCATCACTTAGGAATGATTTCTATGAGATATTTATCACAAATTTGTCAAAAATTGAAGACTAAACGAAAAGGAAAAACCAATTTCGAGAATTTTCCTCAAACCCCTTTCTGATGATTTGGTAAATTGCAGTGTTAATTAAGTGAAGCATTGATTAGTAGAAGTTAATAAAGAAAGTAGTCATTTGACGAATTTGCCCTCGTAATACATCACACTGAAGGCACGCTCCTTTGACTGACGCCCACTTAATGATCTAAATAGATAGAATAAACACTGGACGACTAAATTAATAGTTGAGTGACCATATTGGCCACAAAAAAAAAATGGATATAGGGCAATTTCAGTAACCATTGAAAGTTTAATGGACTGTACAGCCTTTTACCCTACATATAACTACTACACTAGTATAATGAAATAATCGCCACAGCTTTTCCTTATGATTGTTTGAACATCACAACTTCAAATAATGTAATGTTATTTTCAACTAGAAAGAAAGTATTAAAAAATAAATTACATGAAAACGAATAATTATACTACAAAAAGTTACAACTAGAAAGAAAACAAACATTATAAAAAAAAATAGTATATTTATGAACACTTTCATTCGTTAAAAAAATAAATAAAAATAACAATATAGTCACAATCAGGGGCGAAGCCACATAAGGGTGAGGGTGGGAAATTGCCCCCTCAACTTTGTGAAAATAGAAAATTAGCCTAACAAATTCTAGAATTTTTTAAACTTATCTTATGATTGCACCCCTAAATTGCTTAAAATTGATCTCTTTTCATGCCTTGCTCCCTAAAAAAACTATAATTGTTTAATTACTTTTTTATCACACAACAATTTATAAATATTTCGTATACATAATATGCTAATTCTCATAAACAATATTCACTAGTTCTATTGGCACACTCTATATGTGTGCACAATTATAGAAAAAAATAAAAAATAAATTTGAATTAAATAGAGAGTTATAAAAAGTTATTGAATTAGATAGTAGTTGTGGAAGTTATGGGCATGAATTTTTTTTTTCAGAAAATTACACCAAAAAAGGCTCTTCTATTATAGAAAGTAGTAATAATACAACAAAACAATGATATTGATTATTTATTATTTTACCATAAATCTAATCAACTTCCAAGTTATCAAATTTATGTAATTGTATTTTTGTTTATCATTAACATAATTTCTCCCTTACTATATCGTTAAAAAAAAAAAAAAAATGCCGCTACTGACTATGGGGACTTGGCTTCACCCCTAATCATGATTGTAATAGAAAAAGTGAGTTAATAATGCTTTGCCCTATGAACTAGGTAGGTAATTATACTTTGCCTTCTAAACTAAAATAATATGATACTTTGCACCCATTCATATTATCCATCCTTTAAAAACTTTAAAATATCAAAAAAATATAGTTAAACAACTAAAATATCCTTAGTATTATATTTTAATTTTTTTTATATATTTAATTTTGATGCTCGATAATTATAAAAGAATTAGAAAAAATAAAATATAATAACAAATTGATACTTTGACTTTAGGAAGTGAATATGTGAAAAAATATTAAATTATATTATATCAGATTTCTCAATTTGCACCGGTTAAATTAAATATTAAAAGTTCTGTCTATTTAGAGATATAAAAAAAATCATGTGTTTTTATAAGAACTGTTAAACCAAACATTTGAAAAAAAAAATTAAAAAAAGAATTGGGAAGCAACAAAACGTTGATGCTAGAATTAAGGATATGAAATGGTCAATGATCATTTCACGTGATCATACTTGCAAGTTGCAAAAGATCAATTGCCATGCAGTTGAAACGGAACAATATAACGTGGCTGAAATATTAGCATGACTTGACCACTTCATGCAGTTAACAAAGATTAAACATGGCCACATCCCATAAGTCGCAACATAAATGCATTGCCACGAAATGTCACAACATAAATGCATTTTTTGTCTGCTCAAAAAAAAAAAAAAAAAAAAAAAACCTTCAGCATCGATCTATGATGAAGGGAAGTAGCGGGCAACAAAACAAGGCTTGGAAACTCTATAAAGACTAGAGGCAGCAAGGAAAAAAAAAAAGCCAGGAAACATTTTGGGGTAGAGACATTAGAGAGGCTAGTCAAGCATTATTGGCAAACAAAAAAGAAAAAAAGTGATAGTAAAAAAAAAAAAAAAATGAGTCTATTTACACAAAAATAGGGAAAATCTTAGAAGAAGTATGGAGAGTAAGAAGTTTGAATACAACAAAATTCTTCAAATCAATTTGGTAACATACGAATAGAATTTTTCTGTCTTTCTAACTTTTAGTTTTCTCTCCGTGATTAATTTTCCCATTGTTTTCACTCACTGCTGGTATTTTTAGTCTCCAATAAGAAAAGGTCAATGTTCTTTTAAAAAGAGGGACAGTAACCCCACGTTTGGTACGCATGAATGGGTTGGAATGGAAATGTCATTCCAGGCAGAATAAGTTTCTATCCGGAATAGGTAAGAATACTTACTCTTACTTCAATGTTGATAATTTAAGTCACAATGGAATGTGTGTTTTATTTCATATTTAGTATATTTTTTTAGATGTTAAAATATAATGGATTTTAAATAAATAAATAAAAAAAAGCATTTCTCCCTTTTGTTTTATTCATGAACTATTTCTATAATGAATAAAATCTGTGTATTTTGCGTTAAAACTAAAAAAATACAAAATTATATTAATTTTTTTTACATTCAAATAATTAAATTGTGCAACTTAATTATTTGAAGGTAAACAATTTAATTATTTGAACATAAATAAAAATTTAATATAATTTTGTAACTTTTTAACATTATATTGTATAATCTAACTACAATCAATGATAAAAAATTATAAATAATTATATTATGCATTCAAATAATTATATTGTACAATTTAACAATTTATCCTAATAATAAAAAATTTAAAAAATGCATATTGAATTTATTTTACATTCAAATAATTAAATTATATAATCTAACTAATTATATAATATCTTATTCATTTATAAAGTAATTAAAAAATTGAATAAAATTTGAAAATAATTAGATAAATTTGACATCCCATAAATTTTTCTTTTTAAATTGGAGTCGGGAAGGGCTTTCCTCAAGTTTTTTTGAGGAATGGCTTTCTAGGATATAATGGGGATGAGCTTTCCTTATGGAATGGCTTTTTCAACTTAAACTTTTTATACCAAACATGAAAGAGAAAGAATAAATTAGAAAGGTGTTTCTATTCCACTCCAGTCCTGCGTACCAAACTTGGGGTAAGAGTTTGATAAACTTGTATAAAATCTACTAAAAGTCAAATTCTTTATTAGTGGTTGTTTGATCCCATATCTCCTCAAAGTTAGTAGTTTTTATTTGCCAACTTTTATTCAACTTTGTGCACACTTAAAACATATTTCGACATATGAGATTATGTAATTGTTTCTTGTAAGATTCATTGTTGGCTAACAAAATTACTACTACTATCCAAAATTTGTTCAAGCAATATAGAAAGTAGGCACTTGGTTAATACATATATGTGTTCAAAATATTTTATTTTAATACATGTATGTGATTGTAGTCTTGAAATCTTCATGCATGTTTATCCTGGATTAGTTATTCCAGAATGGCTTTATGTGCCAAATTTGCCTTTAGTGGCTAAAAAAATACTAATGAAGTTAACTAGCAGAATTAAATCAAATTGGATCTATTCCCGTTTATGCTTTCGTGGTATTCAAATGTCTAATCTAGCTTCTTAAAAATAATTCAAGGCAAATTAAATAGTTTTAGTGCCCACATATTTTCTTTACTCTTTAAAATTATTTTAAGGTGACAAAACAAATCTATTGGTTTTAGAGACCAAAATTACCTGTTAAGATCAAATTTGACCTTCGTGCCCTAAATTTATCTTTCAAAACACCAAATTAAATTAATTGATCTTAATATCTAAAATTGCCTTTTAAAGCAATAAATTAAATTAATTGGTTTCAATACCAAAATCACCTTCTATGATAATAAATTGACCTTAGTGTCTAAAATTATATTTTAAAACATTACATTAAAGCAATTGGCTTTAGTGTTGCTGTTTAAAACATGAAATCAAATCAATTAACTGTAGTGTCCAAAATTACCTTTTAAGGTAATAAATCGAATTAATTAGCTTTGGTCTTCGTGCCCATGTTGCCATTTGTGGTAATATTAAATAAAGACATGAATTGAATAGGTTTTTGAACTCGTCTAAACTATTTTGCCTCAAATGGCCAAATTTTTATTTAAATATCAATTGCCTTAAAAGGCCAAAAGAATTGATATTAAAAAATAATAGTTTGCCTAAAACTATGTGTGGCTTGATTATAATTTGGATACGTAGAAAACCCCTTTAAAAGGTTCAATTGCAAGAATTACATTAAATATATTATTTTGTGGAGTCTTTCTATCAACCAAAGTTCATTTGAATAAAAAAATAAGTCAAATTCAAGTAACCCGTCATAAAGTTTAAAACTGGCTAAAATTAATTTATTTTCCCATTAAACTCAAAACAACACCCGACAAACGAGTGAATTTTTATTCACACGAATTGCGTGAGTTTTGATTTCGATGATGGGTACGTAGCCAGCCTAAAAATATTTCCTAGGTGCAACTCTAAAAATAAAAATTATTTAAATTCTCCCTATTCTCGCTTGTTTAGGTTGGGAGTTGATTAAATTAATTTACAATTAGAGTGAAAAGGTATTTCTCTCAAATGTATGGATGTAATTAAGAGATTTAATAAAATTCGCATGAGCAAATTATACGAGTGAGATCAAGTTGAACGAGAATTTAATTTATAAAAATTAAATTTTTGCCAAGACAGAAAATACACTGTTACACAATACCTTTAAAGAAAAATTTTCAATAGAAAACAAGTCTAATACTTGAGAATTTTCAACCACCATAGTTAAATATTTAAATTCGAAATAATATAAAATAAAATCCAAAAATTTTAAAAATTTAAAAAAAATATCAACATATAGATGTGTATTAAAATAATATATAGTTTATTTTTTTATTTTTAAATAATTATCACACCAACATCAAAATTTAAATACATAAAAATAAAATATTTAGTACTAAAGATATTTTAGTCATTCAACTAAATTATCTTGAGTAATTTCTGAAATTGCGCTTGTTTTGAAAATCATTCTTTTTCGATACTGATTTGAAATTGATGGTTTTTAAAACAATTTTCAAAACAAGTACAATTTCAAAAATTTCTCAAATTATCTTGATGATTTTAAAATTATTAATAGATGAATAGTGTCAATAGGGATAAAGTGTATGCTATTTTAATTTAGGGGATAAAATATAATTACCCTCCTAATTGAGGAGGCAAAGTGTTATTAACCCAAAAAGAGATAGCATCCATACCAAACAAAGATTTTAAGTCTTATAAATCTATTCATTAAAGTAGATTTCAAAAAACTTAAGAAAAATATAAATTATATTCAAAATTTTCCTTCTCTTTATCGAGACATGCAACATTCATATATAAAATAATAACTAGATTAAATAATTTTTAATTCTTGAAATATAAGATGTAATGGGTGTTGGTTGGTTGGCCATTAAATAAAGGTAATTTGGGTATAAAAATATATGGTAGTGTAAATTTAGGTTTTTTGATTGATAAAAAAAAATAGAGTGTGAATAAGATTTTTAGAGATGTGTAAATATCATTTGCCAAAAATAAAACAATAAGGAAAAAAAAAAAAAAAAATCAAACTTCACAACCCGGGGTTGGACCCCTCCAGCCATGAAGTCAAGTACCACCCGTTAGCAAAGTCAGCAAAACCAAGCTCCCTCCCCCAATTCCCCTTGCGTGTACTCCATGTGTTCATCATGTTCCACAATTAAACAAACCAAAAAATGCAAAAAAAGAAAAAAAAGAAAAGAAAACCTTTCAAGACAATCAACTAAATTGTTTCATTAGTTGATCATTCTTGAATTTTCATGGCTATTAATTATTAAAGAAAGAAAACACTCTTAAGCAACTTCAAAAAATCGCTTTTTCTTTCTCTTCCTCTTTCTGGATTCTTGTGGAATATCTACTACTACTACTTTCTCTGAATTTCCGCTGAAGTCTTGGAGCTGTAGCAAGTGATTCATTGTTCTTCTGAGTGAAGGTAATAGAAAAATTCTTCTTTATTTTTTCAGTCCCAACTCCCTACATTTGTAGTTTATACAAAAAGTGGTTGAAATTGGAAATTGTGTTGTTGGGATTAACTGATTCAGTGTTTCTTTAAACGGGTTTTGGGTAGTTTTTGCTTTCTTGGTTTTGGTTGATTGGAATTGTTTATACTTCTTGGTATAAAGGGCTTGTGAGTTTTATTTGAATGGTTTCATTTCTTGCATAATAAGCTGTACTTTGAATGTTTTTTTCGTTAAACATGTTCTTGAAAATGAAGAGGATGCAACATGGAAGAGACTGGATCAGTGAATTGAATTTAATGAGTGAAATTGAAATGAATATTTTCAGTTTTGTTTTATTGGGGATTTAGATACTAAGAATTAAATATTTACTCTTTAAATAACTGATGTTGATGAAAAGATCTTGGATAATTTCATAACCAGAAAAATAAAGGAACAAATTATACTAGGGATAAAGTTATATTTTTATTCTTTATAATTCTCTACTGAATTAGTCATTCTGATTGAACATTTCAGAAAGCTGCTCTAAGTATGGAAATCATCACTTGCCATGCTACGTATTGCCAGTATATTGTAAAATTTAGAGGGCATGCTGTTGAGAAAAGCCTAAGTTCAAATCAAGCAAAACTTTGCACTTTTAAGGAGAGAAGTTTGATGTCTTTTGTAAACAAGTCTGAGCTCAAGCTTCTGAGATATTCTTATCTTGATCAATTAGCCATAAGGAGGCTTGGAAGGACTCACACTTTTAGGACACTAAGATTAAGCTCTTAAGGGATTTGAACATGGTGATCCAAGTGTCTTGAGTGAAAGTTTAAACTCCTTTGTACTTGATGCTGAACAGGATGTTAGTGGTAGTGACAAGTCAGTACCTAAGGTCTTGATCCCTAGTTTGCCTGACCAAAAAAAGGGTGAATCTGTTGCTTCAATTTCCAGTTGTTACTGGGAATGGAAACCAAAAATGAATGTTTACTATGAGACAGCGGGATCTGAGAATGTTGATTCTCCTCCTGTTCTCTTTCTTCCTGGTTTTGGTGTTGGTTCCTTCCATTATGAAAAACAATTAAAGGATCTTGGTCGTGACTTTAGAGCATGGGCGGTGGATTTTCTTGGGCAAGGCTTGTCATTACCATGTGAAGATCCGACTCGACAGACAAGGGATGCCGATCAAGTAAAATCAGATGTGGATAACTTTTTGTGGGGTTTTGGAGATGAGACTGAACCATGGGCAAAAGAACTTGTTTATTCTGCTGATCTATGGAGAGACCCAAGTCCGTTACTTCATAGAAGAGGTATCCTTTGATTTACTACTTGCATTATCTAAGAGTATTTATGAGATCATTATGTCGAGCCTGTGGTGTCGTGGTTCTATTGTTTGATCATGTAGCATCTTGTGTTGGTTTTTCTTTGTATTACTCACTGTAGACTGCTTTATTTATATCTATCAACACATTGAGAGTTTAAGATTAAACTGGCAGTGTGCATGTATTTTGCCTTCGGTGATATGTTATGAAAGTTTCTGAGCACTTCTATATTACACTTATGAAGAATGAAGATACTAAACATCATTGGGTCTCAATAAGGTTCCTACTATGCAATTCAAGTGAAGTACAGCTTTCTATGAGGTTTTTTATCAAGCATTATGTGTAGAGGAATGAGATTTTCCGCATACTATGTTTAGAGAAGTGCCCTTCATCACATTAACTACTCAATTCTAGTTTATGTTCCTAATCTAAGATGGCCATATAAGAAGATTATGACAATATTCAAAGTCTGCATGTAGCGAATTGCAAAATCAATCTTCAAACTCTCCATCCAACTATTTTGATCAGGTTTACCGTGGGATCCTTACTTGAGTAACTAAACATTAGCATGCTTTAGAAAGAAAGGGACCAAATATCAATAGTTTGGCTGGAAAACATTGGTTTCTAGCAGAAGGATTAGGAAAGTTGAGGCATTTTTCTTGATGACTGGAAGACTTATTGTTCTTATAGCTGAAATAAGTAAACTTACTTTCCATTTGATCCATAAAGGGATTCCATTGTGTTCCTTGATAGTTGTTTGAGTGTCAGATTTTTGTCATTATTTTGCAAGGTTTTGAACTAAGTCACATATGTAAAGAGTCAATTATCTGATAACTGAGATTTATTTTATGTATTCCTTGATCACAACTTGTATCACTTGTATAAATACTTTGAAACTCTTGTTTGACTAGGACTGATCTTCTACCTACGTGCTTATTCTGTAATTCCTTGTGTAGTGCAAATTTAACAGCATCTCATGATCGTCTTACAGATTTGTGTCAAATCTGCTGTGCTACAGAAGCACAAATTTGCCTTGACATTTCAATTATATTGCCATCATATTACCTCTGGCACCGATTTGCTCAAACTGGTGCTACTTCTACCCTTAATCATGTATTGCTTGGTTGTCTTGATGTCTGCAGTTTGCCGCCAATAGCAGAGCATCAATTTTTTTTTTTTTTTTGGTTAAAGTCTAAAAACCATACATACCTACACCTCGTAAATGTCATTTATTAGCTATGTACTAGTGACTGTGGAAAGTTACTTAAAATTACTGAGAAAAGCATCCTTTTCACTAATTAATTATCATATAAGGTCAAATAGAGCTTAATTAATTGGAGAATAAACTCACCTGTGTCATATCTGTGTTGGAAAAGAAGCATGGACATTGAATAAAGCACGCTAAAGTGCTAGTTTTTCACAATATTGTTCTGGATCCATAAAGTTTTATTTATATACTAACACAGTGGTTGTCCTTCCCTTCAATTTATTTTACTTCTAATAATCAGTCTCAGTCCTGGAGAATGAGTGACACAATCAAATTTTTTTCCTAATAGTTTGCACTGGAAATTGCACAATAACAACACAGTATATGTTGATGAAATGGCAAATATTGCCACTGAAATATATCGACCACAAATGCATCATAAATATTTAATCTGGTAAAATTCTTGTAACCTAACGCAGAAAACCTGTAATTCCAGATGTGTGATGATACAAAAAGTGACCCGCCAATAGCAAACGGACACGTGGCATGACGGAGCAATCAACTCTGTTCTTCTAAATACACTTCCAAACAACGAGCAAGTAGCTCATCATACAAATAGCTCATCATACAAATCGACCATGTTTGGTCGTTCAATATCTAGTTAAACTTGTCAGGTCGCCGGTCATCCGAGGAACCCGGTCGATTTGCTTGACCCGGTCCCAGAAAAGACACATGTCAACCCCTATAAATAGGAGTTGCCCCTCATTGTACAGGAGCTAAGGTACAAACTACTAAATTAAATTCCATTTGCATATGTTGTTCGTGCAACGGTACTTTACTCATCAATTGGCGTCGTCTGTGGGAACTCAATAACTAACTAGCCCAATTCTATACGTTCGAGCAAAAAAGATGAAGAATCGTTTACATAAAACATGAAATACTAGCAGAAATCAAGGCCGAAATAATGAATCCGTTCATCATGACTCTTACTATCCTGAAATTGAGGCCCTCAGGAAGAACAGGCACCACCAAGAGAGGGAGTGCTTGAGTTCCTTATCAACAACTTTCAGGCTTTTAAAACTTTTGTAGAAAATCAGCAGCGTGACACTATGACAAATCTACATAGTCGAAGACCAATGGGAGAGGATACAGAAAGTAGCTCACATCACCAAGATCTTGCCCAGTCGCACACTCCCCGGAGAGAAGGTTCAGTTTTTGATTGAATTGGACTACATCCACAAACGAAGGTTGAGCCAGTCATGCATCCTGTTGCTGAACAAATTTTAGCTCCAGGTGAAGATGTCTTGATGGCCAAAATGGAACGGCGCATTCAAGAGCTCTTGAGAAAGACTACTAGTGCTGCTGAACTTTTGACTGCTGACAAGGATCCTTTCGTATTGCCATTCAGGCCAAACCGATCCCTCCTAATTTCAAGCAGCCTAATGTTGATGCTTACAAAGGAATGGCAGTTACCAGGCTCTATGGATACTCCGACGCCTTCACATGCAAGCTATTTGCAACTACACTAAGAGACTCGGCCCAAAAATGGTTTAAAGAACTTTCTCCTTGTTCGGTTGACTCTTTTGCCGATCTTGCCAAAAAGTTCTTGCACCATTTTATGAGTTGGAAGACAATTCAGAGAGAGGCCTCGCACCTTTTGAATGTTTGGCAGCAGCCGGATGAGTCTTTGAAGCAACACATTAGAAGATTCAATGACGAGGAGGTGCACATCCGAAACGCTGACGAAACACTCCTAATTGCTGCCTTCATGACTGGAATAAAGCCGAGAACATTCAATGCTAATTTGGCCTCAGAGGTTTCAAAGACCTTTAGAGAGCTCCTTCAGTGCGCAGACAGTTACCTTC
Organism: Cinchona pubescens; assembly: GCA_025175665.1. Classification (NCBI taxonomy): domain Eukaryota; kingdom Viridiplantae; phylum Streptophyta; class Magnoliopsida; order Gentianales; family Rubiaceae; genus Cinchona; species Cinchona pubescens. Next base: position 398,727 of record JANKKI010000414.1, read on the forward strand.
GAGGAGAAGAGTCCAATTGCGCAAAGACAATTGAACGACCCCAAGGACAAAGGCAAAAAACCCTAGAGTGCTCCTCTGACCAGAGGCAAGATCGAAGGTGACGACCAAATGAAGGACCAAGCTCTCAGAATGTTCGCTCAGATGCTCTAGCAGGGCGAATTGCTCTTCTTGAACCGGTCAATTATGGAATGACCCGGGTTTTACCTGATGAAAATCTCACTCCTGTTAACACATCTTGAAAAGAAATTCTGTATCAAATTCGGCATACCAGAATCATAACCATCCTGAGTATCATCGTAGGGATCGGATTAAATATTGTGCCCATCACAAAGATCATGGCCATGATATGGAGGACTGAAACGATCTCAAGATTGAAATTGAAATGGCTATGAAGGATGAATTCTTGCATGAGTATATCCTTTCCGAGCTGAAGAACAGTTCCGGCGTAATCAAAAGCGATCCCCCCAGCGGAACGATAACCGACCTCCTCGGCCTAGCTACAACAGGGAACAGAATCCTCGAAACGATCGACGGGGACCTCCACAGGATAACAATGACATGGCTGGGGTTATTGAGACCTAGCTGGAGGAAATACTAGTGGCGGTTCGTTGAACAAAAGAAAGCGCTACGCCCAACCGATTCCTCCTGGAGATGTCATGCCGAAAAAGCCCAAGCCTCATCTAGACATTTCCTTCACTGACAAAGATCCAGTTCCCGATCGGTATCCGCATGCCGATTCCATTTTCATTCATATAAAAGTGAGGGATTTCTGAATTCACAAGGTTTTCATTGATAGTGGAAGTTTAGTAGACATTATCTACTGGCATGCGTGGGAGAAGATGGGCATTAGTAAAGAGCATGTTTGACCTGTCCGAACCCCTCTGGTAGTATTTATTGGAGATTCTGTACATACCGAAGTGTCATGACAGGATGACACTACCTTTGACTCTTCAAGAGCCCTCTTACTCCTGGACGGAAATGATCAACTTTATGTTAGTTAGAAAAGCTTCCTTATACAATATGATTCTTGGATGACCTTCCCAATAGCTGTTTGTTATATTCTCTTCGGTTTACCATCTGGGAATCAAGTTTGTGTTAAGGGATGGAACTAAAGGATGCATTTGGGGAGACCAATAGGAAGCCCGAGAATGTTACATGATGTCACTACATCGAAACACTTTAATGGATCAACCTAAACGAAGCCTCGGCACGGACGAGGGTCAAACGAGCAAGATGGCTAATAATCAAGACGACGACCCAAAGCCTAAGCCACCTGAAACGGTTACTCGAACAAAGTTTGGGATACCTGTGGACGAAGTCTCCTTTGACCCTGAACATCCCGATCGTAAGCTCCAAATTTGTGTAACTTTGCCTTCAGCCCTCAAGACCAACCCACTAAAACTGCTTTTATGAATATCGTGATATATTTGCTCTAGCTTGGTCACTCGAAGACATGCCTGGCATACCCCGTGCTATCATTGAACACAGACTAGACATAGACCCAACACGTAAGCCGATCAAGCAGAAGAAAAGACTTTTTGTACCCGAACGAAGCCAAGTTATTGAAGTAGAAGTAGATAAGTTGCTTGCTGATCGAATCATCCAAGAAATTTTGTATCCAACTTGGCTCGCTAATCCTATACCTGTGCCTAAGCCAAACTTGAGCTGGCGAATGTGTGTTGATTATACAGATCTTAATAAAGTCTGTCCTAAAGACAGTTACCCTTTGCCTCGGATTAATATAGTAGTTGATGCATTTGTTGGTTTTGAATTAGGTAATTTCTTAGATGCATACAAGAGATATCATCAGATTTTCCTCGACAAAGAGGATAAAGAAAAGACTGCCTTCATCACTAATAAAGGTACTTATTGTTATCAGACCATGTCGTTTGGACTAAAAAACGCCGAAGCAACCTACCAATGGCTAATAAATAAATTATTCAAGTTCAACACCAGATCGGAAGAAACATGGAGGTTTATGTCATGACATGGTTGTGAAAAGCCGAAAGTAAATCTTAGACTCAATCCATTACAATGTACTTTTGGGGTACCTTTCAGGAAATTTTTAGGATTCACCGTATCCCAAAAGGGGATCGAAGCCAATCCTAAAAAAGTACAAATCATACTGGACATGAAGCTTCCTAGTTCGGCAAATGAAAGGAAAAGAAGTGCAATGTCTGACCAGGCGTATGGCAGCCTTGAATTGGTTCTTGTCTAAATCAATCGAATAAGGGTTCCCTTCTTTCAAACCATCAAAAAGGCCAAGAATTTGAGTGGACCGAACAATGTCAGCAAGCTTTCGAACAACTCAAGTAATATCGGGCCAATATTCCCAATTTGACAGCCCCCAAAGAAAGAGAGGTTCTATTTTTATATCTATTTGTCTCAGATAGGGCTGTAAATGCAGTTTTAGTCTCGGAACGAGACCAAATACGACGACCAATCTACTTCGTAGCTGCAGTAAGGTCTTACAAGGACCAAAACTTAACTATTTTGATATCGAGAAAGTAGCATTTTCACTCGTTGCCTCTCGAAAGTTGAGACCGTACTTTCAGAGCCATGATATCACAGTAAACACCAACTTCCCCTTGAAGATGATCTTAGCCAAGCCGGACGTCTCAGGATGAATGTTAAAGTGGTTGGTCGAACTACTCGAATACAATATCGAGTTTCAACCCCGATCTGCAATCAAGGCTCAAGCATTAGCGGATTTTCTTGTAGAAAGCACTTTCAAACCTATGAGCATTGAAAGGCTTTTGCAGATTGAAAACAAATCCGATTCACAGCTCAAAACTGAAATCATTATCTGAGCTCCTAAAGGTAATCGGCTTACCTAAACAATACAATTTGAGTTTCAAGCTACCAACAAGAGGCCGAGAATGATGCCGTGGTTGTGGGAATGAAGCTCACGCAACTTTGGGGGCCAAGGGGATTCGGGTCAATAGTGACTCTTTATTAATTGTTACTCAAATTCTTGGAAACTTTGAAGTCCACAGGGTAATTTTACAAAAATATTTGCAGAAAATCAAAGAACTCAAACAAAAATTTGAAGAAGTGGTGTTTGTTAAAGTTCCTCGAGCAAAAAACGTTGATGTCAATGCCCTTTCAAAACTAGCTTCTACTCTTTACTCACACTTAACGAAAGAGGTGTTAGTTGAAGTAAGGGCTCAGCGATCGATCGACGAGCCAAAGGTGATAGAAATAGACAATGATCCAAATTGGATGACGCTGATCATGAATTACTTAGTTCACGGGATACTTCCTGAAGACCGAGATCAAGCACAAAGATTACGCATTCGAGCCATGAAGTATAGAGTCTATCAAGGAGTTTTGTATAGACAATCATATCTTGTGCCCTTGCTTCGTTGTCTATCCCTGAGGGAAGCCTCGTATGTGCTTCATGAGATGCATGAAGGAACTTGTGGAAGCCACGTAGGGGCTCGGATCTTGCCTAAAAAGCCATTCTATTTCCTTATGGGCTATTATTAGCTGACCATGCACGCGGATGCACATTAGTTGGTAAGGAGTTGCCACAAATGTTAGATTCAGCACCTATTCTCCATAAGCCAACCGTTAACATGGCTACTCTTACTAGTTCGTGGCCCTTTCAGCAATGGGGAATAGATATCTTGGGACCCTTACTGAAGGAAACAGGAAACTCAAGGTACTTGGCTGTGGCTGTTGATTACTTCTCAAAATGGACCAAGATGGAGCCACTACGATCTATCTCGAGACAAAGTATTAAAAAGTTCTTGAAGAATATTGTTTGTTGATATGGTATTCCCACATTCTTGTTTCAGACAATGGTGCCCAATTCGTGGGAAAGCCATTTCGACCCTTCTGTGAAGGGCTAGGAATCCAAATGCACACTACTTCAGTAGGTTATCCATAAGCCAATGGGCAAGAAGAAATATAAAACCGAACTCTACTAATAGAATTAAAAACACGTCTTGATCGAAAAGAAAGTTGGGTGGAATAACTTCCGAGTGTGTTATGGTCGCATTGAACTACTTGAACACTGCATGGAGAAACCTTTTTCAGCCTAGTGTACAGGGCTAAAGCAATCATTCTACCAGAGGTGGGCATTCAAACGATCAGAACTAGTAGTTCACTTCAAATTGACAATAATGAGGAAAGAATGACCGATCTTGACCTCCTGGAAGAACGACGGTTGGCTACTGTCATACAAGAAGCTAGCTATAAGCAACGAATAAGAAGGGTATTATGATGTGGTTGTTCGGCGAAGGTACTTTCGGCTTGGGAATTTAGTTTTGCAAAGAAATGAAGTTAGTCGAGCAGATGGAGTCCACAAACTGGGTCCTAACTGGGAAGGGACTTATCAAGTTATTGAACCCTATAAGTCAAGATATTATAAGCTAGCTGATCAACAAGGAAAGTCATTGTCCCGAATATGGAACATTGCAAACTTAAGGAAATATTATAAAGGAAAATGAGCGCATTTGATTGAATGATGACTTACTTCTATACTTAGAAATATTTTTAAACTTTAACAAACTAGTACACAAAAGCCCTACTCTATTACAAAATTATCTACACTAGTTAAGCAGAGCTCTGGGCATTGGCCTCCTGGTCTTCATCTATTTCGTTTTCTTCGACCAAAACCTCTTCAAATACAACTTCTTTAGTGCAAACCTTTCGCCAAGCTCAGTGACTAAATTTCAAGAGATGAACGCATTGTATCTCTGAAAGGCTGAGAAGATGATTGGGTGGTCAAGGTAGATGGCTCGGACTCTCCCAGAGCCTCTTTGAAACCAACCCGTCCAGCATATTGGCAAAATATAGCTGAGCCCCTCGCAAAGGCTTTGATTTTATGAACTGAATAATATTGTCTACTAAAGAACTTGAAGAAGTTGAAGGCTGACTTGCCTTAATTTGATCAAGTTGTGCCTTGCATTTATTTAGTTCTTCTTGCTTTGAGCTGAGGTCCTCGGCGAATTGGCACATCTCCCTCTTCAATTGATCCATATCTACCTTTGTCGAATGTTTGCTCTTCAACTTGACGAGGGTAGAAGGATCACTAGAGAGCTTTTGCTGCAGCTCGGCAAGGGCAGCCTCTTTTTCATCTGACAACTGCTTTCTTAAAGCTGCTTCGTCAGATACCTTGGCCTCTTGGAGATCACGTAATTGCTTCTCCAAGCTCAAAATTTCCTTTCGAGCACAGAGGACGCGATGGTGCTCAGACCTCATGGCATTACCTAGCTAAAATGAAAAGGATAATTGTTAACTGAAAGCCTAAACAAACAAAACAAACAAACCAAGCCTTATTCCCACTAAGTAGGGTCGACTGCATGAATCATGCTACACCATTACGCTGTGTCATGAGCCATATCCTCCTTAATGTTAACTGAAAGCCTACTTGGAAAAAAATGTGATTGCAAGTGATAAAAGCTTACTGCGTTGTATGATTGGTTCGCCTTCGTCTACACCTGCTTGTCAATCAGCCCAAACATATAGACCTATTCTCTGAGATGATATAAAAAGGCATTATCCATCCATTGATTCGCCACTCGACCATGCTGCCCTCTATCATTGATTGACAAGGACCACCTAGGGTTGAAGGGTGTCCGATCAAGCTCCCCCTTCTCAATCCAAAACGGCTGCACTGACCTGGCAGTCGAGGGCAATGCCTGGGACCCACTGGCTACCCATTCTTCTTCAGGCATCCAGTCATGAGCTCCTAGAGCTATTGACCAAGCAATCATTCTATTATCCCACGGAATGCAAAAAGCCCATGGTTTGTAAGACCATGGATAGAAAAACCCCACCTGGAATAGGAAGAACAGTAGATGGAGATCGGATTATGGGCAAAGCTGTAGCAATGTAAGAAGAAGAAGGGCTTTTCTTCTTACGCTGCTGAGCCTCCACCGGAGGAATGACCTGAATTGCGTCACCCTAGCCTAAGGCAATTGATAATGAACAAGATTTCTTCTTCCTTGGAACTAGAGAGACAGAGGCCTTCCTCTTTAGTGTCCTTGGGCGCCTGAACAACCTCTTCAAAAGTCGTACCAGCCGCCTAAGCCAACCCTTCAACTTGCATCAGCTCAGCTGATGACGAAATTGCTTCCTCAGGTCACGACCCGGATATCATGGGTTTCAGTGTGGCCTCTGAAAAAATAGAATTACAATCAGCATGAAATCCTACAAGGGGTTCTGCAGTTTAAATAATGTATTACTTATTTCCATCCAATCTTTCTGTTGGAGATATTCCTTTAACCAATTCCCCCCATGCCAACAAATTTTGTTCGATTAAGGAGTTCCTTCCACCAAAATGAAGTGCCGACGTAGCCTTATTAAGTTTATTCACCCCTTCATAAGCAGAATCTTCTAAGTCATGCAATGGGTCTTGGTTCAAAATTGGGTCGCGATTAGAAAATGACCATCGGGTTCAAATTTTATCCATATCTGCTTGAGCGACGAAAAAGGAGGACATTTTCCAATTTCTGATGGAGCTTAGATAATTGGCTATTAAATTAGCCCTAGTTATACAAGCTCGAATGACTTGTGAAATAATAAAATCCAAACTCCTTGTTGTGAGCCAACTTGTAAAAAGAACAAACTCCGTGCTCTGAAGCCTTGATGCTAGCAAACTTGCAGATCAAGCAATATGAGGTCATGAATCTAATGGCATTCGGGACCAATTGAGACATACAGATCCCGAAAAACGAGCACAAAGACAAGATGATCTCACACAAAGGAAACCGAAGACCAGCTTTGAGCTGATCTTCATAGACCGTAAGAAATCCTTCAGGGGGCTATGGGCTCGATCAGACAGATCAGGGATCCAGATCGCCACTGTGTCAGGAATATGGTAGGTTATCTTTAGCCGACCTACGTCTTCTGCCCTCAAGCAACATTGAACGTTTACCATTGACAGCCAGCTCTTAGGTTGGGGAGACGGCAGCGAAGCCGTGGCAGCCGGTGGTGGAGAAGCATTTTGACCATGGCCAGCACCACTAAAGGTTTCTTCTGAGTCAAAGGAAGAAACTATTAATGGTTTTTCCCTTGTCCTCGATGGAACTGCTGGCCCGAACATTAGATTCCCCAGTGAAAACAGCCATTAGAACACTAGAGTTCGAAGAAAAAGTGAGAAATTGAGAAAAAAACGAAGGAGGGCAATCCCTGATTTTTAACATGAAAATGGAAGAAAAAAGGAGAAAAAAGTGCCGAGAAGGATGCAGAAAAGGCAAAATTGCCAAAAGAATTTCCAAAAATTGGTAAGGGATATTTATAAAGGAGTTGAGGGGACGATTCAGACTAGACCCGCCTTTTTAACTTCAAGGGGAATGGGTAACGTCCGGGTTGACCGGACAGCTGTCCCTTGGAAATAATGTATCATTAATGGGGCGCGTCTTTTTATAAATTTTGAAATTCGAAAACAAGCTTAGAGCAAGCAGAAGAATGACAACCTGGTCGATTAAGAGAGTTCATACGACATAAAGAACAGAGAATAAAGGCAGACCTGCCGAAGTGCATTAAGTGGTCAACAAGCCAGAATATATAAAGCAGAACCGCTGAAGTGCATTAAGTGGTCAACAAGCCTAAAATACATTAATTTAAAATTCTTAAACTTATACTAAAGTCTAGCAGAACGCATAATCTGATTTGCAAAGCACATTGGACGAGCGACATAGCACGATTCTGAAAGAAAAGTGAGTTGTAGATGGTAAAAAGAAGAATGACTAATTATATTGCAAATCAGATGGATGCAGCCAAGTAGTTACAAGGGAGGGAAATACCGAGTACTTGTTCAAAGGAAAAACCTTATATTCCACAAAAAAGTATTACAACACAAAGGAAAAGGAAAAATTACAAGAAATCCTAAACTAATTGTTCGGTTCCTGGGGTAGGTCTCCATGAGGTTGATCGAGCAAAGGAATTCTGAACGAAGATGGAGTCCCCACAAGGACCTGGTTAGGAGAATCAAAACCAATTAGTGTGTTATAGTCCAAGTCAAAAGGACTAGGATCAAAAATAGAGGGAAGAGTCTAGTGGTTTTCATCAGCATTGAGGCTAGCAGCTCTGAAACATTTACCTCATGGTCAGGAGCTTCAGCCTCAGCTTCCTGCTTGTCCTCCTCTTCATCTTCCTCTTCTGCCTCTTCTTCAACTATCACCACAGCAGGTGCAGGGTCATCCGGAAGCACACTTAATCCTAAAGAAGAAGCGAACCTGGGTTTTCTGAACTCAACCCCCAATTCAGTCATTCGGTCAAAGGTGGCCTCCTGACTGAAATATGAGAAGCTGGTGTTTTCAAATTCCAAGGTCGGGAAACGGGCACGAATGTCCCCCAATGCTTTGCTGAAGCCCACCTTAGCACTAATTTTACAAAATTTTCCATGTCATCCTTCAGAGCCTTGGACATAAGGAAATCAATCACACTTTGAAGAGGGAGTTGGTCTTTCAACTCTTGAAAAGATGGCTGAGACTGGGCTAACTCAAATTTAACACTCTTCACTTCATCCTGGGCGGTTTCCAGCTTGGAAGTCCTTGAAGCCAGATCCTTCGCAATACTTGATCAGTCTCTTCCTTCGCCTTTTTGAGTTTGGTTGAATGAGTGGCCTGCAAGTCTTGGTTCTTCTTCACTTCATCATTAAGTTTTTGCTCAAGATTGAACTTCTCGGCCACGTGCCAGTTCAAGCACTGCCATTTGTTTGGCAAAGGACTCTTTCGCTCTTTCAACCTCCTCTACCAATCGAGCAACTTTCTGACAATCTTCGTTCCATCGTTGTAGGATGCTACAATAATTACATCCTTCTAAAATCCAATACATGGCCCCTCAGGCTGCTAATTTCTTATTTGAATAGCCCTCAGTATTCACTATATCCTTCGGGGGGGAAATGCAGATTCCAAATAATACAAGGCGTTCTTCAGGCAACCAGCCATATCCTCCGTGGAAAATGTCCATTCTGGCATAGATCGCTCGAAAGCTGGGCCTGCAGGTGATTTCCCCTCGTTCGAAGGTCCAGCTACTTTGGTAGCCTCAACCTGAGTTTGATCAGCTTTCGTTTCTGCCCTTTTGATTGATGGTTGAGCCATCTCAGTAGTTGCCATAGTTAGAGGCTCGGACACAGATGAGGCGATCCATTTCTTAGGAGAGCCAACAGAAGTCGCAGCATTTCTCTTGCAATGTACCAATTGTTCCCCTTCCTCTTGGGGGCTCAGAGGAAGTTTAGGGGTTACCAATGGCAAGTAAATTGCTGTCCCAGAACCACTTGATACCACCACTTCCGGAGTCGAGACAGGCTTGCTGGAAGATGTAGATTTTTGACCTTTCTTATCACTTTCATGGGGGCATCTTCTGCCAACATGATTCCCCCCAAGTTAAACTCTACAGCCTTGCTGGCCAGAGTGTCACCGTTGTTCTAGGCTTGGGTGGATGCAGAAGCCATCCAATTGAAAACAGAAAACAGAAATTGTAAAAAAATACAAGAGATAGGGAAGAGATGGATCTAAAACAAGAAGTAAGCCTCTAAAACTTGGGGATTTGTAAACAAAGGGGAGTTGCAGACAAAAATTAGCCAAGAAAAAGTGTAAAAGGAAAGAGATGATACTTATTGGCAAAGAGGGAAACCAAGAGACGCAAACAGGTCCGGGCCGACCAACCTCAGACAGGTCACAACATTAAATAGTAATGTCAAAAGTCATGACGATTGAAGAACGGTAATAACATTGGGATGCGTACCACCCTAACTGCCGAGAAACTTGGGAGCAGCTGATCGATTGATGGGTCCTGATCTACGATACTGACCCCATCGAGGGAACTGTTGATTATACAAAAAGTCACCCACCAATAGTAAACGGACACGTGGCATGATGGAGCAATTGACTCTGTTCTAAATACGCTTCCGAATGACGAGCAAGTTGCTCCTCATACAAACCAATCATGTTTGGTCGTTCAGTATCTAGTTAGACCTATCAGGTCGCTCGGTCATCCGATGAACCCGGTCGATTTGCTCGACCTGGTTCTCGAAAAAGACACAGGTCAACCATAATAAATAGGAGTTGCCCCTCATTTTACAGGCTAAACGAAGTTACAAACCACTAAATTAAAGTCCGTTTACATTCCTTGTTTGTGCAACGTTACTTTACTCATCAATGTGTCATACATATTTCCTTAGGCCTACATTGAGGTAAGACTTGTGTATCTTCTTGAGCATGCATGGTGCAAGAACTAACTTTAGATACTCTTAATTCCCTGACTTTTGATATTTTCTTAAAAACATGCACGATGATAATAAGCTCCTGTTCAAAATTTGATTGCCAATATTTCCAACTTTATCATTGAGTAACACAGCGCTTTGAATGAGTATAAGTTTTCATGTCAATGTGATTTCTGGAAGTCTTGCAGATTACCCATTTCATCTGGTTTTACTTGAGTAATATTTAACTGCTAAAAGATAATTTTGTAATAAGTTTGCTAGTAAGAGTTTTTCCTTCAGTATACATTCTTAATGTCTTCTGTAACTTAGTAAGTGTGGTAAATGATGCAGTGTTGTCATCTTGCGAGTAATTTTGCTTTCTAAATTTTATGAAGTTTTTCTTTACTTGATTGGTTGTTGTTATCAGTGGGAACCGTAAAAAGGTAAATGTGAGGTTTCTGCCTACCTGCAGGAACATGGATAATCATCATTATTCAGCAGAAAGATTGGTATGGTTGGACTAGGTATAGAATTATTCTTTGCACTATCTTGAACACAAAAGTTTGTGCTGACCAGCTTAGGTATAATTGACTTTTATACTGCTTTTGCATGTTCCAGAAAAATAAGAATATTACCAGTCTATGAAATTGTTTGTGTTTATTTTCTTTAACTTTTCATGTTCAGTGTTCATTGAATATTGGTTAAGCAATTTAATGTGCAAACAAGTGATAAAATTAACCCTACTTCGCTATTCCAACACCCACACACTCGCAAGTATACGAGGTAGATTTATAGATAGTAGCAAGCACGAGAATTGTTGTTTAGCAATTACTAAGATTCACAAGTCCTTGCATAGTTAAGACGATTCAAATATGAATGGGGAAATTTACTGCTACTAATAATCAAATTCTAAATATGCAATTAAAATCTAAAATTAAAATAACCTATTGACTAAAGCAAGTAATGAAAGCAAGTAGATACTTCTAAATTCACGAAATTACTAAATTGAGGCAAGAATTAAGGAGCAACTAATCCTAATTTGACTAAAGAAAACAATAAGAAAGCATGAAAAACACAGAAAGTCCATGTTTTACTAATTTAAACTAAGGAATTTTTCAAGGAACACTTAAATTAAAACTAGATATTTTTGGATTTTTGATTTAATAGAAGAAAGCCTAAAAGAAATTAACTAGAAATTAAGACAGAGACATGGAAATTCAAACTAGAAGTCACTAAATTACCAAGAAACTTAGGAAAACTTGAAATGGAAGCAACTAGATTTTAATGAAATTTAACTAAAAAGCAAGTAAAAAATATTTCTACTTGTAGCTAAAGATTAACTCACTAAGATTTTCTAATCAAAATTAAAGCTTGCAAGATATTAAAACAAGATAATGCTAAAGAAAAGTAGAAGAGAATTTGTATTAAACTAAAGATTTGAAGTTTAAGCTAACTATGAAAATCTAGTAACTACACTACCTAATGTGTATACTTCACACTTACAAAATCCATATATATGGAGTGCTTTACAAGTTAACCAATTGAAAATATGGCAGCCAACAATTACAAATATGGAATTACAACAATTGCTAAATGCGCCTCGATGTCGCGACATGGAATTCGGTGTCACGACATTGAGTTAAAATATAAAAATTCAAATTCTGCCTCAATGTCGCGACGTCGACTCTATTTCAGCAACAATCTTCAATTCTTCTTTAATTGCTCTTTGGCCCTCAATACTTGTTCACTTTGACTTCCATTTTCCAATTATTAATCTGCAAAATTATTAAACTAAATAAGTAACAAAATTGATTAAAATTCAAATAAAACTCATAATAATCACAAAAAAATAAAAATGCATACACATAATGTAAAAATTAAATAAAACACTCAACAAATACATCTAGAATTCGGAATTTAAACTAATAAAATGCTATGATTTAGAAGTAACTAGAGTTATTTTTCAGCCATTGTGTTCTTCAAAATTTTAGGGAGAGTTACTGCTTGATCTTTGCTATTCATAATACAGAAGACAAGGCTTTATGGTTGGGATGTCTTCTAGTAGGATTTTCGTGTTGTAGCTCTTAGAATTCCACATTATTTTGTTATTCCTTTTAAAGTTTTCCCAAATCAAATAGGTAATTAGGATTGGTACTGGAATGAATAATGTTCTCTTAATTTCACAGGTAATTGGGGAACCTGTTTATCTTGTTGGAAATTCACTTGGAGGATATATCGCAGTCTACTTTGCAGCATGTCATCCTGAATTGGTGAAAGGTGTAACCTTGCTCAATGCAACACCTTTCTGGGGATTTCTCCCTAATCCCATAAAATCTCCTAGATTTTCAAGAATATTTCCTTGGGCTGGGACATTTCCTATTCCTGCCACGGTCAAAAGTCTTACAAGATGGGGTCAGAAATTGTGTAAGTTCTATGATTCTTCTATTAATAATAAGTTTCAACTTAATATTTTTGTATGCAAGTCCCACTTAAAATCCACGTTTTTAGAAGCTGGAGCCTGTCAATAACTTGTGTAAAATTTGTCCATTGCAACCAATTAAGATTGAACCTTAGAGAAATTTATTTATTTATTTTTTGTGAAATAAGGAGGGATGAGAATCTATCTGTTTCATTATATCATTCTTTAGTAAGAAGAGAAACTTCATTTCCTTTTCAAAACAGCTGTCAATTGGCTGAACAGGTCTAAACTCTTACCTATTCCATCTATTTTTATTCTGATTTTAGATGGCAGAAAATTAGTGATCCTGAAAGTATTGCAGAAGTACTTGAGCAAGTATATGCAGATCACTCAACAAAAGCTGATAAGGTATTCTCCAGTATACTAGAGATTACAAAGCATCCGGCAGCTGCTGCATCATTTGCCTCGATTATGTTTGCTCCTCGAGCACAATTAACCCACATGTGTTACTTCAAGGACTCTTTATCTAGGTATTCAGAAGAAAAGTAGCAATAAGAACGCGAATTATTACTTAATCCTTGTACTACGACCATGTCATGCTGCTATGGACTCATAATTTAACTTGGCCTTGTAGGTGTCAAATGAACAATATACCTATCTGTCTCATGTACGGGAAAGAAGATCCTTGGGTGAAGCCTATCTGGGGTTTACAAGTGAAACGCCAACTGCCAGAAGCTCCATATTATGAGATTAGCCCTGCTGGCCACTGCCCTCATGATGAGGTTCCAGAGGTAGGCAACATTTACTAGTTAGCAGCCTTAATCATTAAATGCACTACTTGTTTCCTGGGTAGCATATTAGCAACAATGGCTGTTATATTTGTTTGATGGAGAAATTTGTCTTGCATTTTGAATATTACTTCTGTTTAAAATAGAGGTGTCTTTTGGCCTTTGTCCTCCTAATTTATCTGTCTGAATTTTATTTTGTCACCCAGGTAGTGAATTTTCTATGTACGTGGGTGGATCAGAAATATAGACTCCCAGGGTTCAGTTGCACTGCCTCTGCTTGATAACGCAGAAAATTTTCAGTATGACTTTGCCAAAGACATGGAATTTATTAGAGAAGATTCAAGAAAATTAGCAAGGGTACAATTCTATGGATCTGGATCATCTTTCTGGAACAGGATAATCTCTTTAGTCAAATCCCACTTTAAAATTTCATGGAAGTGACTCAACAAAATATGGTAGTTTGTTTAAATGGTAATACGAAAGCCTGGAGCATTATATACTTATTTTTCTTTTCCAATAGTTGATGTATAGAAAAGTATCTAGAATTTTTCTGTTTTCTTCAATACTACTTTGTAATAGAAGTTTAAATGTATAGCTAGCTGCTTACTTTCAACTCCTACTGAAAAACAATACTATATGAGTTTGTAATTAGGATTAAGGCTACGTAATGAACTTCTCGGCACAGAAAGCGATCACAAATTAGACTTTTGATACTATTCCTTTGGCTTATTGTATTTCTGGTAAATCATAATCTTGGGAACTTGGAAGTGTATGAAATCGTCTCAACTAATTTTTTTTTTTTTTAAAAAAAAAAAATCTCACCTCTCCCCCTATCTCTCTAATAATTCGAACTCATAATTAATAAATTATAGGAAAAAAGTCTTATTGCATTTCATTGTTAAATACTTAAAGATTATAGAGTATTGTTCGACAGATATTGGTCGTTAATGCATTTAAATTTGATAGTTTTATTACTATTTGAAAAGTCAAATTCTTCAATGTTGATGAAATAAAAGAGTAAGGATTAAGGCTAGACTAAATTTAAACCAAAATAAATAACGTAAAGCAAATCGAAATAAGGTTCAATATAGTAAAAGCGTTAGGCATACAACTTCACCTATTGATCGAACATGAATTCAACTTCTTGCTATTTCAAATTAAGTGCTGCGATTGATGCTTGAATTCCCTGAATTGATTAACACTTTCTTCCGAACAATATTAATCATCTTATAGTGTGACTCCAATTATTTGTCTAATCTTTTAAACAAAAATAATCTAGACAAAGTACATCTTCCTTGATTATTGGAACTCATAAGAACATCATAAAATTTATAATAATATATCTCTAACATTTACTTAATTTATGGTGTTTCACAATGTTAGAAAACAGTTAATGATCCGTGAATTCAAATTAGGGGTTGTATTTGATAAATTGTTGTCTGTTCATAAACTAAATTGATGCTTATACGTGAAGTGATGCACATTCATGAAATGATACTGAATTCAAATGAAAAGTTGCCTTCCTTAAATTGATTTCTCTTCATGAATTGGGGAAGTTGTATTTGTTGAATGATGATTAAATGTAATCTATAAAAGGTCTTTGTATCAGAATTTGGACATATGAAAAACTAGGATAGTATTATATATCCTAGTATACATTGTGTCCTTGTAATGATATTTTCTTTTTGTTCTTTATGAAGAATTTAGATTTTGTTGTTCAAATTCTTGCTTGGCTTTATAATTATTCTTGGAGAGATATTGTCAAAATACCCAATGAGCAATCTAGTAGGGTTTAATGCTTTAAGAAAAGTGCTCTATAGTATTCAAAGCCATTTGTTCTATTCAATTATATTATTGAAATAATAATCTTAAGAAATTATTGATTATCATGGATCGAACTAGCACTAATGTTCAAGTTCAGATACTACTTTCAATAAGATGTTTAATCCATATATGATTAAACTAGAAAAGATTGATGGCACAAATTTCGTACATTGGAAAGACAAAATTCTATTCCTACTCACTGAAATAAAAATTGTCTATACCTAAGGTGAAAAGTAACTGCCAATACCCAATCCTTCTGACGATGATACTGATACATTAATGGCGTCAAGGAAGAAATGTGAGGATGATGAAGTAATTATAAGGGGTTCATTTTGAACTCACTTTCTGATAGACTTTATGACCTGTCCGACCAATTGGTCTTAGTATCTAGAATGAAAGATACGAACATTAAAGTATTTGATTTGAACATCTTCAAGTGACAACGGTAATTGCAAAATTACCCTCCTCTTAGAATGAATATAGAAAGAAATTGTTGCAAATTTTAGAGGAGTTTACTATAGCCAACTTGTAAAGTATGTTCGAATTGAAGAGAAACTCAAATTTGAAAAAATAAATTTGCTTTAGAAAATGGTACTACAATGAACAATGTTGAATTTAATGTCAGCAAAACTAGCAAAAAGAAAAGGTAAGAGAAAGTTCACTAGCGTAACTTTTACTTCTGAATCTAATTCTGGTGGCAAGAAAAACAAGATTTGTTTCTTTTGTGGAAAAAGAAACATTTCAGAAGGGAGTGCAGATTTTATAAAAAGTTAAGGATCGAAGAAATGCCTCATAAAAGAGGTGTGGCTAAAAATCAACTAAATCCATCAGAAATACTTGCAATGATTGCTCATCTCAACATTATATGATAACAGAACATAACATAGCAACAACTATAAAATTTGACAATTGGTGCTATAACTCGGAGAGCAACTGTTCATATCTGTAATAACAAGGATCTGTTCTAGACATATGAAGATGCCAAATTTGAAGAAAATGTCTAGATGAAAAATCATAATACTGCAAAAGTTCTTGGCCAAGGGACTGTAGAATTACTTCTCACATCAAATAAGAAATTAATACTAACTAATATATTTTATGTTCCTGATGTGAGAAAGAATTTAATTTTTGCCAAACTTGTTATGTAAAAAAGGTTTGAAGTTGTAATAGAAGCCGATAAAGTGATTTTTTCTAAAAATAAAATATTTGTAAGACAAGCTAATGCTTGTGATGGAATGTACAAACTAACTATTAATAAAATTAATATTTGTACTAATTTGCTTGAATCTTCTTCTAAATTATGGCATGCCCCTTTACATATGTGAATTATAAATCATTGAAATATATGTCCAAATATGGTTTAATTACTTATGAAAATAAATATGCTAGGAAATGTGAAACTTTTAATCAAGTAAAAATGACAAAGAACCAACATTTTCCCCAAAAATGAAAGGACAATTAATTTGTTAGACATAGTACATTGTGACATTTGTAAAATTAATGGTCAACTAACAAGAGGTGATAATAAATATTTTATTAGTTTAATAGATCATGATTCTAGGTTTACTTATATATATTTAATAAAAACAAAAGACCAAGCATTTGATTTATTTAAATACTATAAATCTTTGGTTCAAAATTAATTGAAAAGAAAGATTAAATTTTTTGAAGTGATCGAGGAGGTGAATATCTTCCAAATGAATTTTTCCATATCTCTAAAGAAAATGGATTAATTCATCAAACAAGTACTCTATATACCCCAAACCAAAACGGTATAGTCAAAAGGAAAAATAGAAATTTAGTAGATATAGTTAATGCCATATTGATACATTTAAAATTACAAAATAATTTATACGATGAAAGCTTATTGATTGCTTGTCATATACACAATAGAATACCCTCAAAGAAAACTATGACTTCTCCACATCAAATGAATATAGAAAGGAAAGAAGCCAAAATTAAGTTATTTGAGGGTATGGGGTTGTTGGCATACTATAGAGTTTTTTATAGTAAAAGGGTTAAATTGGGATTAATAAGTCTTAAAAGTTTCTTTGTAGGATATGCTAAAAATTCTGAAGTATATAGATTGTTGGATATAGATTCTAATATAATTATAAAATCTAGAGAATTTAAATTCTTAGAAACTAGTTTTTTTAAGAGATATAAAGGTGACTCTAGTATTATAAGGACACATAATGATTGGAATTCTAATACTTTATTAAATGACAAGAGAAAAGAAATTGATACTCTAATTGAACCAAAAAGGAATAAAGAATAAAAGAGTAAGAAAAGAATCTACACTTCGATTTTATTTCTTGACAATCAATAACCTATTTAGTTGAAAGAAGTAGATAACAAGTCCTAAATAAAATTCTTATAGTACTAAATTTGTAAGAGGATCCACAAACATATATTGAAGCAATGGCATCACGAGATGGTGTTGAATTTCCTGGAAAGAGACAATTAATAATGAAATGGATTCTCTTAGATTAATAGTACATGCAATTTGCCTCCTAATGCTAAATCTGTTAGTTGTAAATGGGTATTTAAGAGAAATATAACACCTTTGGGTCTTTAAAAACCATCAAAGTAAGACTAGTTGCAAAAAGTTTTAAACAAAGAAAAGGAGATGATTATTTCAATATACATGCTCTTACAACAACGATAACTTCAATAAGAGTTTTGTTTACATTAGCATCCATTTATAAATAATATGTGCATCAAATGGATATTAAAAATGCATGTTATGCTCTTACACAACGATAACTTCAATAAGAGTTTTGTTTACATTAGCATCCATTTATAAATAATATGTGCATCAAATGGATATTAAAAATACATTTTTAAATGGTGACCTTGATAAGGAAGTATATATGAAATAACCTGGATGGTTCTTACTTCCCAGAAACAAAAAAAAAAAAAAAAAAACGGTCAACGGGTTAGTTAAATTATTATAAGATGGCTTTTTATGGATTAAAACTTTCTAAATTCACTAAAGAATATAGTATAATAGTATATCTAAAGGATGATGATATGATAATAATATGAACTAATATGCACTGTATAAATGATACTAATAAATATTTATCTTCTTAATTCAAAATAAAAGATATGCCAAAAATTGATACCATCTTAAGTATTAAAATTAAGGGTTAAATACATTGAACCCCCTTAAGGTTTGGGCTGTTTTGCACTAAAACCCCTAACATTAATTTTTTCTTACTTTGCCCATTTCGTCGGCAATTTGACTATTAAAAAGTCAAAAAGACATTTTTACCCCTGTACACTACAAGAATATATAAAATTAACCCCTTAAAGTTTATTATATTTGTCATTTAGTCCCTAATTCAAGTTTTGTATCAATTAACCTACTTTAGTCATTAATCAATATAAAAATATTGTTAAAAATAACTAAAAATATAATGATGTCCACTAACACTAGTGATTCTTTAAAATACTTGTGAAACTCTAAATTTAAATATAAAAATTTCCTATCACTTTCTATATTTTTTAGTCTTTTTATTATATATTATTTTCATGTAAAAATAAATTTTTAAATATACGTGATTTATAACCATCTATTAAAGTTATATCAGTCTATTTTCTTTTTTGCTTTTCTTTTTGTTTATTTAAAATTATTTTCTTATTACTTTCTTCCTTTGTTAATATAATTTAACTACTACCTAAATTATATGAAGGAACTTTATCATATAAATAAAAACTTAAATTAAAACAATTTAGATGAAATACCTTTAATAATTCATCAAAAATTTTAAAATTAATTATTTCATCGTATTTTTAAATTTTAAATATTAAAGAAATTATAATTCAAGAATTAGAATATTAGTAATTAATTTGGAGCATATTTATATTTTTAACAATATTGATAATATTATTGAATTTTATTTTTATTCTAATGTATTAAATGCTACAAAACTTATCTGGGGGTTAAAGTGAAGTTTTGCTTAAACCTTAGTAAAGGGGGTTTATCGCAATTGATCTATAGAAGTAAATTTGTCTTTTTGAAAAAGCTAATGGCAGAGTTACATTTGACCGTTAGTCAAAGGGGGGAAAGTGAGAAAAAAATAACGTTGGGGGGTTTAGTGCAAAACAGCCCAAACCTTAAGGGAGTTTAATGTATTTAACCCTAAAATTAATAAATATAATGGAGTTTTGCTTTATGTCAATCTTAGTACATTGACAAGGTACTCACCAAGTTTAATTACTTGAATATTAATGAATACAATACTTCACTACATATTTCTAATAAGTTGATTGAAAATCTGGGAAGATCTATTAGTCAATTAAACTATGTTAGTGCAATTGGTAGTTTAATCTATGACATACATTGCACTAGACATTATATTGCTTATGTTGTGTGCAAACTTTTTAGGTTTACACATATTCCTAGCACTGAGCATTGGAAAACTATTGGAAAAGTATTTAGTTATTTTAAAGGACAAAATTTTTGCCTTGTACTATAATGAGTTGCACTTTTTCGGTGTTAGAAAGATTTAGCTTTGCTAGTTCAATAACTTGCGTGAATGACAATAAATCAACATCTAGATGGATACTCACTTTGGTAGGAGGTGCGTGTTCGTGTTGTGATTAACTATTACTAGACACAACTATGAAATACACATGTATACGTATTGAACAAGTAATATAATGATGAGTAGAGTATCGTTCCCACAGATACTACACTAACACTTTATTAAGCACCTGAACATCATATTTTTGATCCTATCAAACTAAGAAATAATGGAATGGAAAATAATAAAACACAAAATAAGAACAAAAAAATAATTCAATTAAAGAGTGGAGAAATCGATAATTAAGTTATTTAAGGTTCATTCATCCCTTACTAATTCCCTAAACTGATCCAACTATTCATTCTATCAGTTCTTGATTCACTTGTGTCGTTTACTAGTCTAGAGTCTTATATAATTGTGAGTTATGTTTCGACTTCTCTCACAAATCTACTAAATCGAGCCAACTCACCATATTTCTATTTGAACTAGAGCCAAACTTAATGCATAGATGATCACTCTATTGGACTACCTAAAATGAATAGGTATCTTTTGATCCGTATTTATGAAACGTCCGTTCTTCTCAATAGAACTTCTGAACAAAGGATAATTAGACCATTTCCTAGCCTTAAACCTCCTCTTTCGATTTCTGAATTACGGTTACAAATTAATTTATAAGTTGATTAGGCTTATAAATGTATATAATACTATCTAATTAAGCAAATCAAGTATAAGATCATAATCATGAATATAATAAATCAAATCAATTTTAGATTCATGGCAAGTTATGAATGAAACCCTAGATTTAGGGTTTAGTGTATCATCAGACACATTGACACAACACAAGACTCAAATACAACCATAAAAAAATATTAAATACAAGAAATAGAGAAGAGAATGAAAAACTAAGTTTGTCAAGCTGAGTCTTTTCTTCTTCTCCCTTGTTATCTCTTCCAACTGTTGCTCTTGTAGTTTAGTTGATTTTCTTGAAAGCGGCTGTCTAATGAATTCTGTTCACTCTCTCACTTTTTCTATGTTTTAATAAGTCCATGTATGCTAATTAATGACCTAACATGACCCTTATATAGTTCTAAGTAGGGTGTACATGAAAATGGGTCAAAAATATCCAAAACTCAGGTCAAAACATAAAAACCCGTCAAACTCTACTAGTGTAGGGCCTAGGTGCCCCTGCCAGCCTCCTAGGCAGTGCGAGTGTCCAGAGGTTAGTGGTTGGGCCAGCCTCCGAAGGTTTTGGGTATTGGCAACGCCCAGCTCCCGTTAGGCGTACACGGTCTTCTCCGTTTTGCTCCCTTTTTGTCCCATCTTATCTCCATTACATATAAAACCTACGAAATCACATCTTAAGGGAATAAATATAAATTTTTAATAAAAAAAATAAAAACCTAATTTATGAACTTGGGTGTAAAATTACAAAAATATCCCTACTTTATAAAATAAAACTTTCGAATCACAAACAAAAACACAGAACCAAGCTATACATGAAAAATGCTCTCTTTTAGAGGGTCAATAATGCGATATCATAGACATCTACAAAGAAAACATGTATAACTCACTTACCTATAAAGTCTGAGTTTATTGTTTTGGCAGCCACAGGAAAAGAAGTTGAATGGCTGAGAAATCTATTATTAGATTTTGAGTTGTGGCCACAACTAGTGCCAACAGTTTCTAATATATTGCAATAGTGAAGCAACCATGTCAAGATTTTTTAACAAGATTTATAATAGAAAGTCCAGACATATAAGTCTAAAACTCGAGAATATTAGACAACTACATTCTAATGGCATGATTATAGTTGTCTATGTAAGGTTTAAGAAAAACTTGTTGATCCACCAATAATGGGACTCACAAGAGATATGGTAAAACTAATACCTATATAGTAGGTCTTAGATTAGTGTGAGTATGTTACTAATAGCAGAAACATTACCTTTCTTTTTTATAAGCAACTCTAAAGGTTTAATAAGTAGCGACAAGTCTTATATTAGTGACAGTAAGCAAGTGCATGAGAGTTGTATTTAAAAAAAAGGAGTTGTGTATATAAAACACTTAGTAAATATGATTTTTCTTGACCTATATAAACACGTGAAGTGGAGTCGCTTCAGTCAAAGTATGGATTAAATCTTCATAAGTGTTTATGAAGTTAGGAAGTAGCATAAGGTCATTGTATGGTGTTAAATCTTGCGGTGAACAAGTTGAAAGATTATTAAGATTTATGTGTGAAGTATTTCCCATTTTTTATGAAGAATTATGGTTTAATATTCATATAACCATTATTTCTAGCAATGTACTGAAAGATTTACTCTAATTAGGTTTAAATTGAAAAACTTATACTAGATGCATACATCTAAATGTTGTTTGATTGCGAATTATTACTAACTAAGTGGAAGATTGTTAGAAAATAGTTAGTGATTCTATTAAGGGTGTGAATTCAAAATAAGGGTTTATTTGTTGAATTGATGCCTATTAATGAATTGGTGCTTGTTCATACATGAAGTAATGCATATTTATAAAATGATGCCAAATTCACACTAAAAAAGTTTTATTGCTTAAATTGATGTCTCTTCATGAATTAAGTCATATCTTTTATCATTAGAATCGTTATATTTTGTTTTTAGCTACAATGGCCTGGTCAAGTATCACATGTAGCCATATGATATGTATCATTCACATTGTCAAAAAAAAAAAGTAAGCCAAAAATTTTTAAAACTGTGACACTGTACGGACTTCAACTACTACAAAATATTGAGTTTAAAATTTCTAGATTGTTTTTTTTTTTTTTCTCTTTTTGTCACATTGGTCAAACTTTATTGGTACCTATTGGATATATTTTATTTTGTCAAAAAGTTAACCTGAAAATATTAGAATCCATAATTATGACGAATGAGGTCTTACTTCTTTGTAGTCCCATTGGGCCTAGTGAGGCGGATTTTGTGAAGTCTAAATCCAGCCCAAAAGAAAGAATAAATTCTAGTCCAAACTCAACATGCTTAAAACTCAAACATTATTATGTGAGGTCTATTTCAGACCAAAATTTTTAACAATTATATTTTTTTAGAGTTATAAGTTTTTTTAGTAATTATATGAGTAAAATAGAATTTGAATATATTTATATAGGTGATATATTTTAAAAGTTTTGTGCATTTTGTTTAATCTATTATTACCAATACTTAATTATTTCATTAATTTTAGGGTTAAATGTATTAAACCTCTTCAACTATACCCTAAGTTGCATTTTGCCCCCTTTAACTTTTTTTGTAGGCACTTAACCCTTCTTTTGTATTATTGAAAAAAATTACCATTGCTAACTTAACTATTTTTCATTTTCTTATCTCCCTATTATTTTCCCTCTTTTTTCCCTTTTCTCCTTCTTCCATTGTCTTCCTCTTTTTGTTTTCTTTTTCTCCCTTCTCTACTATCACTAGCTACATCTTCTGTTTTGTTACACATAATCATACATGGGCATTAAATTATTTATTTTTCTTTAACTAATTATTTATTTTGTTATCTTTTTTGTTTATTAATTCTTTTTATGACAAGATATATTTGTCATAATAAAAAGGTATTTTTAATCTTAAAATAAATTATAAAACATGTATAAATAAGTTAGACTTATAATTAGTCAATAATAAATAGTAAATACAAATAAGCAAGTTAATTACTAGCAATATTTTATCTATTTTTTTAAACTGATAAACTATTATCCCTTATTTTTATTGTGACCTATTTATTTGTTATTTTTAAATAATATTTGGTTAACTAAAACTCATAATTTTTAATTATTGAAACTCTAATTTCTTTATATATTTATTTAAATAATTTAATTACTAGTTTAAATATGCTTTATAATGTAAGTGGCATATATTTTATTGTGAAGAAAATTGTAATGAATTAGCAACCATCTAAATTTAAACAAGCAAACAAGCTACAAACAAAATAAAAGAATTAGTCTTAGAAAATTAAAAAAATTTATATGTCCTAAGTATACAATTAATAACAATATTAGGAATGATGTAGCTAATGGCATGAGAACAAGTAAGAGAAAAAGAGAAACCAAAAAGAAAAAGGAAAATTTAATAAATAAAAAGATAAACTAAAATAATTAATATAATAGGGTTATTTTTGTCCAAAAAAATTTTAAAAAAAAAGAGTTAAGAAAGAGGTTAAATGCCTATAAAATAAGTGCAAGGAGGCAAAGTTCAACTTGGAATATAATTGATGGGGGTCTAGTGCATTTATCCCTTGATTTTAACAATGTAAATACATTAAATATATAGTAACAAATTATTCGATAATATAAAATATAGACCGGGCCCTAGCATGACTCACACTCTGCCATATTTTAATGTTGATTTCAATTTACCTTTTTCTTAAATGAAAACCATTGTATTGATATAAAGAGTAATAGTACAAGTGTTGGGATAGCTATCCCCTATCCTTTTTAGCCTTTACAGCTATCCAAACTGGGTAAAAGTCTTCCCCCATCACTTCTGTGGCTAATGATTTGGCAAAATTAGCTACTTTAAAATTAAGACTATTACTGCTTCTTTACAAGAAAAATGAAATGTATGAAACTGGAACAGTGACCAAAGATTGATAGAGTCTTCTAGGAAGATGTTAAGCTCATTGTGTTCTTAGTTCTTAGCTTGAAACTTCTCCACAATGAGCTTTTTTCCTACCTTCAACCTGAATTTGCCTCTACTGCCATCCCAAGTCCTAGCCACTACTCCTATACCTGTTTTCCTTGCTGCTGTGTTTTTGGCAATTCCAATATTATATTCACTATTTCAAGTTCAGGAGGTGTCTAGCTATTTCCCCTTGAAGCTATAGCGATTTCAACTCTGCACTTCCTGTCTTTCTAGTTGATCTTTTCATACTCCAACCATTCTTTTTTTGCCTAGTGAACTATCATTCTTGCATCCACATCATGATTATATAAAAACTAACTTATTCCTAGCCTTCCATAGATACCATAAGATGTTAGCTATAAGAGCTATACGGCTATCTCCCTCTTTCCTATTTTTAGCCTCAATAACATCTACCACTAATCCTTGCAAAAGATGATTCTCCTCCCTTCTAAATCCTCCCAGTGTATTGGAGCTATTTTCCAAACATTTATAGTTTTTTCCAAAAGGAAAATGAATGCTCAACAGTTTCTTCCCTCTTGTCACAATGCTTGCATTTCTATACATTTACACTTAATCTTTTATTAATCACTACATTAATTGGAAGTATTTGATGTAAACACTTTCACAAAAAATGCTTAATTTTGTACTTGATGTTCAGTTTCCATAACTCCTTCCAGACCTTCTTATCCCTCTCTTAAGAACTAGTTTCTCCGTTCCTGCTCAACATTCTCATTCTTGTATCTTCCTCTTCCTTAGCTACTAAGTAACATAATTGTACTGAGTACTGACTATGGCTATTATCCTTCCAAAAGAACCTATTTTTCTTCCACAAGCTTATAGGAATTCGTAGAGCTAATCTTGTGTCCTTTTCTGTAAAGTATTGTCTTACCAGTTTAATGTTCCATCTAAAGTTTTGAAACATACCTCAGATAGATGTCTTACCACTAGGATCTCTAGGTGATAAAATTTTCCCATTGAAACTTCCTATTACCCATCTATCATCCTAGATATCTACTGATTTGTCATCACCTATCCTCTTCCATATCCCTAACTCAAGAACCTTTCTTGCTGACATAACATTCTTCTAAAACCAACTAGCATTATTTGGCACTTTTACTTTCAAGATATCCTCCTTGCTAATGTATTTAGCTTTGATAACTCTACTAACTAAGAGGCTTGGTTGAGACATGAACCTCTATAGTTGCTTAGTTAGCAAGGCAAAGTTGTAGTAGAACATATCCTTGAAATCCAAGCCTCCTTTTTCCTTTCCCTTTGCCATTCTTTCCTAGCACATCTAGTGTGTCTTATGTCCTTGCTTTTTATCCCCTCACAAATATTTGCAAAGAAAAGGTGACTCATTGCTAGAACACTTTTGAAAATTTTTAGACCTGTCTGCTTCTTGTTTCCTGTTGCTTGTTTGATCAAGTTAATAAAACCCTATTAGCACAAAGAAGAAAAAGGCAGGGGGGGGAAAGAGGATCTCTCTACCAAATTCCCCTCAAAGGTTTCACTAACCAATTCTCGCCCCGTTGAAGTTAAAAGAAAATGTTACAAAAGTAGTACATTGTATAATCCAGTTAATCCATTTTGTACAAAAACCCAATTTGTTCATAATAGCTACTAGAAAAGGCCATGCTACCCTATCATAGGCTTTGACATGTCAAGTTTCAAAGACATAAAATAGTTTTACCTTACCTTTTGTTCTTAAGATAGTGCATGACCTCATGTGGAACAATCACATTATCAAAAATTAACCTACCAGGAACAAAAGCTATTTGGCTACTACTAATGCATAAATTCAAAACAAATTTCAATCTATTGGCCAATAGTTTAGAGATAGCCATATAAGCAACATTGCAAAGGCTTATAAGTCTATATCGGGGCATATTAAGAGGAGCTTTAACTTTGGGAATTATGATAATAATGGTCTCATTAGTGGATTTCAAATTAAGGAAATACAAATGGAAGAAATTTTGGATAGCAGCAACAATATCATTATTAATAATGTCCCAAAAATTTTGAAAGAATAAAGGGGAGAAACCATCAATACCTAGAGTAGATTTTGATTCATTTGGTCAGTTATCTTTTTAGGCATACCCTTTAATACTTCCTGAATCTCAATAGGACTAGAGGTATTGAATAGATCATCATAGTAGGACGTAATAACCTTTTTCTATATCCTTCTTATTAAAGCACCAATTCTCTAGACTAACTTGCATCCCACTAGTAGTGTTCTTTCTCCTTCTTCCTTTTAACTGAGGCATGAAAAAAATTGGCATTCTTGTCTCCTTCCTTCAACCAAGAATTTCTAGCCTTCTGGTACCAATATGTTTCTTCATCCCTATAGGCTTTGCTTAATTGCAGTTTCAGTTCAGCTTTTTCCCCCTTAACTCCAATGTTATTAGAGTTTTTTAGATTGTTCAGTTTCTTCTTAATCTCCTTAATTCTTCTTCCTGAGGTTTCAGCTTTAGGGATTTATTCCAATTAAACAATGCAACTGTTACATATTTAATCCTTTTGGCAACCCCAAACTGTTTGGATCCTTCCACGTTAGTGCTCTAAGGCTTTTCATTCATACTATACACTTCACTATCATGGAACCATCTTTTGTCAAAGTTAAACCTTTTCTTTTTTGTTGCTTCTGGACTACACCTAACCAGGATCTCATGGAATGATCGGAAGCCTCATTTTCGCATGTTTGCAGTTTGCATTAGGATAAATCTTAGTCCAGGCTAGTGTCATCATTCTCCTATCCAACCTTCCCTTAATATTTCCTTCTATTGCCCAATCATTACTCCAAATCCAAGGCTGCTCTTCGTAGCCTACATCAATAAGCTCATTATCATTGATCCAATTTCTAAAATCTTTGAACGTCCAATCCTCTCTCATTTTACCCCCTACTTTTCTTCATTAGAGAGGATATCATTGAAATCACCCACAATAACCCATCCATTACCCCAAAAGCTCTTTCTCATAGTTAAAACTTCCCACTATTTCTTTCTTATCCATGCAATAGAGCTTGCATACATCCCAATTAACCACTATTCCTCTTTCTCTATTCCTTCTTCCAGTCTAATTTCTAAGGTAAATGCTTATGGTACAATATCTTTCACATTGACCTCTTTTCTCCACAAAACAACCATACCACTTCCTTTATTAACAGCCTCCAAAACAAAGATAAAATCAAAAATTATTTTTCCCTAAAATTTTCCATATATATATATTTGTTTTTTGTCTCACTAAGAATAATAATCTGAGAAGAGTAAAGGCTAATAGCCTCCTTGAGTTAGGGAATTGTCAAAGAGCTCCCCGTCCCACGTCAGCTCCACACCAAAATATTCATTTAATCTTTGAGGACTTGATAGGTTCGGCCCCTCCAACCTTGATCAATTGACAGTCACAGCTCATTTCTAACTCTCTCCTAACTTTCTTCCACACTTGATCTGTATTCTCTTCCATAATGTGATCTTCATGCCATCCTCATCTTTCTTTTCCCCCCTTATTTCCCTTGACTTTGAAGGTTGAAATATCTTTACAAGGTTCCCTAATTGCTTGAAGGATTCTTCTAAATTTCCTACTTGGTCTACTGCAATCCGAGTTTTTAGAGTTATTTCGCTCACAGGAACCTCTCCATGCTTTCATTGCCATCAAGATCCTCCCGTGGAGTTTTGGTTGTGCCTTTCATCTTTTCTGGATCCTTTCCTAACAAACAAGGTTGCTCTATTTGCTTCTATAACTATTTGTTGACTGACTTAACATCTCAAATCAGTGCTAACTGATCACCATGATTCACCTCCTTGATACCTTCTATTACTGAATTTAATCTTTCCTTTTCATTATTGAGGCATATTATTTCCATGGAACATTGGTTTTTATTCCTTCTGGTATCCTCTTCCATTCTTTGGTCACTTCTCTCTTGATCATTCTCCCTTTGTACTTGTGAGTCAAAGTCTTCTCTTGATTTGTTCCTTCCATTGTATATACCTTGAGTTGCATTGGTGGCCTTTGATTCAACACTCTTTCTCCTTGTTAGCTTTAAGCTAGCTCGCAAACTGATCCTTATTAAGCACCACATTCTGATCTATAGTTTTGCAATAATTCTTTTCTCTATGACCTATTAACCCACACACATAGCAAAAGTTTGGCCACTTCTCATATTTAAATTGTATCCATATCATTTGACCTTGAATTTTGATCCATTTCAACCAGCTACTTAAGGTGTCTCCCTTCTATACTCCTTCCATGAGGTACTCTCACATCCCAAACCTTCTTAAATCCCTTCTCTAATTTCATGCCCACTTTCTTGGAATAACAGCAAAGGAGTAGGTTCCAAACTTGCACCCACATATGAGTGGTCAGGAATGCCTTATCATTTTTTTCAAAGCCCTCAAACCATTTGTCTAGAACCAACAGTTGGTTATCCATAATCCTAGCCTTCCCCTTATCAATGATCTATTTAGATCTTCCTCAAAATCGAAGAAAAATTAAAAGGTTTGGGATGATCTGGTAGAAATTTGGCCCTAATTCAATCAAGCTCAGATTTTTTGGAAAGCCCCACATTTGAGCAGTTTGTTTTTTTAAACTAGTTTAGTTCACCACTTTACTTCCCACAACCTTCCCCAGAACACTTCGTTTACACTTCTCAATCCTCCCTTGAGATCTTCCTCTCCTACTTCAGCTATTTCTAATTCCTTATCATACACGTTATGTAACACCTGGGCCTAGGCCGGCTCAAGAACATTTGAGTGGAAACAATGGGATCAAAATACTTAAATCAAGTTGTTAGTAGCTCACAATTCAATGTATTATAAACAATACAATATCCCCTCTCACTTCTGTTGTGGGACAGGGCATCACATTCACTCCTCTTTTAGGTTTTGCGTCCTCACAAAATCCAAATTGGGGACCAATAACATATCACATACACTACAGAGTGTTGCCTAATACCATTAGCCCAGTCTCACCCCACGCAAAGACCACACGAGATTTGCTCTGATACCAATAACACTTCGGGTGTTAGACAGGCCCAATAACTTTTGAGCGGAAATAGCAAGGTCAAAATACTTAACCCAAGTTGTTAGTAACTCAAAACCCAAGATTTTATAAACAATATAATATTCCCTCATACTTCTGATATGAAACTGAGCATCACATTAATTGTAACACCTCGGGCCTAGCCTACTGAATAATTTTTGAATGGAAATAACAGGTTCAAAATGCTTAACCCAAGTTGTTAGTAGTCCATAATTCAAGGTGTTATAAATAATACAATATCCCTTCCCACTTTCTATACAAGATGGGGCGTAACAATCGCCCTCCTTTAGGCTTTGCGTTATTGCAAAGCTCAAAGTCGTGCCCAATACTATGTCACATACACTACGTAGTAGGCTGAGTATCACTAGTCCAGTTTCACCCTATAAGGATACCATGTGAGCCTTGGTCTAATACTAAATTGTAACACCTCAAGCCTAGACTGTCCCAATAACTTTTGAGCAGAAATAACGGATTTAAAATCTTAAACAGCATCTCTAACCAAGTTGTTGGTTGCCTATTACATAAGGTGTTATAATAATACAATATCCTCATCCATTTTCGATGTGAGACGAGGCGTAACAGGTTAAACTTTCTCCTAATGAAAGTCAGATCTTCCGCCATACCAAAAGAAAACTGACCAATGATTCAGAACACTCCCAACCCCACGAAACGAAGACAAAACCTTGGACAACGGGCCAGAAGAACAAGAAAATGGAAATATAGAAGCAACACTGTTCGTATTATGAGTATTAGGGTAATGAGTGTAGCCCTAATAGATTAAAACCAAAGAATAGACAGTTCGGAAAAAAGTAAAAATAATAAATACAACTAAAAGGAGACAAAGATACAATATTAATTCACAGTAGATTAGTATTCAATTTAGTTGCACAAGATTCATAAAGCACTTAGAACAATAAATGAGGCAGGTTAAGAGTGATACTCGTTTTATAGCCATGACCCAAGATCCAACACTCAGAGATCTAACTCTGAGAAAATCGCAAGCAGATTAAGTCTCTCTCACCTCCCAAATCTGAAGTAGAATTCCAAAAAAAACAAAAAAAGAAAAAGATGATTTGAAAGTTATTTTTTTTTCTAAATTTGAATTTTTTAAAGTTTCAGACACCACCAAACTAGGAACAAGTCTCTTCCTAGAAGAAGGAGATAGTCACATTAGAGAAAGAAAGTTTTTTTAATAATACACGATATATGGTTTCAATTTACCCCTTAGCATCAAAAGTTAAAATAATTTTTAGTCACTAATACTAATTTTTTAGCTACTTAAATCTTTTTATTAAATCTAACTCAGCATTATTGCTTCTTTTGACAAAAATACCCTTACAAATTTGTCTAAATAAAGGCTATCTTTCTACATCTCACACTGTTTTTTTCACCTCATTTTTTACTTGATTAATTTTTTTCCCTTTTTCTCTCATTTGTTGACATGATTCAACAAATTTTCACCTTTCGTCACCATGTAACAAAATTCATCAAACTCTATTTATGAAAAAAGATAACATGTTTTGGAGTGTCACGGAAATATTTCTCTACACCTCAATTATTTGAGGGTAAAAATGTTATTTTAATAGAAAATCAAAGACCATTAGATTTAACCGTCAATCCAATTGATAATTAAAGTATGGATACCTTAAGAGGATAAGCGCAAATTAACGCATATTTCGTCTAATTAACCTGCAAAATTGAACCAAAATTCGACTTAGCCCTAACTCAAATATGACTTAGCCCTAACTAGCTCAAAGGCTGGCTTTATCGACACTCCTACACCACCTACACCTACACCTACACCTGCATAGCGTTAATGTAGTAGCATATACTAAATCAAAGGAGAAGCACATGTTGGGTGGAAATAAGTGAGCTGTAAAGCCCTAACGCAAGGAAAGGTATATATTTTTCACGGAAGCTGCTATTTACTAGAGACACTATTGAGGTTTTGTGACTTCCAAATATCTATCTGGGCCAGCTTTCCACTTACTTGATTATTGAACTTCATTTGTCTTTAGTCTCACATCCACCCAATGATTTTGCTTGCTTAGTTGCCATGATAGTTCTTCAACACTCCAGTTTCTTGGTCTTGTCTAGTCATTTTCGTGGCCAACAGTAATTTCTAAGCTGTGAAGAATTATTGGATTATATTTATTTATGTACCATGCATCAGAACATCCACATCACACCCAAACACTGAAGATGCCTCGATGGAAAATTCATCCATTATTTCAATGAGTTAAATGCTAATAGATGATGGTGAAAGGGTGTCAATATGTGATCCTTTTGGATATAAAAAAATATGAAGGGTGACAAGAATCGAATTCAAAATCTTTTATATGACTTAATCATCCTATTTATTGTTTAATCGTACGTCTTATTTACTGTTTAATCGGATTTATCTTCTATACGTAGTGTAAATGTTCATAGAAAACTTTACAAAAAAATTCACCTTTCATTCAATTTGATTTTATTCATATGGTGTAAATTCAGATTCGTTCATAAAAATAGTTTTCCACAGTCCTATCAATCTTGACGAAGCCTAAAGCCAGCCTAGTACTATTAGCAAGTCTTGGGGCTGACTTTTATAGTGCGCTGGAGCAAAACAAAAGGATTCATTACATCAAATTATTCAAAGAGCTTCACAAGTACGAAAGGGTCCTATCTATATTCTGTGAATGGTATAAAAAGGAAATGAAGAATATATACAAAATAATTTACAGAAATTTTATGCAACTATGGCTGTGTATTCGTTTTCAATTCAAAATATTTTTTGGTGCCTAACACCGAAAAATATTTTTCAATGTAAAATATTTTTTAATTTTTCTTTTTTTGACTGAAAATAACTTACAAAATTTTTTAGCGCAAGTTATTTTTTGAATAATTTAAGAGTGACATTAAATCTCAAATACTTACTTTTAGAATTTCGTTTGTTAAACTTATTTTCGTTTTTAATTCTTTTTCATTCGTTTTTCTCTCAATTATGAGTCACACACTAATATAACTATCATTATACATATTTTATTACTATATTGTACTATCGGTATTTAATTTTCAACAAAATCAATTTTTTATTAATCACAATTACTTGTAAGGTATTTATTACCATTGTTATAAGTTTTTTTAACTTGTATCCATAAAATTAAAGATAAAATCGTTAAAATTTTTTATTTCAAAATATTTTCATTTTGTCAATCAAACACTAAAAATTTATATGAAAAATGGACTTTTTCATGTAAAATATTTTCTAAAAAAAAAAAAATTTTCAATCCAAACAAATACACCTAGATGTTGTAAGGTTTGTCTCAGTCAAGTGAGAAAAGAGCATATCATATATTGTACAACATGAAATCTCCCTAGTGACCCCGTGCCTGTAAGGGAACGACACCAAAAAACATCGAGTGTTTTCTTTCCTGTCAAGATTCTCAGTTACAAGATATAGCTCAGCATGGAAACTAACAGTACATAAAATTTTCTACTTCATCATGAATCTTAGCTTCATTATTCTTGAGGTAACAAGTTTCCAGTAAGTCGATTAAATGTTCAAATATTAGTCTAAATATTAAAAGACTGACGAAAATGACATACAATACTAATATGGTTTTTCTTGAAAGCTATTTTATCTTTGTTTGGCTTGAAAAAAAAACAAAAAGATCTGTAAATTAATCAGACAAGACAAGCAAGAAGATTCATCCAACAAAAAACATTTATTTTTTTTAAAGGATTCTGTCAAACATTATTGTTTGTTAACCAACCATGTCAATTAGACACCCTAATTGCCAAATGGCAGAACTCGAAGAAGAGGAAACTTAGTCTGTACCTCAAACATTTTATGACTCTATATTGAGATAACTACCAATTACAAGTAAAGAAACAACACAATGATAGGTTGTCCAACAGAAAGACCAATGACTTCTTCTTCCAGCCTCCACAATGTTTGAGGTCATTACACTATGACTCTATATTGAAATAACTACCAATTACAAGTAAAGAAACAACACAATGATAGGTTGTCCAACAGAAAGACCAAGGACTTCTTCTTCCATCCTCCACCCCGAACTGCACACCCCCCTCCCCCCTCTTCTTTGGTAATTATTAAAAGAAAGGGATGTTTACATGTGGCTTAGGGACAGAACTGACAAATTAAACTTTCTGCTGACCAACATTGCATAGTTACATTTGAGAAGTCACATGGAAAGAATTCTTATCCTAGTAGTAGTCCTTGGCATCCAGGCATTAGAGAAAGTTTTCTTCTCCAAAAGAAACAATATATCATTCCAACATTTTTTAGGGGAAAGAACAGATATGGAGGGAGAATATTTGTGAAAGTTGCAGAAGGTGCAGCAAAAAAGTGCCTGGCAACTTTCCACTATGTAGCAAATGATTTCAAACAAATCTATCAAATTTGGCAAATAATAGAATGCAAGAACACACACATATTACAGTAAAAACAATGATAAAAAAAGATCTTATTCGCAAACCCCATGAAATAAATAAGAAATGAGTGACTAAACATGAACAGCTAACTATTAGTAACCACTCAACAGCATCAGATAATGTAGAAGAACAAATTAGCATGGTTTTCTTGATGAAGCTAATTTGCATAAAAACAGATTGTTTGAGATGCCTGAATTATGTCTTTGCTGCTCTTAATTAATGGTATCATGCTTAAAAAGAATAAAACGAAAATTGAGCAGCTCTTGAATTAAGATGGCACTAAATTAGTTACTTATTATCCAATTTGGACAGCAATTCTATTATTCATTAGCTTTGAGCAATACATGAAATAAAGGATGAGAAGTGCATTGAGCGTGCCATTTAGTTACTACATTTGTGTGTGATTCAATGCATAGATTAACAAGATAAAAATAACAGTGGGGAGGCCAATTGCTTGAAACCTCAAATAATCTACATCGAAGTGATTTGAAAGCAAGAGAAGCTACGAACATGAGCTTCACTTGGTTACCAAAATCACTAAGGACCTCAAATGGCCAAAAGCATTACAGAGTAGAGAAACTAGCTATGATCAGGAGTCTGAATACCAAAAATGGATCTAAGAATTGCATCCCCATCAGAAAGTTTGTCTGAAGTGCTCTGCCCAACTGAATGGTTTCTTGATAACCGTGAAGGACCAAGTTTGTCAATGTTGTGAACTAGAGGCAGATTGCTTTTTCTGCCAATGGATTTTTCATTTTCAAATCTGCAACTAAAACCACCAGTTACAGGTTTCTTGTGATCGTTGTCTTCTCGAGTTTCAGACTCCTCATGAATGCCATTCATTAAATCCATCAAATTACTTCTAAATCCCAAATCAGAGTACACTCTCCGTGAATTCCTCATTGGTCTTGCAACCAGCGCACCATCCTCTCCATTCAAATTCTCTTGTTCACCACTCTTTTCCCTCGTATTCACATTACTACTCCTTGACTCGACTGGTCTCCCAACTGACTCAACCATCAAACAAGGATTAGTAAAACCATTCCAAGAATGCAGGGGAACCAACTTACTCAACCCACTCAAACATTCGACCACCTCCTTCATCGTTGGCCTCCTCTCCCTACAAGACCTCAAGCTTGTCCACATTTTGCAGCAACCACAGCCAGCTGCTTCCTCACCAAAACATCCTTAGGGGGTGGGATCCTAGGGTCATAAACAGACACAAGTTTTCCTCTCCTAATCAACGGAATCGCCCAATCCACAATGGAAGGCGGCGAATGCCCCACATCAATTGCCTTCCTCCCACTAATTACTCCAACTAATATCCCAAAGCTAAATACATCAGTTTTCGTGCTTAAATTATCTGGGGTAACATAACCAGGATCTAAATACCCCATTGTACCTGCAGGGGGCGTTGACCTCAGTCTATAATCATCAACATGACACCTTAAGGCCAGCCCGAAATCGCCTAACCGGGCATTAAAATTTCTATCTATTAACACATTGGCAGATTTTATATCACGATGAATCACAGAGGGACTCGATGAATGCAGAGTATCAATAGCTTTTGCAGTTTGTAATGCCAATTTTATTCTTCTACCCCAACTGGGAGGGCGAGAATTGGAGTGCAAAACATCATATGATCTTAAGAGTGCCATTACTCATAAATTCAACTACTAAAAGGCGATCATGAGAATCACTATTAGCAAAGCCAACAAGATTTACCAGTCTCGGACTCTGCAGCTTTGAGAGAATATCAATTTCATTCTCAACTTCTGAATTCTCTGATGTGGAGGAGATTCTTTGCCTTCTTGAAGACTTCTTGATGGCCACCAAACGGCCACTGCGAAGAACCCCTTTGTACACAAGGCCATGGCTTCCTCTGCCTAGGAGTTTCTGTTCGGAAAAGCCATTAGTGGCTGCTTCAAGTTCAGTGTAGCTAAATTCTTGGATCTTGATAGGCTTCTCTTTTGCATTTTCTTGAGAATTGACTTGATGGGCTTTCTTGGAATTGGCTGGAAGGTGTGAATTGGAGGTTGAAATTGCTGATTCTGCTTTGCATGATAGATAGCCCATCAAGACTGAATTTTATGCCTTGAAGTGTTCTGTAAAAAAAGGAGTCTTGCCAAATTGATTTTATGGGTTTTGTCGGAATAAAGAAATTGGAGTTTGGTGATGTATTGATGGTAGTTGGTTGGCTGTGGTTTTATGTAAATCAAGGGAAACAAAAAAAAAAAGTGGAGATGGGAGGTGGCGTGGGAGGGAGGGTGCATTACACCTTTTATTGAAATGGAATCCCAAGATTTTGCCAGGATTAATACGGGTTGAGGCAACTTGGATTAAAGAAAAAAATTCAGAAAAATAAAGTATGGAGGGGTGATTCACTGTTTGACCATAGTTCGGGGATTAATTGTAGAGGTTGTGGTCCAAAGTCAATGAGTTTTTTGTTTTTGCTTAGTGGGAGAACGCTGCCATATATGCAGGATTTGCCTGTACTTTGGTGGGTAACAAATTCTATTTTGTTTAATGAATCGGAGTAATCACAAAGGAGAGGAATTATTAATAAATGTGGCTAATGTTGTATTAATGGAAGTAAATAAATGAACAGTTTGTTACTTAGTTTAACTGTTGAGAGTACCAAATAATTTTTTGAAACTACTCTCAAAAAAAAAAAAAAAAGGATATTTTTAGGTGGACATGATCATTGTAATGATCCATGTTATTATACTCTTATCTCGTAATCTAAATCTTGATACATCACTCATATGAGTTATGTGACTTATTGGAATTACGAGTCTAAGATATATTGTTGTGGACTATGTTTATTGTAGAAATTTTCCCAAAAAGGAGGAAAACATCCATGTAAAACATGGAGGGCTGTAGTAACGTAATGGAATCATACCGTTATAATTTAAATAATTACACACTATAATATCATTTACTTTAAAATTTTATACCGTATAAATTTTTAATAATAAAAGGATGGTTCCCTAACAGTTTTGTAAAATTCTCCTTAGAATCGTCTTTTTCCTTACAAAATTGTATCAATCTCCTCTCTAATATTATTGATTGTTTGGCAAATGCTATTGTCACAAGAGGTTATTATTGTCATAGCAAAAAGACAATAAAATGATCAAATTACCCATGTCCTCATATCTTTCTTTAGCATAAGGATAAGGGAATTTTGGAAATTTAATTTGCTATTGGGTTAATAACACTTGCCCCTGAATTAGCTAGAAAATGAAAATTAAAAGCCAAATAAAATATATATTTTGCCCATCTATACTAAAAGAATATACACTTTGCCTCATTGACATTTTTTTTCCGTTAACAACTTTAACATCGTCAATAAAAGCCAAATAAATGACTGAACTACCCATTAGTACTATTTTTTTCATGTATTTTTTTATTGATGGTTGATAATTAAAAAAATTAGAAAAAATAAACTGTAATAATTGATATATTTGTCTTCAGGAAATTAAAATGTGATAAAAATATTGATCAAGTTATATTCGACATTACAACTTATACAGATTTAATCCAAAGTTTTAAAAGTGTAGAATACTAAGATATATCAAAACATCACATAACTTTTGTGGAAAAAAAAAATGTATTGTCATACAAGAATGTTAAAGAAAAATTTTCACTAGAAAATAAGCCCACTTAGAGATGCATGCAAGCACCATGGCTAAGCACTCAAATTCAAATAATATCAAATGAATTCCAAAAGCTATGAAAATTTGACCAAAAAATATATTGATAAGGATTATATTGAGATATTTATAGTTTATTTTCCTTGTTTCTTTATTAATTATCGTACTACTACTACAAATTAAATACATAAAAAATCAAAATATAGTACAAAGAACATTTTAGTTATGTAACTAGTTTTTTTGTTTTTTTGATAGTGTTAAAATTGTTAATGAATGACTAGTATCAGGGGTAAAGTGTATATTCTTTTAGTTTAGGTAGACAAAGTGTAATTACTTACTTAATTCAGGGGAAAAGTGTTATTAACCCTTTCATATTTGATGTGGCAATACATTTGCCTTATTGTTCAGTTGGAAAAACTACCTCCTTAGTCCTCCAATTATTTCATTAAAACTAGAATGATCTCCCAACTCTAATTTAAACCGGATTAGTCCTTCAACTAAATATTTGTATTCAATTTGATCCCTATTTCTAGATAATGGCGGGTTCGCTCAAAACATAAATTTTTTTGATTTTGTCTGGTAGTGACTAGGGGCAAAACCGTCAAATCATTTAGTTCTATGATTTTTATTTTTTAAAAATCACCTCATTAGTCTTTCAACTATTTCATTAAAATTAAAATAGTTCTCGAACTTTAATTTTAGGTGGATTTGTTCTTGAACTAAGTATTTGTATCTAATTTATTTTAGGTAGATTAGTCCTTGAACTAAATATTTGTATCTAATTTGATCCTTAAATGGCGGCTCCACCCAAAGCATAAATTTTTTGAATTTTGGCCGGTGTTGACTAGGGGTGTAATCGTCAAATCATCTGGTCCTATGATTTTTTGTTTTTAAAAATATTTTTAGACTTTATGATAAAAAAGACAAACATATTACATGGATTAATGATGGTCCAGTGGTTAAGTGTTTGAAATTTTATTTTGTTGCTAATGCAGGATCGAAACATACCGTCATGCTATATTCATTTTTTTTCCAATAATTTCTTCTAATTTCATTTAAACCAAAATCCTAAAATCGTCTATCTTTCTCTCTACACCAATGCACCACTAATGTTATCCTTCCATTCCCTACCAGTGAAACCTTCTCACTTTCCTCTGTCTACCACCACTATCTCTTCCTTCCCCATCCCCCATCTCTCATTTCTTGCTTCTTCTACCCCTCCACTGCAACCAACACCTATTCTTACCTCTCTCGATCCCATCTCCTCTGCCGTTACCGCCACCATGTCCTCTTTCCCCATCACCCTCTCTCCCTTCTTGCTGTCCCCACCCCTTCGGCCCAATTATTACTACTTTATCGCTATCCTACTTCCTATTTTCTCTGCCTCTAGTAGACAAACTTCTCTCTACAGCCTCCATTTATTCATTCTAAAACACGACTATATCAATGATTTCTTTACAATTTGATCTGTAGCCAATAACTTCCTCGCAAAATGCTACTCGATTTCTTCCTTCTCTTCCTCCTAGTTCTAATGGTGCGAGCTCAACGGTAACCAATGGACATAATTATCTTCCAGAGGAAACTCCATAAATTTTGGAATTGGAGATAAAATCAAAGTTATCTTTGATTTGTAAAAGTTATCATATTAGTATCATCAAACTCATCAACATTTCCATTTTTAACAACTATAGGATTAAATGATTTGATGGTTATGTCCATATTTAACGCCGGTTAAAATTAAAAAAATTATGTTCTAAGTAGAGCCTTTATTTAGGGATCAAATTGGATACAAATATTTAGTTCAGGGACTAATCCCATTAAAATTAAAATTGAGGGCCTATTTTAGTTTTAATGGAATAGTTAGAGGACTAATGGGGTGATTTTTTAAAAATAAAAATCATTGGACTAGATAATTTGATAGTTATGCCCCTAGTCAACACCGGTCAAAATTAAAAAAATTTATGTTTTGGACAGAGCCGCCATTTAGGGACCAAACTGGACTACAAATATTTAGTTCAACGACTAATCCGACTAAAATTAAAGTTGGAGGATTATTGTAGTAGTTTTAATGAAATAGTTGGAGGACTAATTATGTGATTTTCCCTTGTTTAGTTGCTTGAATCTATCCTTTTTTTATAAAAAAATAAAAAAATAAAAATAGTGAAATCAACCAATATTCTTTTGAAAATGCCAAGATTAGCACATTATATTACTTTTATGAGAAACACGTGCAAATATGTAGAAAAACAACAATAAACATATAGATATAGCCGTTCTTGAATAGAAATTAGAAATTGACATTTGAAAAAAAAAAAAAGTCGCTTAATTACAAATTGATTCTGAATCCATAAATTTTGTGATAAATGCATTGACTATTGTTAAATAAATTATTTATCAGTGACTGAAGATAAAAATTTATTTTTGATATAGAGTAACTATTTTTCATGTCTAATAGTTATTATTTGACCAAGATACCTTTTTTTTGGGGTAGGCCATACACTTTTTAAAGTGATAATCCCCCATTTTTTAAAAAAAAAAGAGAGTCTTTTTCTAAATGCAAACTCTCATCGAGTGCACTTTAATGTGAACTTTTTTCTAGTGATCAAATTACAATCAATTATGATTGGATTAGGGTACCAAAACCGGTGAAATAGTAATATTTTTAGTATTTTTTTAGTAAAGCAAACGACCTATTTGGTTATTAACAATGTTTCGGTTATCAAATTAGTCACCAAGCTATTTTGATGGCCAAAAAGATTATTAAATTTTAAAAAATACGTCTATGGGTTACTTTGTTTATTTAAGCCGTTAATTATAATGAAAATTAGTTTTTTTGAGGATTAAAATTGTCCAACTACAGTGAATTAACATTACTAAAAAAATTTGAGATCAATATTAGATTATGAACAACCAACGTAAATTATATGTGAGATTCTACTAAAAGATATGAAAAATTTTGAGCCAAAAATTAAATAATTTTAATTTATTAAATTTACAATTTGAACCCCTAACTACCTCTCCTCTAGCCAACCCACCATGAGTACATCTCCTATCTTCCGCTACCCCCTTTCCTCACCCAACCTCACCACTGCCTTCTTTCCTTCCCTCTCTTTCGCCAACCCTTTCTCCAGTCAACTCACCACTATCTCTCCCCTGCCACCCATTCCCCAGCCAGCCTAGTACCCTTCCATTCCCATTCTCCTGATCAACCTAGCACTACCACCCTCATTCTCTCCCCTTCTGTCACTCCCTCCGGCCCTCGGTCAGCCAACCTACCACCACCTTTCATCCTCCCTCTTTCGTTACCTCTCTCCCTAACCTGCCCAACACATCTTCCATTCCCTACTTCCGTCATCCCCTATCCCAGCCAGCCTACTCTTTCCATTTCCCCTTTCCTAATCAGTCCACCATCCCTTCCGTCTCCTCTCTTCCGTCACCCCCTCCGGCCCTCAACCAGCCAACCTACCACTTCTTTCCATCCTCTCTCTTTCGTCACCTCTCTCCCCAACCAACCCAACACACCTTTCATTCCCCAATTTTGTTACCCCCCTTTCCCAGCTAGCCTACCCTTCCCCCAACCAACTAGTTAGCCCACCGACTAGATCCTCCCACCACTCCTCATCTGACCCCTCCATTGCCAAATCCGACCATCTTCTCCATCTCCCCATCCCTCTATAGCCCTCGATCTCAGCCATTCTATTTGAACTTCCCAACCCCAAATCCAATCCCGCTCGTGGATCTAACCCCTCACCTTCAATTGCTCATCTTGCCCTTTGATTTGACTCTCTACCTTTGATTTGCTTAGCTATATAGTGGTGGTGTGAATATTGATGGTGAATATGACAAAATTTTTAGGGTTAGACTGAAAGTAAATGAGGAACCCTACTTTTGATAATTTTACCCCTTAAAAACACACGTGAAAAGTCATGTGACTAATCAAATGGAATATTTAACGAATAAAATAAACGGAGTGACCTCCAAGACACATTTTTAAGATATGAGTGACTATTTACGCTATGAAAATAGCTCAGTAACCAAATTAACAATTCGTGTATAGTTGATTAATCATTTATGCTGTTTGCTTTTTTTAGTGTGAAAAGTCAATGATCTAAAATTTTCATTTATGTAATTGAAAGAATAAATGAAAATGAATCACTTCCAGACACGAACAACTTTCTCCTTACTTTTCACCAGAAGAGAATTAGTCCATGCATCTAATGATTTTAGCATTGACAACTTCCAGACATGAAGTTTTTTATTTTTTTTTCTTTTTATTCTCGTATACGACTGTGCATTAGTAATAGAACTATGAAAGCAACATGAAAAAAAAAAAATGCTTACTGTTGTTAAAGTTTTGTGTGATACGATAGTCTCTCCATTTAGATTCCTTTCTAATTTTAAGGAGATTAAAAATTACAATAAAAAAATTTATCTTTTTTTCCCACTTCTTAACTTCCATTTTTTTTTCCTGATTCACTTTTTCTTTTATTTTGCACATACATTGATGTGTTACTAATATATATAATGGCAGAACATTGGGGGCAGAGGGTGGCGGCTGCCCCCTAAGAATCCTATAAACTCCTTTAGTACCTATATAATTTGGATAGAATATTTATGAAATTACTATATTTGCCTCTCTAAATTATTTGGGCTCTATTTTTAATAGTTAATTTTGTCATATATTCGACTCTATTTGTTTGCTTCTGTTGGGAATTCAAAAGTGATTAATGTTATTAGTATTTGGCAAATTACATTTAAGTTACTAATCTAGTAATTTTTTTTTTTTTGTAATTTGGTAATTTTAGGCTAAATACATTGTACTTTTATATGCACACATATGTGGTGTAAATTGCCAGTATAATTTATACTCTAATATAAAACATATGCATAAATATTAATAAAAACTAAATCTTTTTTTTAGTACAAAAAAAAAAATTTATAAAAATTTGAAATTTTTATATGTAAAATTTGAAACTTATATAATATTTTCAAATTTATAAAATATTTTAAAACTTATTCTAGTAGGTAAATATTAGAACAAGGACAGTTTAGGTATATAAATATGGAGTAATGTTGATGAAGGGGTTTTAGTCATTTTACTTGTTAAAAAGGATAGGGATGTGCAAGAAACTAAAATAGGTGAAATTGCAAATATCATTTGCCAATATTTATTTTAGTTTGGAAGTCCAACTTTAGATTTCTTTATTTTGGAGGGCCATATTAGAACAGTTATTTTAGTTTGGAGGGTCAAATTAAAAAATTTTTAGTTTGGAGGGCCATGTTAAAATTTTACTTCCGAAATGACCCTTTTGTTTTGAATGGATATGTATGTTTTCTTGATTCAATTATGCAACTTCAAGATGTAGTTGGGGGAACCCTTCCCATTTCCATTTATCTAGTTCTATTTTGAACAGGGTGTAAAATGAACGGTCTCCTTGCGTGAAAGCTACATTATTGGTTGCTGCTTGCAAGTGTCAACCGTGTATGCCCCATCAGTCACGGGTTATTTCTTCAGAATTCTGAAGGCTTTCTTGGCTTTCTTATTGGATTTATATTTTTCTGTCCGAGCAAATGTGAATGGGAAGCCTTTACAAAAGTGCTAGAATATTGCACTATACACATGCATGGATATATATATATATATATATATATATATATATATTCACATACCCACAAACACGCGTGAGTGTGTAAAAGGATAAATAGGGTTTGCAAATGTTATTGCCCAAATATTTCATTGTGACCCTTCAAATTGAAAGAGTTTCAATTTGGCTATCCAAATTGAAAATTTGTTCTAAAAGTTGTTTTTTTTTTTTAAATGAAAAAGGGATTAGATATATGTATTAAAAAATAAAGTAATTATTTTATATCCTTTTAGAGAATCAATATATTTTAAAGGGAAAAAGATCAAATTGTTCCCTTATTTTTAAGATATCTCCTAATTTATTCCTTTATCTATCAAAAAGGTTAATTTGGTCTCAGTTCTTATAAAATTAATTAATTTAAGGCTTGTGATATAAATTATAGACAAACTAACAGAATTTTTGACAATACTCCTACGACATGTTAACGGGTAGATAATTATTAGGTGTCTTGGTGCATTAATTTGTCTATAATTTTCGTCATAGATCCTAGATTGGTTAATTATTTAAAAGAAAATAAGGGACCAAATTGTTTTGTCGTAATAGATAAGGAACCAAATTAATCGATATTCTATAGATAAGAGACTAAATTAATTTTTTCTCTATAAAATACAAAAATGATTTAGACAAAACTATAACCAAGTGCAACATTAGTACACTTTTTAATTTTGGAGAGCATAAATGAAACTCTTTCAGTACAAAAGACCACAATAGAACAGTTACTTTAGTTTGCGGGGCTAGATTGAGACCTTTTTTATTTTTTATTTTTAAATTTTGGAGGGCTATATTGGAATGCCTTTTTCAATTTGGAGAGTTATATTAAACTTTTTCGGTTTGGACGACCATATTGCAATTTTGAAAATTTTTACAATCCC
Source organism: Cinchona pubescens (assembly GCA_025175665.1). Taxonomy (NCBI): domain Eukaryota; kingdom Viridiplantae; phylum Streptophyta; class Magnoliopsida; order Gentianales; family Rubiaceae; genus Cinchona; species Cinchona pubescens. Next base: position 442,730 of record JANKKI010000414.1, read on the forward strand.
TTTTAGAGAAACATTCTCTTATAGTTTAAGGGTTTGTAATAACACAATATATTTTAAAAATTTGTACTGTACAAGTTCTTAAAACTAAGAAAATGATTCCCTCGACGGAAGTATATAATTCCCCTGCAATTTTTACTTAGTTTGGAGTCGCAAAACGCCATTAACTTAAAACAAAATAATCAAAAGGAATATTTGTATGGATTAGTATTGTTACTTTTGTGTATTGTGGGGTATTGGTGTTCCACCATTGCATTGGGATCTCAAATTTGACCACTCTGAAATTCCATAAGCAATCTTCATTTTCAGTCTGATTTATTCGTGATTTTGAGTCTTTTACTGCAATTTCAGCCGTGATTTCTGCAAAAAGTTGAGACAATTTGTCACCAGAAGAAAGAAATACTCTTGATGACAGTAAGAACAATGGTTTTTTGGGAAGTGGGAACTTAATGGTGATGTTGCTTTCAAAAGGCAGTAGAAAATGGAAGCTTCATCTAATTAAACAAGAAACAAGAACAGAAACAATGCCCCACTTGCAAAAGGAAGGAATGTAAAGTTGAAATCAACAATCAAAGAGTTGCAACTATAATCATTTCAGTGGCTTACTTTTACAAACTTCTGTTGGCGTTCTAATGTGAACAACTGTACTCTAAAACAGAGATACTACTAGTAATTGGCGTAATTGAATTTCCCATGTGAAACTACTATACAAGAGAACAGGGATTAAGGATATTTATTCTGCAGAGCAGACTGAACGTGAAAGGACCACTCCACCAGAATTGAAGCAATACATGGAAACTAGAATTGAAAAAATAAAGCAAATAAATAACAGCGTGTGTGGCTTTTTGGACTCTCCACATCCACACTTGCAAAATAGTCACAAGCCAACCGAAAAGCAATGTTTGAAAACCGAGCCTGACATTGAATTGGTTGCCTGTCTAGTTTGCAGTCAACCGATCTAACTGATTGAACCGATCAATTTACAATTTAATTTTTTTTAATAGTATGGTATAATTTAAAATAATTTAATATATATTTTTATGAAATTCAAAATATAAGAGAAATACCACTTTTTAAAAATTTTAATCCTAATACCTAAAAATTCTAATCAAATTTTTAATAAAAAAAATAAAATTTGTACAAAAATAAGTATACAAAAATTACATTAAAAATAATAAATTAATATTTTAGATTTTGGTGTGTTCATTGTTTTGTTGTTTTGGATTTTATTTCGCAAGTTTTTTATTTTTCTCTTTATTTAAATTATTTTTTATTCTAAAAAGTCAAAAATCGGTTGAACCGATTTCTTTTTTTCTAATTCACAATTTTTCTAGTTTTGTCTGATTTTTAATATAGACCGGATATAAATAGATGGATCGGACCAGTTACTCTTTCCGTTCATGATCCGATTTGTTGAACCGACCGATCCGATTTGATTTTCAAAACATTGCCTAAAAGTATTAGCTTCAATATAAGAAACTTGAATAATACACTTTTCTCTAATATGGTTAATATGGAAAAAAGATTAATGGGATATTGGTCCAACAAAGATGATGTTAGATATAAACAAAAGGAAATTTAAATACCATTTTAGTATCTTATCTTTAAAATTTTTTTTCAATTTTGTTTCTTATTTATCACCACTAACCATTTTAATTCCTTATGGTTAATATAGGATATTTAACAACAAAATTTTTAAAAAAAATAAGGATATAGAAAAGCTTATCGCCTCTGGTCGATTACTCAATCTGACTAGCAAATCCTATTATAGTGATATAATCTAATGGTGAATCTCAGAGTTTGCATTGATTCTATTGATTTGAATAAGGCATGCTCCAAGGGCAATGATATTGCCACAGCATTTTCTGTGGATCTTCAATCGACGGCTCCCCTCCCATCTTCTCCACCCCAAACCTTTTATAGTGTCTACTCTCTTCTCTAATTATGCTGCAATTGGAGCTCCCCCAGAATCGTCAAATCTCTAAGGGCATTTGGTAAAATCTAAAACCTTCAAGGTTCAAACATTAATCACTTGCACCACAAAATTACTGTAACTAGTAGATCTTAGTTTACATTAGATAAAAGAAACCAAAAGAAAGTTCCATAGATGACGGCATATGCTTAAAAGTAGCTGTAACTGGTAAATATTAGTCAGCAAACATGTCAAGAGAATTTGTTAAGTTGGAACAAATCATAATTAAACTTTATATTAGCTTTACCAGAAATAATAAAACAAGAAGATTCTTTAACCATCTACATCAACTACCGGCGAGAAGGAAAGGTGGCACCAGATCAGGCGAACAAGATGGTGTTTTTTTGTTTAAAAAAAGGTCCAAACCAAGTGAACAAGATGGTGTTTTAAAAAAAAAAAAACAAGAGAAGGTTGCCTGGGGAAGGATGGATTCAAACTTCTGACCTTTTGGTCACAAGGCCCGTGTTCTGACCAATGGGCCACCTTGTAAGATTTGAAATAAAACATTTCTTTAAACTACCACCTTGGCAGCTTGTAAGATTTGAAATAAAACGTTTTTTTAAACTACTTCTCATTAAAATTTAAACTACCATGGCAGCTTGTAAGATTTGAAATAAAACGTTTCTTTAAACTATTTCTCATTAAAAAAAATAAAAATAAAGAGACATGGGTCGCCTTGATTCGATCGAACTTGTGACCTTGTGGTAATAGGTGAATCTCTTAAGAGTTCTGACCAATAAGCCATCAACAGTGGTTGTGTAGTTTTGGAACACAATATTTTTATAAACTATTTAGGGTCTTATTCTGATAATAAAAAAATAAATACGGAGGCGCTGCTGGAAAGATTTGATGAACCCACAACCTGTAGGTTAAAAGTCAGACATTTTGACGAGTTAAGTCACTCTAATTGCTTGATTCTACAATGTATTATTTTTTATAAGCTACTTCCAGTTTGTTATTTCCATATATATATATATATATATAATGTTGATATATATATATATATTTAATATAATATAATAAATTTTTATCCCACAAGAACACATATTATATTATATTAATTGATTAAAAAGGATGAATTATTAAATTATATTCCTTAATTTACCCACAGGAATTAAGAAAAGGAACATGATTTAATAGCTTCGTCATTTTGATTATATGAATTTATTTGAATAAGAAATTTAGCCTATAGGCAATTTCTATGACATGTAATTCATATTTCTTAGTATGTTTTTTTTCATTGGTAAAACATAATAAATGTTAATTTGCCTCAAATTTTTGACATACGCATGTATGTAATTTATTGTGCATTTTTTCAACCTATAAAATTTTTTGATATGAAATGTGACATTCCTGGGTGACAACTATAAGTTGTGGAAAGAGAGGATTCTTCTTTATTTGGGGTGAATGGACATTGATTATGCTATCAAGAAAGACGAATCACCTCCGATTATTGAGAACAGCCAACCTAGTAATGTTGAGCTTTATGAAACGTGGGAGCGATCTAATCGCCTCAGTGTGATGTTTATAAAGACCAACATCTCAGCTGGTATTCGGGGTTCTGTCGATCAGTATAATAATGTCTGAGAGCTATTGAAGGCCATTGATGAGTAGTTTGAGTCTTCAGATAAGGTTTTAGCAAGCACTCTAATCATGAAGTTCTCTACCATGAAACTCATCGGTATCAAAAGAGTGAGTGAACACATCGTGCACACGAGGGACATAGTGGTTCAACTAAATGATCTTGAGGTTACAATGTCTGAGTCTTTTCATGTGCACTATATTCTAAATTCTGGTGCTCTAAATAGGTGATTGAATGCAAAATCCTACTTACAATTTACAAACATAAATTACCTACTTACTATTACATACTGATGGGAAGCGTGAATGTGACTATGGTAACAAAGGTTTAGATGTAAATAAGATGGAAACAATCAAATAAATAACGAAAACCTAAAAAGGCACTACAAGCTCAATGTGTGCCTGTCTCTTATACACATCTGTATCATGGTCGTAGTCTAGTTTATTTCTAGCCCAATTTTATATTCATGGACACCATCTTTAAGTCCTGATCTGGCTAAATTTTGGATTAGTTGAACAACTTAACTTCTAGTTGTTCAACTAATCCAAAATTAGGACCTGTCTCTTATACACATCTAGATGTGTATAACAGACAGGTGCTAAGTCATAAATATTATTGAACCAATTGTTTAAAATCCAGCAAATAACATCACAGGAGTTACCCGAAGGCTCAGTTATACCTTATCCGGAGGTACTACAATGTGTATAAGAGTTCACCGGCATATCCGAGGCCACAATACCAAGAGGACCCGAGGCTCTGTCAAACAAAGCAAAAATTGGTGGTTATTGACATAAAACATGTAATTTGGAAGAAATTTGAAGAAAAAAATAAAAATAAAAATAAAAATAAACAAGAATATTAAAGAAAATTCACCTAAATGTAAATAAAAAAATTACTTGAGGGCTAAAAATGCGAAAAGCAAATAAAATTTTTCTGAAATTTTGGATTTGCCACGTCATCGATGACAAATTGAGTGATTTTGTTTTGCTTGGGTTTGAAAAAAGTTGTAGCAACGGTCTACAACTTTTATTCTTTGAGTTTAATCCAGTTCCTCTTCCATCGCTTGAAATATTGAAAAGATAAATTGTAGTTCCAGGACCTTCTACAACTTTTGTTCTTTGTGTTTAGTCTAATTCCTCTCGATCGTATGGAATTTTGGCTCAAAGTTAATTTCTTTTGCTTAAGAAAATTTGACTGATTTTTGTGCTTTTAACGAATTGGATTGAGTGTAAAAATGGTCAAAGACCATTCCTTGTCATGTTATGGCCATCCACCAATCTTAATAATATTTTAATTAATAATTAATTAATTAATTAATTAATTTTAAATTTTTTTTTTTAGACATTATTATACCTGTCTCTTATACACATCTAGATGTGTATAAGAGACAGGTGGCATAATGTCTTCATCAAACATCTACAACATGAATTTAGAAGGAATTAAAGGGTAACATTAGATGAAAATCAAAGTGCAGGTTAAAAAGACATTGAAAAGCAAAAATTAAAAGAAAATTGAGAGACAAATTAAAAGGAAAATAGGGGACAACTTAAGGGACAAAAAATAGGTGTCTACATGCACTATATTCTAAATTCTCTACCATAGAAGTTTGATGGACATGTAGAACCGCAGTTCTCTAGTGATAGGGCTTTTCAGTTGTATAGGAACAATGAGAAACATGAGGTCATTAGAGAGCAGAATTTTGACATTTCAATGCATTGGGGAGCTTATGATGATGCTAGAAAAGCAATTGAGGATCAAATTAGGTCGAGGCATTAGGAGGGATTCAACACTCCAATTGATTCCGGGGCTTCCCAATTAGTGAAAGAGTTTCACTGTAATCTATGTGAGTTGGACTTCTTAGCATGGATTTGATTAATACTTACTTTAATATACCTCCCGTATCATCCAGTCAATATTTGGCATTCTTAAATGACAAGGAGAAGGGCATGAATGTAATTAAGGATGCCATTTGTAATAGGCAAGTTGATTGGGTTAGGAGTAACTACTCGAATATTGAGTTAAAATTTATAGGTCAGGAACTCTCTTTGGTAGCCAAATTATGGTTTTACTTTATCAATTGCCGAATTTGGGGGTCCAATGCCTTGAGCTATATTCAGAGGGATAAAGTACTCCTAATTTATGCTATTATGACGGGGATGTCGGTGAATATTGATAGCCTTGTCAGGTAGGGGTTTTTATACATTGGGAGGTCCGGGCGACCAATATTTTATGCCCCTAGCTTGATTCACCATTTATGCACTTTGGCAGGTTGCCCGATTGATCATGCGGAGCCTATGACCTATTCAAGAGGAAGGATTAATCGGGAGTATGTTTACCGAATGGTGAGAGAGTACGAAAAGCACCACCCTATTACAACAAGAACGCCCTACCCAGCCACCGCCACCACCGCCTCAGACTACTTCTTTGATTCCAATGCCCCCAGGTTATGTACTAAAAATGCTTCGGTGAATGATGAAGAGGGGAATGAATTACAAGGGTTTTAGACATACAGTCAAATGGTGATGCACAACAATTTGACCCTAATTGGAGAAGCTTTAAGGACCACTTCATTAGGCACATGGGTTCAGCCACCACCACCTCCAGTTTGGCACTTTGGTCCACTTCGTGGACAATCCTACACACCACCTGCAGTTTTAGCATATCAAGGAGGATCCAGCCAAGCAGGTATGACCGGAGGAGATCAAGATGATGACCATGAAGAAGTCTAGCCCAGTGATGCTGAGGAGGGTCAAGAGGATATGGAATGAGAAGATTGATGTCACCAACTGCATTGTGCACTGATGACCTCCAACCCTTGCAATTGAAGTTATTTGTGGATGATAAACAATTTTCTTTGATTTTCATGACTTAGCACCGTTATCAACTTCAATTGTCTTTTGATTACTTTTGCTTTATTTTATTTCTAGTCTTTGGATTTGGGATATTTTAATTTTCCTTTTCTGTAGATTGGCTAATGGCCTTAAGCTGACGCCAAGTAGATATCTATTGTGACGCTTCATGGATTGAATCTTTGTGGGAGTTTCTTGTTGGATACTTGGTGTAGTTTTGGTCATGTTTATTTCCAAATAAGAGTAGAATGGCTAAGGGCCTTAAGCTGATACCATTTTTTGCATTTGTTGATGAATTGAATTGGATATTGATCCTTATAGGGCTTAATTGATAAGATTCATGGCATAGTTTAATACTCTTGGCATTTCTACTCAATTTTAAATTTTAGTTTGAAACTATGTCATAGTTTTAATAGTTTTTGTTATTTTTAAATGTCATCATGTTGAATTTTGGGTGAGCGGTAGGATGAGTTGTACTCATCATTTGAATAAATGACAAGTTTGGGGGTGTTTAATTTTTGTTTTGGAATCGGTTGTTTTTGTGCAAGATTTGATGTCACTTGATGCATAATGGATGGAAATTGACCAATTGGGTACTCAATGATGATGAATTTTGACATTCAACACTCTATGATTGAAGTATTTGATTGAGTCATTTCGTGAATTTTTGTGTGAGTGAGTAGTTCATTTGCAACATAATGATTTCATAAACTTGGCATCGCTATTTTTCAAAAAGAAGTGCTGAAAATTTAGAAAAATTTATTTGAAATGTTTTTTCTAATCAAATCACTTATATTATTTTGTTAGATGATCTATCTTTTGGAAAGAAAGGAGTTAAATGAAATAGAAGGAATTTTGGGACATTTTGTGTGTTTTCATAGGAAATGTTCTTCTAACTTGTGAATAATTGATATTCGAGATTAATTTTAGGTATATTTCACTCATTTTCCTTGGTTTAAGACCGTTTGCCAAAAAAAAATATTTTAGGAATAAGGTGAGTACCGGATTCCGACATGTACCCATGTTGTTTCTCCGAAATAAGCTATTAGAATAGGTAATAAGGCGAGTACGGGATTCTGACATATACCTATGTTATTTGTATGAATTAAACCATTAGGAATTGTGTTTTAGTATACCAATGTGTTAAGGAGTAAATGTTTGTAATACTTATCATTGAGCTCATATTAATTATTCCTTTTTAGAGGTCTATTCCTGAAATGTGTGACATTTGCATTTAAATTGACTCCTAAATGAACTTCTATTTTCTTGATGGCTAGTCGAGATAATTGACTAATTTCATAATATTTGTGATTTGAGAAGCAATGATATTTTAAATGAATAGAACTAAAACCTTTGGCAACTCTTTTTGAGAATAGTAATTCTTAGTGATTTGAAATCTTATGTAGTGAATGAACGTATGCTTATTTGTAGAACAAAATTGCAATTTTGGATTGACTCACGTAAACACTTCACATATCATATAGTATTAAACGTTTCTTGAGAGATTTCTTAATTGTTCTAAGTACATCCACGATTCATCAAGTGTCTCGTCAATTTACTGGTGGTGTGTATGTGTTTATGTGTTAGTAGGCTTTTAATTTTTGTTTTGCTCGGGACTAGTAAAATGCTAAGTTTGGGGGGTGATTTCAACGGTGCCAAAACTTGATGCTCTGTACAACACCTAGTTAAAATATTTAGAAAACACCTATCTCCTACCACTAACTAGGTGGCATCCCGCAAATATACGGTTGTCAACTAGTAGTAAGGAGAGAAGGGATTGTTCCCACTAGGATTGTTGGAAGGCAAATACCGAGATATATGGGTATTTGTATAGTAAAGCAAGAATCAATGAGTGAGAGATGAAACTACACTAATCAAATTCATATTTGAACTTAAATAAATAAGACCAAATTAAACTACTTTATCTACTAAAACAAGTAATGGAAACTATGCAATTATAAAATTAAGAGACTAGCTATTAAATTCTGACAAAGTAATTAATTAAAAGAACTTAATTCTACCCTAGATTGATCGAAATAAAGTTAACATTAAGAACAAGTAAATTACTCAATTAAAAAGACTACAATTAAGAACCTTGAAGAATAAAAGAAATCATTTTTACACTAGAAATTGGAACAAGTTAAAATTAAAATCTCAATATTTTTGGATTTTTGATGATAATAAAGAAAGTCCACTAAAAATTAACTTGAAATTAAAGTAAGAAATTAAGAATTCTTAATTAAAAAGCAAGAAATTGACAATAACCCTAATTCTACTAAGAAACCCTAGATTGCAAGCAAAGAGATTTTCACTAAATTAAACTGGAAAGTAAGTAAAAATTGTATCTATTTGAAGCAAATGATAAACCCACTACAACTATCTAATCAAAATTTAAATTTGCTAAGAAATGAAAGCTAGATCTAAAAGACAATTAAATAGAAATTTTCATTAAAAAAGAGACTTGAGGTTCAAGCCATCCTAATCTATCTAACAATATGCTAATTCTAATCCTACTTGCCTATTACAATTTTTAAAAGTAGCTTAAATAGTATAACATTACACCTAAGGCAAAAATCAGGAGTTATTTGCTGGAAGATTACAAAATTGCCCTCACAACTTATCCCTCAGCGAGTCGAGATCGTGATATGGATAAGTCGAGATTGCGATCTCGACTCGCTAAACATTTAAGTGCTTTTCCCGTGTCCAGATCGCGATATGGAGAATTCCAGATCGCAATCTGGACTCTCTTCCCAACAATCCTTCTATTCTTTGATAATTGCAATTCGGTTCTTCGAGCTTTGTCCATCCCATTTTCCAACCTCTGATTTTTAACCTGTATAATATTAATGCAATTAAGCAATTAATTAAGCTAAAAAATTTATAAAAACTTATCATATTTAATAAGAACAAAAATATAAACACATATGAAAGAAATTAACTTAAACTTTCAATTATCTACCTAAAGTTCGGAATTTAAGCTATCAAAATGTCACAATTTAAAGGAAAATAACTCTAGTTTACTAGAGTTATCAGGCTGCTTATGGAAACTGGAGAGAGTGTGCATCTGAAAACTCAAGGCACATCTAAAGAACAAGAACAACCAAGCCAAGAAGAAGAGAAAGGAAAAGATGTCTCCTCAAGGAGATATTAAGAAGGAATCTAAGTGCTTCTTCTGTAAGAAGAAGGGGCACATGAAAAAGGATTGCCTCAAATTCCAGAACTGGCTTGAGAAGAAAGGTAACCTAATCTCACTTTTATGTTATGAATCTAATATGGTAGATGTTAATCATAACACATGGTAGTTTGATTCTGGTTCTACAATTTATATTACGAATTTCTTGCAGGGATTGCGAAACCTAAGATAGCTAATGGAAAGTGAGGAGTACATCTATTTAGGAAATAAGATGCTGTCTCACATGAATGCAATTGGGACATGCAGTTTAGTTCTTAGTAGTGGCTTTGTTTTAGATATGGAAAGGACATTTTATGTTCCAAATTTCTCTAAAAATTTAATTTCATTGTCAAAACTTGTACCTTTGGGATATTGCTGGTATTGTTCAAATGTTGGATTTAGTTTGTTTTATAACATTTGACCTTGTCAGAAATGGTATTTTGTTTGATGGTCTTTTCAAATTAATTTGCAAAACAATGCTACATTTACTACTTTACATGTTCAAAATAATGCTAGTGTTAAAAGATCTGTTATGAATTAGGATTCCTCTATATTGTGGCACCGGAGATTGGGTCACATCTCCATTCAGAGAATCAAGAGATTAGTGGATGACGGAGTACTTAATACTCTAGATTTTATTGATTTCGAGACTTCTATGGGCTGCATAAAAGGTAAGCAGACCAACATGTCGAAGAAAGGAGCCAAGAGGAGTTCAGAATTATTGGAGATCATACATACAGACATATGTTGTTCGAAATGGACGCATATTGTCAAAGGTATTTCATCACCTTCATAGATGATTTCTCATGATACATGTATCTTTAGTTGCTTAATAACAAAAATGAACCACTAGACACCTTTAAGGTGTTTAAAGCAGAAGTAGAGAAACAACGCGAAAAACAAATTAAAATTGTGATCTGATGGCAAACAAGAGTTGGTGAGTACTATGGCAGATACACCGAAGATGGACAAGCACCTGGTCCGTTTGCAAGGTTGCTTGCTGAGCATAGGATTGTTGCTCAACACACTACACCTGGTTCTCCGAGCCAAAATGGTGTAGTAGAGAGAAGAAACCGAACATTATTAGACATGGTGTGAAGTATGCAAGCATGCTCAAAACTTCCACAATCTTTGTGGAGTGAAGCTCTTAAGACGGTAGTGTACATATTAAACCAAATTCCAACCAAAGCTGTCCCAAAGATGCCATTTGAGTTATTTAAAGGTTGGAAGACGAGTTTACGACATGTACGCATTTGGGGATGCCCATCTGAAGTAAAAATTTATAACCCACAAGAAAAGAAGTTGGACCCAAGGACTATTAGTGGATATTTTATTGGATATGCTGAAAGGTCTAAGGGATATAGATTTTACTGTCCATATAATGTTACAAGGATTATGGAGTCAAGAAATGCAAAGTTTCTTGAGAATGACCTTAATTAGTGGGAGTGACAGATCATTGGGTATTGGATCTGAGACAAAATATTCTGTTCCACAACCTTCCACTTCTAGTCATGGATGGACAATGGTTATTCACCACACTCCTCGAGATCAAGTACGTGTTGAACAACCAGTCCTTGAAACTCCACAAAATGCTGATAATGATCTAGTAGATCATGTTCAAACAAATACCTGAAATTGTTGAACAACCAGTTGAACAACACATTCCTCGGGATAATGTTGGAACAACATTGAAAAGATCTACTAGAGTAAAGAAAACAACAATTCCTGATGACTATATGGTATATCTGTAAGAGTCTGAGTATAATATTGGAGTAAAAAATGATCTTGAAATGTTTTCACAAGCCATGAACTGTAACAAATCTGACTTGTGGTACAATGCCATGAAAGAGGAGATGAAATAGATGGCATCGAATGGAGTTTGGGATCTTGTCGAGTTGCCTATTGGTGCAAAAATCATAGGATGTAAATGGGTCTTCAAAACCAAGAAAGACTCATTAGGCAACATTGAAAGATATAAACCGAGACTTGTTGCTAAAGGATTCACTCAGAAAGAAGGAATCGATTATATGGAAACCTTTTCTCCTGTATCTAAGAAAGATTTTCTTCGAGTCATTATGGCATTGGTTGCCCATTTTGATATGGATTTGCATCAAATCGATGTGAAAACGGCATTTATTAATGGAGGTCTAGAGAAAGATGTTTATATGAAATAACTCGAAGGATTCTCCTCTAGTAATGGTGAGCATTTAGTTTGCAAGCTTAAAAAGTCTATATATGGATTGAAGCAAGCCTCCTGTCAATGATATTTAAAATTTCATGGTGTGATCTATTCGTTTGATTTTGAAGAGAATATCATGGATCAATGTATATACCAGAAGGTTAGTGGGAGTAAGATTTGTTCTCTTGTTCTGTATGTGGACGACATCTTATTTGCAAGTAATGATAAAAGGTTTGTTGCATGAGGTGAAACAATTTCTCTCTAGAAATCTTTAATATTAAGGACATGGGTGAGGCATCTTATGTCATTGGCATAAAGATCGAAAGAGATAGAACTCAGTGCATTTTGGGTTTGTCTCAAGAGACTTATAATTTACAAAGTTTTAGACAGATTTCAGATGAAAGATTGTTCACCAAGTGCGGCACCCATTGTGAAGGGTGACAGGTTCAACTTGGACCAATGTCCGAAAAATGACTTAGAGCGGGAATAGATGAAAAACATTCCGTATACTTTTGCCGTAGGAAGCCTGATGTATGCTCAGGTCTGCATAAGACCTAACATTGTATTTGCTATAGGAATGTTAGGAAGATATTAGAGTAATCCAGGTATGGACCACTAGAGAGCTGCAAAGAAGGTAATGAGGTACCTTCAAGGAACGAAAGATTACATGTGTGAAATCCAGTATTTTAATAGCCTTGTTCTTTGATTTTTAACTGGTTTAAAATTTTTTTCATATTATTTTTAGTCATTAAGTACTTCAACTTATTCGTTTTTCAATTCGACAAATTTTTCGATTTACGCGATTTCGGTTCCGGCGGGTAAACGGGTCAAAAACACTGGATTAAGTGTAATTAGTGCATTGTGGTGTGTGAGTGTTGTTTGATGGCTGATTTAAAATGTTAATTTAGTAGCAAAAATTAGTTTTTGGGTTAAATAGTCAACTTGGAGACTATTTGGTCAATGGGGAACTATTTGGGTCAACTTTGGAAGTCTTTTTATGTGTTCTGATTGTTGTTTCTTCCTCATTTCTTCCCAGCAGCAGCCGACTCCTCTTCCTCAATTTTCCCCCAAAAATTTTCTTGGATTTCAAGTAGGTTCACTCTGGAAGGTAAGATTTTATGTATTTTAGCATTTATGGCTTATGGGCTTTATGATCCAAGCTTTAATTTCAAGTTTTGTAGGATTCTTATGGCTGAAAATAAACCCTCTTTGCAGCCTTGTAAGTTATGATTTATGTATGTTATGGGTTGTTTTTAGTGTTTTGGAGGTTGGGAAGTGATTGGGGGTTGATTTTTAACAACTTTCCATGGTTAGATTACAAATTTTAAGAGACATGAGTTAGGGTTTTGTCTTCCATATGTGGCCTAGAGTATCAAATGCTATGAATCACATCAATTATGCATAATAATGATGTTTTAAGAGTGTTTTAAGGTTAGTTTGGATAGGAATTGAGACTTGAAACCAAGTGGAATTGATTTTCCTTCATTTTGTAAGTAAGCGGAAGTTTGGCCCAACTAGGATAATTTGGATAATTGGTTATGTTTGAAGGGTCTTTAATGATCTTTTGATGGTTTTAGGTGTTTTCCTTTGTTGTGGGTTGCTATTGATATAGTCCCGGCTATTGCTCCGGTGAATCTTTCCGTTTATGGATTTTGTTGGTTGGTTGATTATGTTGTTTTGAGTTGGGTTGTAACCAAGGTCCCTTGAATACCTTGGAATTGGATTTTGTTGGTTGGTTGATTATGTTGTTTTGAGTTGGGTTGTAACCAAGGTCCCTTGAATACCTTGGTTTAATTGGATTTTGTTGGCAGGGAGGATAGCCTACTTATAGCCTAGGGAGGGGCGAAGTTTTTAGATTTTTCTGGAAAACTGAGCTTATTATCTCCTAATCTAGCTGTAATACGAATTTGAGGGGTTAACTAAGTGTTTTGACTGGGGTTTTATCTTGTCGAAGTTGGTGAGAAATTGTGAAAAGGTCATTTTTGACCAAAGAGCTGTTGGTGTCGTTTTCTATCGTAAATTCACAAATGTTCCCTAGACATTCTTTAACTTCTACATCTCTTCTAAGAGTCCTCTTATATCTGTTTTAGGTCCCACGCTCCTAGGCGGCTCTTTCGCTCGTCTGATCATTTGTGCAATTTTTGCTTTGATAGGTGGGTAACATAAACCCTCTTCCACTTGTATTTTGTTTAACGACTTTCGAAATATTTTTGGATGGATTTTAAAATGTGTATGATGTTTGGAACTGCACTTTTACAATGTTTTGGAATTATTACATATGAAATCGGGACCAATAAATATCATAAAAGAATTAATTCTGTAGGTCATACCTTTGAGCCTAAAAGATACTCATGCTATTTTATTATATTCCGGATTGAAACTGTACTTGGATTTGTTCGCTATGCTTTAGCATACTATGTTTTGAAATGATTGGATCTTTTTGACTATGTTTTGGACATGCCTGACGTTTAAATGGCATGATACATTTTAGAAACTACTTATGATTATGGTTTATTGACTTTTAAATGGCATGAGACATTTTAGAAACATGCTTCATGGCTATGGTTTTCACAATGTTATTATCTTTATGTTTCCTTTTTATCGCAAATGCTTGGCCCCATTTGAAGAGCTTTTATGATATCCACTGAGCTAGTTATGCTCACCCCACGTGTTTATAATTACACAGATTAGGTGCTCTCCTTCATCAAGATCCATCACGTTAGCGACTTTTAGATTTTGTCCAAATTATAAGTCTCTTGAGGATTCTCGGATAATCTTCCAAGCTTCTCTTTTGTTTGGAGAGGGGTAGTGTATTAGATAGGTTTTGTATTGATGAACTTTGTTTTTGTTGTAGCATCTTTTGTACTAAGAAGGAATTTTGTAATTCGTATTTTTGTGTAAAATGAAATATTCGGTTTTATAGTTAAGAAATGGTTTGATGGTTCTATTACATTGCGGTTAAGTTTGTTGCTCTGTTCGTTTGTGCCTTGCGCTTTGGACCGGTGTGCCATTAGCGCGGCGTGTTACTGTCCCATTTTTGGGGCGTGACAAATCATGTTTATGTAAAGACGGACCGATAATTTAGAGGTGTTTGGCTACTCGGATTCAGACTAGACTGGCTGCATTGATTCGCGAAAATTGACATCTGGTTATGTCTTTATGCTAGCCGATGGAGTTGTGTTTTGGAGAAGTACGAAACAAACTTTGATTGCAACCTCTACTATGGAAGCTGAGTTCGTTTCCTGTTTTGAGGCAACTTCTCATGGTGTATGGTTGAAGAGTTTCATGTCTGGGATTAGAGTTGTGGATTATGTTTCTAGGCCATTGAGTTTATTTTGTGACAATTCAACTGCTGTTTTTATGGCTAAAAATAATAAGAGTGGTAGTCGAAGTAAACACATCGACATCAAGTACTTAGCCATTTTAGAACGTGTTAAAGAAAATAAAGTGGTCATTGAATACGTTAACATTGAATTAATGATTGCCGATTCCTTGACTAAAGGCATGCCCCCAAAGATTTTCAGGGATCATATAGTTAAAATGGGACTTGGTTCCATGTGATGTGACCTCATTTCACATGTACGTACATTTGATATTTCCAATGAAACTCTTATTCAGTTGTGTTTTTTCATATTCAGTTGCGTATACTTATTTGGTTATTTGAGAAAATTCACTTAAATTGGACCTATAATAAGCATAAGGTTTATTCATTAAGTTGTGTTATTACATAAAGTTTAGCGTTGAAGAAACATAATGCATAGTAATACAGGAAAGACAATACTTGTTTCATACAGGACTTGTCGCCATGATTCATGTGTTTTGGATCTTACTTATGAGATTTGATAGTTTGTATCAAATAAAATATGTGGATCAAGTGGGAGAAATGTTGAAAATTTTAATTATCCCATGTGTATTTTATTTTAAATTCCAAATATTTGATCCAATATTTGATTTTGATGCTTATCAATTTGACTTAATAACTAATAACTACCTTTGTGATAATTATCACGTTGTGATAATTGTTACATTTGTGATAACCACCCATTGTAACCGCTTTAGTTTTTTTTTTATGAGAAAAAATGTTATAAATATATGAAGTATTTTGGATCCCTAAGCCTGACATTCTATCAAAAAATATACTATCGTATCATATTGTCTAAGTTTAGAAGTTTCCAGAAAAATTATTTCTATTTTTCTTTTTTATTCTACAGTGACTCAACAACATCAATGACTGGAGGTATGTTTCTTGATTTTATTCCGCATTCGATATTCTGTGATATTATTTAACTATAGATTAATTTTATTTTAGGGATATAAATATCTATCAATGTTAGGAGGTTTTAGCAGATCTAAAACTCCATCTGTAGGATGTACGACTTATTACTCCCAAGCCAAGTGAAATATTATTCTACTGGAGATTTTGTTGTAAGCCTATCTTGGTAAAAAAAACATAGAAAGGATTCAGCACCCTATCTATTATGTTAGAAAGGTATTGCAGAGTACATAATAAAGGCATAGGAAAATACAAAAGTTGGCGTATGCACTGGTTATCTCAGCTTGCAAATTATGTCCTTGCTTTCAGTATCATCAAGTAACCGTGCGAATTAACTATCCATTAAGGTATGTAAACCCAATGTTTCTAGAAGAATGATTTCATGGTCAGTGAAATTGGTAAAATATGAGATACACCGTCAGTCTCCAATTGTTGATAAACGTAAGAAATCAGAATTAGTTTCACTCCAATTCATTCAATTTCTAAGCTAGTTCGTGAAATTTTAGATTAAATTTGTATGTCTTCGTCCATTTTAGTTATGTATTTTTAAATATTTTATTAAGTTTTAAATATTAATTTAGCATTATTAATTTTGTTAATGTGTAGTATGTTTTTATGTAGGTTTCAGATGGAAAAGTACCAAGATGGAAGAGCGAAAACAGACGAGCGAAATGAGCCACCCATGGAGGACTAAAGCCGGCAATCCAAAGCCTGACAAAATGGTCTGCCATTTTGCGGGTATACGGTATTTTTGCAATTTTTAGCCATTTTGAGGTCAATTGCGAGGACTTGAGCTGTTAGCGTGGCGAAGTTGCTTTGCGGGTATACGGTATTTTTGCAATTTTTACTATTTTTTAGGTCATTTTGCATTTCTCATGTCAAACTTGTACACCAATATATAGAACCTCTAGGGTTCATATTATGATCATCTTTCTTATCCTCTCACTTTCTCCTTCCCCTAGAAGAACCATTCTAGCTTAGATTTATGCTTTAATGCCTTCTTTCTTTGGATTGTATTCTAGCTTTAACGATTAAATCTTTATTTTGTCTAACTCTTTATTATTATAATGTTATTTACATTTAGTTGTTTATTTCATGTTTTAGTTTAGATTTAATGCTTTTTAATTTCATGCCTAACTTAGTTGTTTTATACTATATCTTGCTTTTATTCTTTAATTGTGCGGTAGATTAGACTTGGGTTAGGTCTAATTCACCCTAATTTGCCATGTGCTTTGGTTTACTTTGTTTAATTGCTAAGTAGAATGAATCCTTTGGCTAAATTGTTTTTTTTGGTTTGATTTGATACCACCTGTCTCTGATTGGGAATTGACTACCTTAGTTCTAGTTTAGCTAATCAGAGTGAGACCGGGAGGCAATCCTTAATTATAAGCTATATGATGGTTGGTTTACGGTTGGCTAATGTTGAGGTATCATATACCTATCTTACATGGTCAAAATTTAGGGTTTCTATGGGTAAAATTGGACATTTGACTTGAGGAGGATGATAGATGACGGGTTGAGTATCCCTTCAGGATTTAAATAGAATCATTATACTGAGGGATTAGGTTGGGATTAGAATTGCGAAACTAGACGCCCAATAGGTGATTCTTGCTCCGATAATTGATTAGATAACCCTATCTAGCATTGACATTTTTGGTGAATTAGGTCTTAACTACCGTTTCTTTATCAACTCTAGCTCTTAGGTTTAGTTTCAAATCAAATTCTTTCTTTTTCCAATTTTTTGAAATAGTTTTCGAATTAAATAATCGGTACTTTCTAACTAATGCTTATGAGAATGATGCTTACTCATCATCATTTAATCAAGGCACTTCTTATTAGTTGCCGACTCGTATACTTGTTAAGTTTGCCACCTTGACTGGAATCGGTCACCTGCTATCAAAGGTCAGGTTCTATCGGATTTTATAATGGAGTGCATAGGAAAACTAGTAGAGTAGGAACCTATGCCAACTCATTACATAATTACCATTGACAATCAAACTTTGGAATTGTACGAGGATAAATCTTCTTACGCTAAAGAAAGTGGAGCAGGATTATCCTATAGAAGCAGTAATATACTTATGCCCTGAGATTCAACTTTCTGGCCACCAATAATGAGGTCAAATATGAAGCTTTGATAGCCGGAACAAGCCTCATTAAAGAAATGGGTGTTGGACGAACAAAAGTATTTAGCGGTTTTCGACTTGTAGTCAGCCAGATGGATGGTGAATACAAAGCTAGAGGAATTTTTAGGAAGAAATAACTGGAAAGAGTAAAAAAATTTGCATCACTCTTTGACAATTTCTAAATGAAAAAAATTTCCATGTCACAAAAAAAGGATACAGATGCCTTGTCCAAGAAAGTACACTCCTTTTACACATGCAACAAAACCATTCCTGGTGGAGATACCAAATGAGAGAGCCATAGAAACCCCTAAATTATTGGAGACAGATCGATAGTAATTTAATGGATCACATTATCTCTTATCTAGATGATGGAAAGTTGCCCAAATCTAGAGCACCTAGCCAGGAAGCTATGGTCACAGGTGGGCAAGTACCAGCTCAAGGGTAGCAAGCAATGGCGGAGCCACATACATTTGAGGATGGCCAATTGCCCCCCGTCCAACAATGGAAGAAATCACAAAATAACCTGGAGAATTTTAGAAATTTTTAAAGTTTTCTTTCATTTGCCCCCCTTAAATTTCTTAAAATTTGTCATTTTTCCATACATTGCCCCTTAAAAAGTTAAAATATGTATAAATGCCCCTTCATAACAAAACATTTATAAATATGAAACAAACAAAAGATACTACGTCATCATTAAAAAATTATTTATAATACATAATTAGTATAACGTTAAATATTTATTATAGCTTGTTTTACCGTAAATTAATTATATCGTAAGCCATTGAATTTATTTATTCGTATATGTATTTACTATTAATATAAAATTTTCCTTGTTATACACAAAAGAATTTGCCCCCCTAACCACAGGGTTTTAGGTTCATCCCTAATAACAAGTTATAGCGGCGATCCTACCTGAATATGCTCCTGAAGTGCCTGGACAACACTGAAGTAGACTACGTGACAAGGAAAATACACGAGAGAGTCTGTGGGAGCCACATAAGCCTAACATATTTGTCAAGTCATACTAGCTAGATATTATTGACAATCATCTTAAAAGACACTAAATAGCAGTGAGGAAATGTTCAAAGAAGCAAATTCATTCAAGGATACCCAAAAAACCGGGAAATGCCCTTGGCCCTTTGCTTAGTAGGGAATTGATTTGTTCAGACTTTTTCCAAATGCTCTTGAAGGGTAAAGAATATTTGGTGGTGGCATTGGACTATTTCACCAAATGACCTAAGCTAGATATTAGGTGGAAGCTGAATGTATCACATCCATCACTAAAAGATCAGTCCAAAACTTTTTCTAAAAAAATATCATTCGTAGGTCTAGATTCTAGCATGCGCTGGTCTCAGATAATGTAGTAGTTCGATAGACCACTAAAATAGTTTTGTGTTGACCTCAATATCCAAAAATTCTTCAGTTCACTATGTCATCCTCAGGCCAATGGATAGATTGAAATAGCAAGCATATCCATATTACAAGGATTAAAGACTCGCCTTGGAAAGGCCAATGGGTTCTGGGTAGTTTCCAAGTGTATTGTAGTCTCACCGTACCTCCCCAAATACATCTACTGGGTCTAACCCCATTCATTCTGACCTACATATCAAAGGCAGTTATACCTACTGAAGTTGGCGAACTTAGTTGGAGTACTAAATCTTATCAACATATTATTAATGATGTGGAGATTCTACTCAATCTGGATTTGGATGTGTTCACACAAATTTTGGATTATGGAAAAAATACTAAAAAGTAGCGAACAAATAATAATAAAAGTCAATTCAATTAATCGAAAAAAGTATGCAACTTTGATTTGTATTTTTTTCTTTTGATTCTTGCTCCTTTAAATTATAGATCTAAGGAAGACATATCTTCTTACAGTGATTTGATGACAGGAGGAAGATTTACTGAAAACTTGTACTGGAAGACTTGAGTGGAGTTTGAGGAAAGACGTCTCTCGATCTACGAAAGGTTGAAAACTTGAACACTTGATATGAAGCATTTGAAGATTAATCAACCTTGACAACTTGAAGCGAAGATCTTGCAGGACTTCGAGCACTTGATAGTCGAAGAACGCGAAGAGCTTCAAGGACTTGGGAGACTTAATATATGCAGCAAATCTCTAATGGCTTATGTCTAAAGGATAGCATCCTTATTTATATGTAAAAATAGGGTTTCTTACCCTAATGGGTTACTTGTGAATTAAGTTGCCCATAATTTAAGACAAAATATTAAATTGACCGATAACATAATCCAAAATTTATTTTAATGGATTCTAGTCAATTTAATTTACTTGATCGAACGCAAATCTAAGGAAATACAATTATCACTTCCTATGAATTATTGGGCTTTCACTTGATTTTTTCATTTAAATTGATTAATCAAGACAATTATTTAATTATTATCTTAACCAATTTAAACTTTTGATATCTACAAATACCCTTACTTCAAAACTCAATGATGAACTTGCTTGTCATCGGGTGCATGATTTGAAGTTCATGGACTTTATTTTGGCGAAAGAATAGCCACATGTTTAGAACTGAAAAGGGCCCACTTGGTTTAACCCACCGTAAATCAAACTCCTAAACTGCCACACCATTCATTAGTGGGAAGTGGAACCCATTTATGGTCTATGGTACACCAAATACACCAAATCTTAGCCCTGAGCTTTAAATTTGGTTCCTTCAAATTTGAGAAATGCTCCACTGATTCTTTCTTCCTTTGTCATCAGAGCATTTAGTACATCAACTTCCCAAATTTTCGACTAGGAAGCTTCTAACCAAATGTAAATACTAAATTCCATTTCCTACTTTAGTTTTCAGGAATAATAATGCACATGCTGGTACTAAACTTCTAAAACTACCAAAACCAATATAACTTACTTTTTATTTTTTTATTGTTTTTGTCTTAATTCTTTATAGCATCATGACTAAATAGGAATACAACCGGCTCTCTGTTTCCGTGGTTTCAATAATTTCCAAATTCAAATTAGATCCTTAAGCAAGAAATTTTAATTGCCAAAAAGCATAGAAACATCTACACTCTTGCAAGGAAAATCTATTAACTTTACTCTTTTCTCTTTGCCAGCATTCTTCAAAACCAAAAGTTTGGTTTTCCAAATAAATTTCAAGAATACAACTTTAAGATGTTACTAAAACCACTTAAACATTAAAACCCCCACATTTCTACAACCAAAAAGTCTTTTCTGCCTTGTTTAAACACAACCTACTAATTTAGTAATTACCAAAAGTTTGCATCTTCCGTAATTATCAGACTACCTCACAATCTTTCCCATCAACCTGCAATCCTCTATTGAAAGATAACATTAAGACTCCCAATATATATATATTTATCTTCGTTTCCAAGAAATTGTTCTTGCAAGTAAAAGAGAAGCTCAACCTGAAGACTTTGCTTAATCTATCAAGTTACAAGTAATTCCATGTTTGCTTTATGGCTCCAAAATTAAAATTTTTTTTGTCAATGTTGAGTTGGCAAACTACTTGTTAACTATGTTGAAATTATTTCCAAACCCTCATGATTTATTTGCTGAATTTTTTTGCCATTGTCTGGATGTTGTTGCTGGGAACCTTGTTTGATCGACGCACCCAAGTGTTTGTTCCATTGTCTCAATGAACCTGCAATAGGTATAACAAATTACCTCAATTTCATCCTTCACTGGCAACAAGGCTTCAAATTCTTGGCTCTGTTTTCTTGAAGAAGAAAAAAAACAGAGTTGCCACATCAATTGCTAGCAACATAATTCGCTCGTCGATTATCCTCCAAAATAAATGCCAATTGTATATAGAAACAAGATCCTCAAAGCATTAGGTTCTCTTATTTCCCCATCTATAGGAACCTTCAGCGAACTTGCAAAGGTGGCTCGAGTGCGTATAACTTGTCCCTACACGTACTACAACCTTCCATAAGTGACTTGGCGATAAAGATTAATCCTCTAGATGCAGCGTCTCATCTTTTGGAACGGTCAGCCAAATCTATGAAGGTGGTGATTGGCCCTTCATCGTCTCTTGCAGGCAAAGAAGTACACGTGTTGCTGTCTCATGACCATGGTCGAGAACAAAGTACCAACAAGTTTTTTCTTTCCTTTGCTAGCACCAATTTGGACAAGACTGCTTAGGATGCTCTGGCTTCTAATTTTGGCGGAACTTGTTATACAACATGCTATTGGAAATGGGTCGAACATGTTCTCTCAACACACAACAAGGTGCTCCTAGATGTCAAGATCTATAATGCCATCCATGCATCCTTATTC
This sequence comes from Cinchona pubescens, assembly GCA_025175665.1. Classification (NCBI taxonomy): domain Eukaryota; kingdom Viridiplantae; phylum Streptophyta; class Magnoliopsida; order Gentianales; family Rubiaceae; genus Cinchona; species Cinchona pubescens. The sequence goes on from JANKKI010000414.1 coordinate 465,147, forward strand.
ACATTTGACTACTATGTCCGTACAATGTCTTGCAGGCTTTTCTCAAACTTTGGTGTCACACGACCAATACCCTCCACTCATTCATTGGCAAATTGTCCATCTCACTTTGGGACTTGCCGCAATACAGTAGTCTTCCAGTCCATGGCACTCTTTATGATGAAGTCGTTCCCTCAACTGATGAACTTTATGGTACTAGTACTGAAAGGAAACCCCAATTGCAAGCAAGCTACTTTCACCTATTCTCTACTTTTCACAAACTCACAAGAACAACAAAAGATATTCGTGCTACTGGCTAGATTCAATTTTGGTTTAAAGGCTTAAGTAGATATTAGTTGTCCTTGCTTAGAATCTGTAGACGAAGAATTTCATCAAAGTCGCGGACTACTCACAATCCAAGTGGAGTCATTGACAACAATTATACGATTAAGATTAAAGATAAAGTAGAGCCATTCCTTGACCTGAGAGTTGATTAGACTTCGAGAGATGAGACATACCATGCTACATTTTTGTCTTGCTGGATTTGTCCTTTAAAATTCCTTCTGCTCTGTCACAAAATTGACCACATCCATCCAAGTGTATTTAAAGTGGCAAGTTTGATGGGCCTATAGACAAAAATTTTCCCTTGTTGTACCAGTTTTATCAAGTATCTATAATGGCTTAAATGAAGTTGTTCATTCTTCAAAGTTGTGGGAACCCACTATTGTTTTTCTAATCCACTATTTGTACGGATGGATAGCCTATTATTTTGATGCATACCACATTCATGGAAAGTTTAATTATGGGGCCCTATGACAAAATTTAGTGGTGAGAAAATGGCTAAATTCTTTACTGCTGACAAAGCGAGAAGCCTCATCCTAAAGATGAACCCATCATGTCTTGGTCAACAATAGAGATTTATCATCTTCATGGATGGATTACTTTATTAGCACTCATTCATGTTACTTGACTCTTCACTTGAATAATCTTCATATTGTTGAACCATATAATCCTTGCAGGTTTAGCCGCTAGCTTGGCTTTTGTCAAGACATTCTTTGAATCTAAGGATGACTTGAAAGAGAAGCTCTATCCTTATTCATTGGTGGATGGAGTGCAATTGTGGTACTCCTGTGTCAACACAGTCTAAAATAACTATACCAGCTCAAAGAAGAAGCTTTTTTGTTATAAAAGATTATCATCATTGGTGGTCAAGAAGATCAAATGATGCTTCTAAACACACTATTGAGATTAATTTGAAGAAGAGAAAGAGCATCAAGTTATGTGCACATTTAATATCTAAGGACAATGTGGCTATCCATTCTTCACATGAGCACAAGTCAACCAAAAGGAGTAGTTCTCAAAAGCATCCTATTCGAGGCAAATCAACCACTTTCGAACGCACTTCAACCCAAATGGATATGGGAAATGGTACAAATGAAAGTAAAGCATTAGATTCGTGCCCATGAGACAAGTAAGGGAGCTACATTTGATACTTCAATTAAGATCCTTAAAGATACAAGGAAGATGATCACCGAAGCTTCGAATAAAGAAAATGAGGACATTCCCCCTCAAAGAGTAATAATCCAAAGAGCAACTGGACGGAGGAAGAGGTGAATGCACCAAATGAGCAACAATCATTGAAGTTAATGGTAGATGTTTCAGCAAATGGAGAAAAAATGCCACTCGTTTCTCCTTTACCCAAAACTCTGAATCAACGATCGAAGATTCATCATGCAATAACATTTTTGATGAGGAAGAGTTACACGAATGCACATCAAATTGTGACCACCCTTGGAATCAAGTGAAGAAGGGAAAGAAAGGAAACAACACATCAAACTCGGATATGGCTATTATCGACTTAGAAGCACTTATTCATGGCGCACAAAGCTGAACAATGCTATTAGAGGAACTTGCTTAATATGTTGTCACTCCATTTATTACCTTTTTTTTTTCTTTCATGTTCTCTTTTATTTATTTATTTATTTTTTTAATGTTGATATTGACCTCATATTATCTTTTTTTTTTATTCTCTATTTTCATTTTGATGATCACAAGCAACCAGTAGACCTTGTAGACGACACTCTTGAGTAAAAGAAATGGAGGTTTTAGTGACCGAGGGGCCTAGCAAGTTTGATGTTTTTAGCAATGTCATTCATAGTTCTTCTCATGTAGATCTTACCAAGAACTTTGAGGATGGAGGAAATAATGCCGCAAATAGTCAAGCAAGGATTTAAACAGAAAAACCATTGTGACATGGAGGACTCCACCAGTTCAAACTACTTCACTGGAAAAGCAGTCACTCAAGATCTTCAAACCTCCAACTTGGCCATTGCTTCTAACTGCATTCGAGTTTCATTGGGAAGAAGTTATCTCAAACTATCAACGAGAATATGTATCCATGTTGTGGAGGAATCTTAAGCAACAAATTTCAAAGACTTTCTTAGAACACTTGCCCTTTGTAAAAAAATATGCAACAAGGTTTTTTGAAGAGATGGGGAGCGAAATGGACATCTCGGCTTTGTGAGGTCTAATAAAGACATTCTTTGAGAACATAGAAACATATAACTCTATCAAAGCATCACTTGATGGAAAGACGTCCACTACTCAAGAATCGTATAAAGGACTTCTCTCAACTGCTCAACAAAACCTGTGCACCATTGAGATACAAGAACAAAAGCAGATAAAGAGTGTAGAAGATTTAAAATCACAGATAGAACAACATAGCAATAAGGAAGGGAATTGAAGCAGCAACTTAAACAACTATGCACTCAAAAGGAAGAAAAAATATCCGTTCTGATATGTTCATAATTGTGCTATATTTTATGTGTCATTTATCACGTTTTTTGTGTTGTAAGCAAGATTTGAGTTATTATTGAGCTTAATTTGGTTATTCTTAGTTTTTGTAAGGTTAAAGTGAAAAAGATTTGAAAAAGATGGAAAAGATGAAAGAAAATGCTAAGGGTGGAACATGCACGAGTATGTAGCCATTTTGCATGTTGTTTAGTATTTCAAGCATAACTTTTGAGTCCAAGGTCCGATTGAGATGATTTAGGATGATTTAGAAAGATATTAAGAGTTCTACAACTTTTATGTTTTGAGTTTTTCATGGATTATATAGGCTCTTGTTCAAAATTGCAAAGTTGGAAAATGTGTACCTGCGAGGAGTGATTCTAACATAGTTGGGTAGATCCAACATAACTTTCTTATATGAGCTCTAATTGAGGTGAATTAAGATGTTTTGGAAAGATAAGACATAGAGCTACAACTTTCATGTTTTGAGTTTTACCAAATTTGGTCTGTATCAGGGTCACAATCAAAATCAAAAGTGATGGTCCAACGCATATGTGTTGGGAAGGTACAACGCATGTGCTCTATGACCAGAGGAGGAATTTCCAGTTCTACGCCCAAAATATCAGTATTGCATATTTTTGGATTTTTGGCAGATTTCTTTGCTCGGTTGGACATTTTTTCAGCCGATTTCACGTTCTTATCCATGGACCTTAGTTGTAAACCTAAGTACTCATTATAAATACCCCATGTCGGGTGAGAGAAAAAGCATCGACACTTTATTTTCTGGTTTTATCTAGGGTTTTCAGCAATAGAAAATTTCCCCAATTGTTCATTCTTCTATGGCACTTAGTGCCTAAACCCTTTTCTTGGTCGAGGGATTTGAAGCCATGGTCAATTCTACTATGTTGTGAGACTTTTGTGCTTGAATTTATTCAATTTTATATCAAGTATTGATTATTTTTCTGCAATTAATTCTATGATTGTTCTTTTTAACTTGTTATTGCTGCAGAATATTAAGTTATTAGAATTAATTTACTGGTAGATTGTTTTAACCGCGTTTGCTTAATTCAATCTATGAAGCAACTGAATTTGATAATTACTCGATTAGTGTTATTGAATTTAGGAAAAATAAACATCTAATTGGCATAAATGTGTGTGTTTATGTTTAATTAGCCTAGTTGTTCTTATTGATTTTAAAGCTTTTATTAATTAATCTTTGGCTCGTATCTGGGTTGAATTAATAGTTAGGGTTAATTAGATCGCGTGTTGAAAATTAACCAACTTTAGAAAGAAACAAGAATCAACTTTGAATTGGAATTCGGGTCAAAGATAATTCTTCAATTAGTGCTTGATATAGAATTGAATTATCTTCTGTGTCAAGGATCGACTAGTGAAATTGCCATAGTGTATATGACCGAAACCAAGAATTTTCTTACATCAAATTCTCTTTAGTTATTTTACTGTTTTAATTTTTAGTTCAAAATTATTCAAGAAAACCCCCATTTTCATTTAGCACAAGAATAAATTTCGTTCTCTGTGGGACGAACTTAACTCACCACTACATTATTATTATTGAGAGTTGTTAATTTTGGGTGCCTACGACAGTATTTTTACCAAAATTTTGGCACCGTTGCCGGGAATGGTTTGATTTATTTTTGTACTTTAAATTTTTGTATTTAACTGTGTATACTTATTACTTTATCTCTTTTTTATGTCAATCATGGTTACCAATTCGCATGAGATTTATTGTTCCGATTTCATTATCGAGCAATTACCACCACAACCTTGGTATGACCCCTACACGTATAAGTACAATCAAGAATGGATAGATTAGATGATCTTGAGTTTGGTTATCCATCACAAGATCTTCTATGTATACATCCAGTTTTATCACAACAACCTTATACCCAAACTGGTAAGTCTTTGGAAGAATTAATTTATTCTTTAGCTGCTAATACTTTGCAATTTCAACAGGAATCAAGAGCCCGTCTGCAAAGTTTGGAGCATCAACTAAGTCAATTGAATTCTTCCATAAGTAGACTAGAATCTCAAGTGATTGAGGGTAGAGAAGATGAAGAAAAAGAGTAAGAACTAGAGATGGGATTAATAGATGACAAACCTATTGAGGATAATTTTAGTTCATCGCCTACGATGTCAATGCCTCAAGATCTTCTAGAGCAAGAGCCAATCTAGGTTTTAGACTTATCTATGGAGGAAGCACAAGTGATTCTAACCACTGTAAAGGATCACCACTTGGCTATTGATAGGGATTGTATTGTAGTACCATTATACCCCACATTCTGTTATGGATTGACCTTAAGAGTTGAAAATCAGAAAGTGGCTCAATCGTAAAGAGTTCGATATTCTAAGTCTCTTAAGTATCATGAGGAAAGGGTTATGCTAGTTTGCATAGACGACAATGGGGTCCAGGTTAACTGCACTAGGGGAGATAGGCGGTTCAGAGTTGAGTTTCTCACTGATGAAGTCAGGAAAGAGGTTGAAGATAAGTATATGACGAGCAACTACAAAGAGAGAGCCTATGCGGGACTGCTAACAATTATTGAGCTCTTTTTCCTCTTGTATAGAGATGGTTATTCCGACCTTCTTGTTCACAATCAAGCTATTGACTATAAAGGAGCGCTGCATGGGAGGCAACCCATGTTCGTGTAAATTTTATTCCGTTTATTTATTCTTAAAGTCTTATTTTTGTTTATTTTATTTTTAGGGTTAGCATAGTTTTATTATATTGTTAGTGCAGGAAATTGACTTCTTTGATAATTTAAACAGATAAAATGATCTTTTGAAAAGGAGCAAGGAGACCTATCGACATTTCCACCTTTTCCTCATTTTTCGAGTAGGATTTGGGGCCAAATGCTGCATGAGCTTTTATATATTTAATGCCTTATGTTTGGGCTATTTTGCTGATCTTTTAATTTTACAAGTTGATTTCTTGAACAATTTAGTTGTTTTTACTGGTTAGACATTTTAGGGTTAATTGTCGTTATGGTGTTTTCGTTTATTTTTTTTGTGCATTCCCTTAAGGGAGTAAGTTTTCTTGATTATTGTAGGATCCTTTTCTACAATATTCTTGTTTTTCTTATTATCTCAAGGGAATTATTTGTTTTGTTCTGTTTTGTTTTGCGTTACTCCAGTTTTCTTTCAGGACAAGGGGATTTTTATTACGGATACTGCTCCAAAAATGAATTAAATCCAAAGAAACTTTTCTTTTTCCCATTTTATGTTTTAATTTTTGCCTTGAGGACAATAGTTATTTTTAAGTGTAGGGTGGGAAAGTTATTTGGAGTTTTAAGTTGTCTGGTGTATTTTGCTGCAATATTTTAACTTTTCCTTTGATCTGAAGAACTTGTCGAATTTTTTTGAAAATTTTTTTGTTGTTTAATTGACCATTTTTAAATTTTTTTTAAAATTTTCGCTTAACGTATTTTTCTCCATTTTTTTGCATAATAAATCTTTAATTGAACCATGCATGAATAAGTAGTCGGTGCTAATATTTTTCATTCATGATTTTCCAGATTTTTGAGCACTAAGCCATACATCAATTTTTGATTTGGGATATTTAGAGAAATTTATGTAGACTCAATTATGTTGCACCCCAAAAACTCACTTTATTACATTTTCAAAGCGAATTCTTAGACGACCTGATTTAGTTGAAAATGAGGGTAGTGCCTTTTTCGTTTGTTAAGCCTTTCTAGCCAACCATTTTGTCAATTTATTTCTAAGTACCTTATTTGAGCCTTATTTTTGTGAAGAGAAACATCATTCACCTTCTTTCATTTAAGCTCAATTTAGCTACCCTTATTGAGTTTAATGTTCTTTTTATTGTTTTGTACTAAGTTTTCCCTTTCAAAAGAGCTTTATGGTGCACATTATATGTTAAGGGGATATAAGGGTGGAAGTTTGTGAGAAGTGAGTGATGTACATTTTTGTAGCGAAATAGGGTATTGGAAAAAAATTGTTGAAAAAAAATGAATGTGGAAGCTTTTGTATTTGCAGGTAGTGCCCATCACTGGTACCTGCGTGTTTTTGATATTTACAAGTAGTGCCTAACACTAGTACCTGTATTTGTAGGTAGTGCTCATCACTGGTACCTGCGTATTTATTTGTTGTGGGTAGTGCCTACCATTGGTACCCGTACTGTGAGCGGACATAGACAAATAAAATGATGATGTGATGTATATAGGTCCGAGGGAGGTTGGCATGTTCGGTTGTTCGGAATTCTTCATGGGTGTTTGTTACTCAAGTGTGGGGTTGTGAATGTATGATATTTCGTAAGGGAAGAGAAGTTTTATTTTAATGTGTGGCCATCATTACTATAAAGCTCTTGTTCTTATTTTTTATATCCCCTCCCTTCTTTGGAGACACATCTAACAAATATCCTAACCTATAGTTCTAGCTAAAATTCCTACTGAATTTAAATAAAATCGATTGTCTGGATTAGTGGAAGGGTGTAAGAAGAGTGAGCTATGGGGTGTTTAGAAAAAATTTTGAGGGTCTTCTTGAATTAATCTAGATATTTTCAAATGTGAGTTTTTGAATGGCTATACACACATACACATGAATTTCGTGTTTTGGTTTTTATTAGTATTTGAGCTCTTGGGTTCATAGACTACTCTGATTGGTGGATTGATTATTGATTATTTATGTGAATATTTGAAGGAATATGTTGAGTGGAATGGGTTGAGCTTAAATGTTTTAATTTTATGCTTGATCGAGGATGATCAAAGGCTAAGTGTGGGGTAATTTGATAAGCTCATAATTGTGCTATATTTTATGTGTCATTTACCACATTTTTATGTGTTGTAAGCAATATTTGAGTTATTATTGAGCTTAATTTGGTTATTCTTAGTTTTTGTAGGGTTAAAGTGAGAAGATAAAACAGTTGAAAAAGATGGAAAATATGAAAGAAATGCTAAGGGCGGAACATGCATGAGTATGAAACTATTTTGGATGATGTTTCGTATTTCAAGCATAATTTTTGAGTCCAAGCTAATTATCTTGTGTGTCAAGGATCGACTAGTGAAATTGCCATAGTGGATATGACCGAAACCAAGAATTTCCTTACATCGAATTCTCTTTAGTTATTTTACTATTTTAATTTTTAGTTCAAAAGCATTCAAGAAAACCCCCCATTTTCATTTAGCACAAGAATAAACTCCGTTCTCTGTGTGACAAACTTGACTCACCACTACTACATTATTATTGAGAGTTGTTAATTTTGGATTCCTACGACAGCATTTCTACCAGGTTCTTAATCAAAGCCAAGAGAAACTTAGAAAGACTCAAGTTGAAGTACCAGACTGAGAGAGGAGATCCAAAAGGTTGAGTACAACCCACACTTATCTGTAGAAGATGGGAAGGTTCTGGATAAAATGAAGCGATCTTCTTGAGGTGGATCTGAATGAACTTGCAACTTTCAACTTTTCGAATAGCTTATTTTTTTTTCTTTTCTTCCAATGCAACAATTTCATTTTTTACGAATAGAAAAGAACTAGTGTTGACATACTTCAAATTTAGCATTCTTGCTGTAATAAAAAGCATTCACATGGAATAAAAAATGTCATTTTTCTTCAAATTCGCATATACTTTTCTTCCATGTTTTTCATCAATTTTTTTAATCAATACAAGGTTATGACAACAAATTAGTTGACAAATCACGCACCAACTAATTTAAACCAAAATAGAATTTTGATGTTGATATGACTGAATTTAAAAGTAACTTTCAAGTTGCCTACGTGTTCCAAAGAGGGAATCAAGTCATAACATAGTTCAAAGCATTTTAGTGCCATCCACAATTTTAACTCATCTGGGATAGAGTTTCTTTTGACTTTTTTTGTCCTTATATTTTCCTAGGCTGCCTCTTTCAGGGTTTTCAACCTAGCGGCTATTTTTATCATTTTGCCCTTATTTCTGCCTAGGTAGCCTCATGTAAGGTTTTCAACCTAGTGGACTTTTTTTTTTAATGCCATTCACAATTTATACTCATGCGGGCCAAGAGTATTTGTAGAATCAACCTTCAAGAATGAAATCACTTCAAGAACATTGCCTTGATCGGACCAATCTTGACACCATCCTTATCTACCAGTTTATACGCATCATGGGAGTAAACTTCTCAAACTATATGAGGCCCATCCCACTTTGAGGTGAATTTTTTTCCCATGCAATGATTGGTGACAATCGGCTTTATTAGTGCAAGAACAACATCTCCAACTTCAAAAGTTCGTGATCACGCTTTCCTATTGAACACCTTGGACATTTGAGCTTGATAACACTCACGTTGTTGTTGAGCTTGCAACCTCTTCTCATCAAGAGCTTCTAGTTCTTCCAAACAAAGATAAGTATTGTCTTCGGTCGTGAAGTCGTCTTGAATTGAAATTTTCAAGGATGGTATTTGACACTCTGCAATGGCAAAATGGCTTCAACTCCATAGAAAAGTGAATATGACGTGACTTGTGTAGGTGTCTTAAAAGTTGTTTTGTAGGCCCAAAGAGTTTCACCAAGTCTTTCCTGCCAATCTTTCTAGGACTTAGACATTACTTATTTTAGTAAATTGCAAAAGGTCTAATTAAAGGCTTCTTCCAGACCATTTGCCTTTCCGTAGTACATCGAAGAGTTATGCTGCTTGAACTTGACCTGTGCACAAAAGTGGTTCATCAAACTATTGTGGAATGCCTTTCTATTGTCTGTTATGATGTATCAAGGGACTCCATATCTAAAGATAATATAGGTCTTGATGAAGGCAACAACATTCTCCTTCCTTATTTCTTACAATAGAATAGCTTCTGCCTATTTATAGAAATATTCAATTGCTACCAAGATGTAGAGGCAATCTTACGAACATTTAGGTAATGGACCAACCACATCTAGACCCCGTGCATCAAAAGACCATGAAGCTACTGTAGGATGTAGTGGCTCAAGTAGTTAATGATTCAAATTCTCATGAAGTTGACAGGCCTCATATCTTTTTGCATAATTTGGACAATCTTTTACCATAGTTTGCTAGTAGTGGCCCATTCTCCTAATTCGAAAGTGAAGTTTTGGCCCAAATTGAAGTGCTCCACAGACACCTAAGGGTACTTCCTACATGGCTTCAGTAGTTTCTACTCCACGCAAGCAACGTTGGAATTTTCCCTCATTTTCTTGTTAAGCACGAATATGGGGGCTTGACGCCAAATTTCAGTTCGATGTCTTAAGATCTTCAGGTAACCTGCTATGCTTCAAGTAGTCAATAAACGGTTGTCTCCAGTCACTTCCATTGATTTTAGAGATCCAAATTGCACTTGCCTTCTTTATGAAATACTCCGGCAAAGATGGCGTGATTCATTTGCAACAAACAACAACATTGACTTTTCATTAGCAGACAAGACTAGGTTTGTAGCTAGATTTGCAAGAGCATCTGTCATGTGACTTTTTATTCCTGGGGCATGCTCTAAAGAAATACTATGAAATTGTCCTACCAATTGGGTAGCATAATGGAAGTAAGGAAGCAAATCATCTTTCTTTATGTCATACTACTTCAATACTTGACTCACCACCAACTTAGAGTCTCCGTACACTTCAAGCTCTAGAATGTTCATCTCTAATGCCATTTGTAGCCCAATGATCAAGGCCTAATATTCAACCATATTATTAGAGCATAACTCAATCAGCACCACTAAAAATAGAAGAATGTATCTCTTAGGTAAGATAAACAAATTCCTGCCCTGCTCTAGTTGATCTAAATGCATCATCAAAGAACATCATCCAAGGTGGTAGAACTTCTACAAGAAAAACATCCCCATCTGGAAAATCATCAGAGAGTTCCCATTTAGCAAGAATAGGATGGTCAGCGAGAAAATTAGCTAGCGCTTGTCCTTTAACATTTTTTAGGTACATAAATGATTTCATATTGATTGAACATCATAGACCACCATTCGCAATACATCCAGAAATTATAGGCTTTGATATAACAAACTTCACCAGATCTACTCGCGAGATCAAATGAATGGTATAAAATAGGGCTGGGTCCATTTTCTCTATGGGAGAATATTTGATTTCATTCTTGATTCATGAAAGACTCAGGTGATACAATACCTTTCCTTTTCCTCTCATTCTTTTACACGAAGAGTGCACTTGCAGACTTTTCATGTGCGAAAATGTACAAGATTAAAGTCTTTCCTAGAATAAGAGCTGCAAGTACTGGTAGATTCAAAAGGTATTTTTGATGTTCTCAAAGGCATTTTGAGAAGGCTTATCCCATCTAAATTTATCATCTTTCCTTAACAAATGATTGAATGGTTGACAACGATCGGCGAAATTAGAGACAAACCTTTGAGTGAATGCTAAGTTACTTTGAAGGCTCCTCAACCCTTGTAAGTTCTTATGTGCAGGCATCCTTTGTATAGCATTAATCTTGGTTGGTTCTATCTCTATACCATAGTGTCAAACAATAAATCCAAGAAACTTTCCAGAAGAGACGCCGAATGCACATTTAAAAGGATTCATTTTTAAATTATACCTCCTTAACCGCTCGAACACGATTCGAAGATCCTCTTAATGATTTGTTCTTCTCTTGATTTGACAACTAGATCATCTGCATAGTATTCGACTCTTTCGTGTGACATGTCATCAAAGATATTTTACATGGCCCTTTGGTATGTGGTAGCTATATTTTTTAAACCAAAGGGCATCACCTTATAACAATATATCCCCTTAGGAGTGCCAAAAGTAGCATAGTCCTCATCCTTCGGTGGCATTCTAATTTGATTATATCTAGACGATCCATCCACGAAAGACAAGACTTCTCACCTAGTGGTAGTGTCAACCATGAGTTCAATGACAGGCAAAGGAAAATCATCTTTTGGGCAATGCCTTATCAAATCTCGAAAATCAACGCAGATATGAATTTAGCCATTCCTTTTCTTAACAGGTAGGATTGCGGAGTTAATGACTGGGTCTGGACCTGGATCCGATCTGGTTCTGATCTATTTATCCAGGTTTGGTCCTAAGCGTAGACCCATTTATTCGAATCTGACTCAGATTCAATCAAAAATAAAAACCATATATATATATATATATAACATTAGGTCATAAACTCTTCACTATTCTCTTTTGTCCAACTGACACTCCTTCTCTCCATCCCTTCATTCTTTTTCTTCTTTATTCTTCTTGCTCTATTCTCAGGTCATCACCGTTGACTTTGCTAATTAATCAATACTTTATCTCTCTTTCCTTCCCTCCTTCTATTTTTTGGTTTATTTAGATCTGAATTGGTATAGATCTAAAAATTTAGAAGTTTCCTTAAAATTATGGCAGATTGGTTTCTTGTTCTTTCTGTCTTAAGTCAAGTTCAATTTATTTTTTAGATTCATCTTAATCGGCGAGATCGATTTTTTTTGAGGTTCAAGAGAAAGGAGAGAAACCACCTGGCGGATTGGTTTCTTGTTTTTTCTCCATTTTTCTCTTAAAATTTTGGCCAACTAATTTTTTCAAGAAGTAGAGAAAATTTGTAGTAATACGAAAAGTTCGGGTGAGATGAAATAGTGGAAAACAAAATTATAGAAGATGTTAACTAGAATACCAAATTATTTTCATTGTCTTTTAATGTTATAAAAGCTGACTAATTTATTACTTTTTGTGTTAGATGAGTTGGAGCTGTTATGACTTGATAGGAATGAAGATTTTGGACATGAAGTATTGAAGTTATTTTGTGCAGTTGTATTCTGAGGTTTTTATATTCTATGCACACTTAAATATATAATTGTACTGGAGTTTTTATTTTATTGATTTCATATTAAATTTGATTTGGGTGGAATTAGAATGTTCTAAAAACATGTTTCTATTGTATAACCAATTTTCTAGCGGATATATCCATTCCGGATTCAGATCTGGTTAGAGCTAGATATGGATAATTTTTTAAAACCTATCAGATAATCAGACCGGATCTAGAATTAGAATTCTTAAGTTTCAGATCCTAGATCCCAAATTTGACCCATTTACTAGTCATGACCATGGTTTCAGAACCGCTAGTTCTGACTCTAGCATTGTTGGTTCCCTGATTCTGTCCAATTGCAGTTCCAGTTCCGGTCGCGATTTCGATTTTGAATTTTTTAAAGTAAAGATACATTTTGGATATTAGTAAAAAAATTAATACAAGCTAAGATGAGAAACCAAAAAAAATTTATTTTATTTATATTTCAATTGTATACTTTGTTTTTGGAAAAAAAAGTACACTATTACATTATTTATTGAATCACTATAATTAAAGTAAAAATACATTTTGGATAATCCATACGAAAAGATAATCTAAAAAAAAATTAAATACATCAATATTACATTGACCTATAGGACTATAATTTATATATATATATTCTTTTTTTACCTGGTTCTAGTTCCGGAACCGCCAGTTCTGATTTCAATTCTAAAAAATGAAGAAATGGAACCAAAACTGTGTCTAGGATTCTGATTCTGGTTTTGGGAATCGTCAGTGAACGATAGTTTTTGTCCTGTTTCTAGAACTGTCGGTCTCTGGCGGTTCAATTCTAGCAGTTCCAATTCCAGAACTGGAACCGTTGCCACCCTTATCATTTACAGGCCAATTAACAGGCACAATACTACAGTATAAATATTGGATATTTAACTTTGTGAAATAATCTAGCTTCACTGAACTTATTTACTTCGTCTTCAATACAGGTGAAAGGTTAGATTGAAAATCCATTGTGTCTGTTTTACTAGTAGAGCACTATGCTTAATTCCAAGGCAGTGAACTGTGACCTTTGGGTCAAAGATTTCTTTATATGTCCATGCCAAAATATCTTTATATTTCGAAAGCATGTCAAAATAGTCTTGCACTTTATTGGGATTTAGAAGGGCACTAATGAAGATTGGATACGAATCATTTAGAGCTTCCAATTTTAACTCTTTGAGATCATCAATTGTTTCTTGACCCTCATCATCTAGTTGTGGGGTGCATCTTCAATTTTATCCTTTTGACTGACCCATCATAGTTGGATCTTCCTTTGTCGAGATATGATACAGAGTTACTACTTCTTCTTTATCATCTTCACCAACAGACCTAGTGTGCACAGCTTTGTGCCACTTGAGTATCAAAGAGTCTTCAGTGAGAATTTTCCATGTTCATTGGTGCCTCGTGCGTGATGGCACAACACTTTAGATTTCCTTATAATTCACATCCTCTAGAAAACTTTCAACATCAGACTCATGATATCTTTTCCTCGGCAAGGTGGTCTTTCTTGCCCCTAGTCGATCAAATGCAATAACTAATCTATCAAAAACTGACTTGTGAGACTCGTTACTGCTACAACTTTGAAGTTGCAAATGAGGCCCCAATCGTTCAAATATCGAAGAACGTGAAGAAAGTTCTCCTATGCAATCAAATGCAGACACTTGAACTTGTGACTTCTTTTGCACACTAGTATCATTGTTCTCTTCTTCTACAATAATGTGTTGGGTATAGGTTGTATCTCTTGTTTTCTTGATAGATATTTTCTGAGTTCACAGGCTCATTCAACACAAATCTCAATCATGACCTTGTAGCATGCACAAGGTATCCTTGTTTTCTCAACTTTTTTTTTTGTCTCATTCAGCCCTTAAATCCTTTCAGGAGTCATCTGCAGCACTAGTTCACCTAACTTCTCAGGGTTTGAGAAATTATATCTAGACTTCTCAAGCAATTTATAAGCTTTAGTATCAAACTCTCCTTGAACTCCTCTACTGGGTGGTGAACCAGTCATGATTGCTGACATTTTTGTGAAGGGAGTCACACAATTTCCTTTAATCACTTGAGGAACATTTCTTGAACCAAAGGAGACTGCCCTTCCTTTCGTTTCGATTGAGTTATGAACTGAAAGACATGAGAAACTGTTGTAGCTTCGACTTTCTCTTTTTCTTTTTGAGGTGTCGAGGCAATTCCAATAGTCGGAAGTTTCTTCACACATCCTTCCAAAGTAGCAGACACTTCATCTGTCTTTTCTTTTGTGCTATTCCCTCAAGTCAAGCATATATCCTTTAGAGCAAAGGCCTCTTGTTCATTGTTAAAGTCGACATATAATTTCTATCAATAAAATGTGACTTTGCTTCAGTGAATAGGTTTAATAATAGCACAAACCTTCTTGACAATTACATTTCTAATGTATTTAAAACATTGGTGAAGGGTTGATGGTACCACCATTATTATCATGCACCTCAGGCCTCTCTAGTAGTAAATTGTAGGATGTCCTTGCATCTCTCACATGCACTAGAGTACTAGCCTTCAGTTCACCAATAATCAAATCTAGGCAAATCATCCCAATTACTTATTAGCCCTTTTGAATGAAGCCCTGGATTGTTAACCGACTTGTAGAAAGGTCATCTAGTGAAACACCAACCTTTTTCAAAGTTGAATTTGGCATGATGTTGATAGTAGAACCACTATCGATGAGTATGCGATTTACCTTCTGCTCCTTGACAAAACCCGAAATGAAGAGAGGATGATTATGTGACATCGGTCCTAGAAGAAGATCTTACTTACGTAGGTGAAAGTAATGGTTGCACAACAAAAAGTAATGGTTGCACACCAAAATTTTTTACCTCGGTTCTTTGAAATAGACTTTTCAAAAGCACTATCCTTACCATCACATTCTTGAAGAACATCTACAAGCAAGCGTCTAGCCTGTTGTGGTAATTTGAATAGATCATGAATGATTGACTCTTGCAAAGATAGCTCCAATTCCATGGAGAAGGCTCTATTTTTTGTTAGCTTTGCAAGAACATTAGCTTATTCAATTACATCATTGTCCTTGATTTCAGTCAAAGAAGTCATATTGACATCTTCTACTTGGTATTCTTTCAAAAATCCTCTTGGCAAATATTCCCCAAGCATAACTAGCATACACTGTCCTTGAGTATCTTGATTATTTTCTTCAAAGAGGTCTCAACATGAACCACAATATATTGTCACTAAGGTAGCCAATTTTTTGAAGTTGTCTACAAAGGCAGTGCTTGTTTTTAGCAGAACTTTGTCGTCTTTTCCCCCGATGAACTGGTTACAGGAATCCACTCTCTTTTTTCTTGGGCATTCAAATCTGTTGGCCCAAAAAGCAACCTAAGAGGGGGTGAATTAGGTTGTTTCTAAAACAACCCTTTTGATGTTCTTAATAAGAAATGCAAACTTTATGCACCAAATAAAGATTTAAGCACAAATTAATACAATAAATATTCAACAATTTAAGCTTAAAGAACAAATAAGAAGATTGAGATTAAGAGTATCAAACCAAACTCCCAAACTTCTCAAGCTTAGAGCTTACAACCACAAAGAGCTTCTTACAAGGCAACTACCAAGTTCTCAACTTGAAGTTTAGCCACTAAAAGTCTCTTCAAAGCAGGTGAGACAATAACCTCTTGTATACAAATGAGGATCACTCTTGCTCACACTAATTCCTTTAGTTGAGCCAAGAGTTTTACACTCACAACCTCCCTTTGTTACAATTGTTATCTCTCCACTCTTACACTTGAAGAACTCTTGTACTTCTAAACTCTTTTAAATCACAAAGCTACCTACACTATTACAACACTTGTACCCACTATTTCTCCCAAATAGCTCAAGAATTACTTGTAATCAATGTAGAAGTCTCTTATAGTTTAATTCAGGCCAGGGGGTATTTATAGTTGCCCAACATCTTCTTCTAACAACTTTTCAACTGCTTTTTTTTTCTGTTTACTGGAAAACTAGCCGTTGGACCTTTCGGATGGCCGATACAGCAAGTATGCGTCTGAATGAACTAGCCGTTGGACCGTTCGGACGGCCGCTGTTGAACCCTGCGTTTGATGTTGCTTCCGTTCTCTGAGGGTATTCTTTCGGACGTCCGAGGAAGTGTCTGAACCTGCGTCCGATCATGCAATGTCTTCTGGAAATATGGTCGAACGCTGTTCGTCGTTCGACACGACTTCAGGTTCTTTTTGTCGGATGATTATCATCATCCGAATTGTCTTCCTTTTGGACAATCATTTACGTCCGAAACTCCCTATTTTTTTGCACACTTGTTTTCAAACTGTTAGGTGCGATTTGGTCATCATCAAAACATGATTATCATAACTGGGGTTAAACAAAATCAAGATTTCTCTCACATTTATCTCTTAACTTCTTTGTAGCTAGGCAAACTTGAACTAGTTCAGGGCTCCTGAATTGTAATAGAATTGCTTTATGCAAAGGAGACACTATAGGATTGCCCATCGATAGAATGTAAAGTTTCTTGGGTGACAAAACCGAACTTGCAAGATTTGATCCAACTATGTCATCCATGTCAAGAATGATCCTCCCTTCTCTAGCCAATCTCATAAATTTTGTCTTTAAGGAGAAAACATTTCTCCACAAAGTGGCTGACTACTCAATAGTACTTGTAGTATCTAGGATCATTAACTTTTCCAACCTCCTCGGGGCGTTTTGGTTTAGGTAATTCAATTAATTTCGTTTTCAACAAATCTTCTAAGGTATTAGGAACATCAGAATCTTGAAAAGGATATTGCTTTTCTTCCATCTCCTTCAAAGTCACTCACTGTCTACAAGTTGAATGGGGGCCGTGACTCACTATTCTTACTATCTTTGTCCTTGTCATTTGAGGAGTTTCTAACTGGGTCGTGGTCACCGTCATAGACTCTTTGTTATTCCCATTGTCATGAATTTTTCCATTTTCTTCACACCTTTCTTCTCCTTTTTCTTATCTTCAATTGGGACATTCATGCAATGATTATCAATACTTAGCTCCAAGTCGTGCACCTTAGTCACCAATTTATTGAAAGTTTGAGGCTGGATCCCCTGAAGAATGTAGGATAGTCCTCAAGGCATACCTTATATGTACATTTCAATAGTAGAAGCCTCAGATAATTTACCTTTACAATTAAGGCATAGAGTGCATCGACGATCAATGTAATCAATAACTATTTCATTCTTCCACTTTCGTGCATTAGTAAGTTCTGTCATGCTAACAGTTCAATGTGTGCTATAGAAACAGTTCAGGAACTCACACTCTATCTGCTCAGAACTATCAATTAACTCAAACTCTAAGTCTATAGATTGCTACCTGTCATAAGCATTAACCTTCAAGTATCTTTCAAACTATTTTGCAAGAAGGTCACCTTTGGTGCCAGCATTATTACACGTCTCTATGAAGTGTGCAATATATTACTTCATATTGCCTTTCTTATCAAATTGCTGGAATTTTGGAGGTTGGTAATTAAACAACATCTTCAAACTATCAATCCTTTTTGCATAAGGCCTAGAATAAAGAGTCGATGATATTGAGGGGCCACCAAATTGAGCTCTCACGGAATTGTCTATCATGTCTTGAAGTTTCTTGATAGAAAGAGAGGTTATAGTTGCTCATCATTTTGAAAAGAAGTAGATTTGCAGGAATTCTCTTCAACATTTTTACCCTTTAGGATCAAGTTGTCATCATTTTTGTTGCTAGAATCTTCTCTAGTAAAATTTCTAACTTGTTCATCAACTTCACAATTTGTAGATCTTTCTCTTTAACGATCCTTTTCAAATCATCGATCGTTTTGGATATATCGCTCACTTGTCCTCTTCCAGATATGAATCATTCATCACCATGGATGGCGTAACATTGGACTGTTCAAAAGTGATGGCTTTAGAGTTGATCTAATGCAGATCTCTAGTTGGAACCTTGGAACTTGGAAGATTGTCCACGAACGAATCCAAGGTGCTGCCCTCAGTAGAAGATCAATCGCATGCACCATAGAAGCCTTCATTTGCAGTGAATTGACTGGATCCAAATGCCTCTAATGAGATTGCTTAGTGCTGTTATGCCCCGGGTAGAGATCAAATTAAAACAAACAAGTTAATATAAATTGCACTAAGTCAAATTAAATCAAACAAGTTCGTATAAACTGCACTAAGTCCTTAAACTCTACCCTCACTCCCGCAAGTATACGGGATAGGTAATAATATAGGATAAGTGGATTCATCCTACAAGGATTGTCGCTCGATAACTACTGAGATTTAAAGGTCCTTGTATAGTTATGATAAGCAAAAAATATTGAGAAAGTTAATCTAAACAAATTCAATAGTAATGATTAAACAAGTAAACTACAAATAAAATGACTAAGTAACTAGACTAACCTAATGAAAGCAATTAATATTACCTCTAATTTCAACTAACTTAACTAAACCATAATGAGAATTAAAGAACAAGTAATCCTAATTTCACTAAGGAAAACAATAACAGAACATGAAAAGAAAAGGAACTCCATTTCTACTAAATACGACTATAAAAATTTGCACAAAAATTAGATTAAAACTAAATATTTTTGGATTTTTGATTGAATAAAAGAAAGTCCACTAAAAATTACTAGAAATAAAAGCAAGGAAATGAAAATTTTAGACTAAAAAAAATGCCAAATTAGAAAGAACCCTATTAACTTCTAAGAAAGCTTGAAATAGAAGTAACTAGATTTACAAGAAATTTAAAAAGAAATCATATAAAAATTATATCTACTTAAAATTAATGATAAACCCACTAAGATTATCTAATCAAAATTAAAACTGACAAGGAATTGAAACCAAGATGTTAAAGGAATTTAAAAGAGAACTTCTATATTAAAGAGAAACTTGAGTGTTAATCTAAAGCTACACTAAAATTAATCTACTAATTACTAACTACACTACTACTATGTGTACTTGATTGAGTTCCAAGATAAAACTTAAAGTGCTGCAGCCCAAAATTGCATGAATGCCCTAAAACTTAAGTTGTTCGCCTCAATATCACGACATTGAGTTGAAAGTTATAAAATGAATTCCCACCTTGATGTGGCGACATCAAATATTTGGTGTCGCGACATCGAGTTTTTTTAAGCTCTAGTCTTTAATTCTTCATCATTTGCACTTCTCCCCTTGGATTCTTGTAATCTTGATTGTTTCACCCTTTAATTCTTATCCCACAAAACACTTCACATAATAAGTTCTCTAATTTAACTAAAATTAAGCAAAATTCATACTAATATTTTAATATTTACAATTAGAGTAATTGCAAATGCCAAATACTAAAAGTTAAACCGAAATATTTAATAAAACACCAAAAATAGAAAAAGATTAAACTAATAAAAATTTATAGTTTAGAAGTCGAATAACTCTAGATTACTAGAGTTAACACACCCCAAACTTAGCATTTTGCTAGTTGTGAGCAAAACAAGACAGAAAAAGAAGTTTACTAAACAAACAAACAAAACACACCACCAAAAATAACATCACAAAAGATGAACACTGGATATACTAATGAATAATAAGGAAATCTCTCAAAGGACCTAAAATACTATATGACAATTGGACCATTTCAACTAGTCGCTCCAAGTTTTCAAATTTCTCAAAAATCACAAGTTCAAATGCTACAAAATACTTCAAATTACTAAGCATTAACCATTATAAAGAAGGTTTTTGATTCTATTCATTCAAAACACAATCTTTGCTCAAATCAAAAGTATTACAAAGTTGTTCAACCATATCGAGATGGTTGCATGGAAATAGAATTGCAATACAAGTCTACCTACACGCACATGTCACACAATTTGGGGACATTAATCTATTAAGGAATGATAAGTAGTATGATATCAATAATAGGTATTATAGACATTTCCCCTTCGACTTGTTGGTATGCTAAAATGTAATTTCTAATGGCTTAATTCGGAAAAACAGCATGGGTACAAGTTGGAATCCTGTGCTTGCCTTATTCCTAAAAGCAAAATAATTTTTTACACATGGCGCTAAACTAAGGAAGAGGAGAAAAACGCACCTAAGATTAATATCCAATACCAATCATTCACAAATTAGAATAACATTCCCAATGCAAACACACAAAATGTCCTAAATTCCTTCTATTCCAATTTAACCAATTTTAAGAAAGAAATACTCATGATTTTATCAAAAACAATATTTCAAAGGAATTTAACCAAAAATATTAGTCCCTCTCTTTGAAAATGGTAATACCAAAATTTTGAAGTTCTTGAGTTGCAAAAGAACCACTTAACACACACCTAAATTCATAGAGTGTCCAATTAAAATAGTTCAATCATATGGCATTGCAAGTCAAGTATCATCATCGTAGAGTGACAAATTGATCAAATTTCTATTCAAGTGTTATCAAATGCATATTTACAAACACAAAAAGGACCATTCCCAATACAAGAAAAGAACACCCCCAAACTTGATAGTTTATTCAATGGATGAGTAAATCCTATCCATCTACTCACCCAAAAGTCAACAAACAAACACCATCATACTATTAACTTTAAACTATAGTACCATAACCCAAAAAAAATCTAAGCAATAAGGCCAATAACACAAGTTACTAAGAGCATATCAAGCCCAAAACCAATTATTCGTCCAAGAAAGCTCATAATAATCCATTCAATCATTCAAGCACCAATAAATATTCTACTTGGCATTAGTTTAAGACCCTTTGCCAATCCAATCCAAAAGAAATTATCCACCAAAATATCTAAAAACCATAAAACAAACATAATAAAGTACTAAAGCTGCTAAAGGAATGAAAAAGTAGAAAAAGTCTTCAAGTCTATCTACGTATATGAAATAAAGGAAGTTGAGATGGTTCGAATTTGGAAATTGGTCTTCTCCATGTCATCACTCTTCTCTTCGGCCTTATTAATATCTCCCTCCATGTCCTCTTGGCCATCTTCTACACCACTGTGTTGACTTTCCTCAAAATCTTCATCTCGAACCCCACCAATGTCCCTACTTGTTGTGATTCTCTTTGATGTGCCGGTCCCTCGGGTAGTGTATAATAAGTATGCCCGCGAGGTGGACTGTAATTCCACATTGGAGGTGGCTTTGGTTGGGTCCAAGTGTTAAGCGATGTGATCCTGAGAGTTTCACCAATAACAGTCAAATTGTTATGGATGACCAACTGACTGTAGGTCTAATAACGTTGAAGTTCATTGTGCTCTACATTGGTGCTTGGTGCATTGAATAAAAACTCTACTAGCATGGGGATGTGTGGTGCTTGTTCGGGTAAATATTCGACTAGGTAATTCAATTCACGAACAAGCAATAAATAAAAACCTTAATAACCCTAACCAACATTCACACGCTTGCAAGTGGGATACGAGGTAAGTTTATAGATTGGGTGAGTAAGGATCGTTCCCACGAGAATTATGGAACTATTACTACGGTTCATAAACCTATTTACTAGTTAGACAAATTAATTAAAAGATTTTAATTTTAACTATTGCGCCTACCTAATTAAATTTATTCTAAATCCTAAAAAGATTAAAGGTAAAAGCAATTATTAAAATCA
The DNA here is from genome assembly GCA_025175665.1 of Cinchona pubescens. NCBI lineage: Eukaryota > Viridiplantae > Streptophyta > Magnoliopsida > Gentianales > Rubiaceae > Cinchona > Cinchona pubescens. The sequence continues at coordinate 487,232 of JANKKI010000414.1, forward strand.
ATAAGATCTAAAGGAAAGCAATTAATTTTATCAATTGTTGAAATAATGAAATAAAACTTTAACTAACAATCTAAGAACGGAATCAAGCAATCTAAATGCGAGAAAACTAAATTAGAAATATGAATTGTATTCAAGAGCTAAAAGAAAGAAATATGTAAGAAATGAATTAATGAAAGCGTGAAATAAATTTAATCTAAATAAAGCAAACTCAAAATTGTAGCCAAAATAAACGTCAGTGAAGCGTGAAATCTTGACAAAGAATGAAAATTTGCAAAGATTCTTGAGTCTTGAATAAAAATAATCTTATTTTAGAGCTAATCTACTTCTAATGCTAAGGCTAGCTATCTTGACGATCTAATGTCTAACTATCTCTACAATGGGGTATTTATAGGGGATATTATAGTTAAATCCCTTCTCTAATGATAGCGATGTGAAGGCCCTTGAAAAGGTGAATGAACAGGCAGCTAAAATAACAATTTATGCTAAAATAAGCTACAACATGTGCGCACAAATGCTCACGCATGTGTATGATTTACATAACCAAAAGTTTCCTCTCTAGAGTTTGCACACAAGCGCAAGCTTGCGTGACTTCCAAAACACTTGATTTTTTTTATTAATCCCTCACCATTCATGAAGTAGATTGTCAAAATCCTACTTCCATAAAGCAATTTTCACCTTAATTTTGACCTTGATACTGATGGAATTTGGGAATGTTCAAACATGAAAGTTGTAGTTCTCTCTCTTAATTTTCTAACGCATCTTGAATCAAGTTGATCGGAGCTCAGACAAAAAAGTTATGATCAAAATACCAGATTAATAGTATCCAAATTTACACCTCGCTGGTGTACATTTTCCATCCTTATGATTTTTCTCCAACTTTTGATCAGTTTTTACTCCTTTTCATTCAAAACCTACACAAGTTAAAAATAAAATAATTAAGCTCATAATTAACTCAAATATTGCTTGTATCACATGAAAACGTGGTAAATGATTCATAAAATATTAGACATTTATGAACTTATCAAATTATCCCACACTTAACTTTTGCTCATCCTCGAGCAAAAGTCGAATTAAAACAAATAAGCTCATTAAAAATGCACCCAACACAACTCAGCAAGTGTCCACATAAATAATCACGAACTAATCCACCTTCAGAAGTAGTCTAAGAACTCAAGAGCTCAAATGCTAATAAAATTCTAGACATGGAATCTGGTATGTGTGTGAATATAGCCATTCAATAAAAATTCCGTTTTCAAGGCACTTGGATTAAATCATGCGAACTCTTAAAATTTTTCTGAGCACCCTATAGCTCACTTTCATTTCTGTCTTGCACCTCCCACTAATATAGAAAACCAACTTAATTTAAATTAGGTAGGACTTTTTAGCTTGTAACGTTAGGCTAGGATATTGCCTAATCAGAGAAGGGATAAAGATATCACAAAACAAAAGAAAAAGCTTTAAATTAATGTTGGCCACAAATCAAAATAAAACTTCTCTTTAAACATTAAACCACCACCCTTAGAGAGAAAGAACACCACACTTAGTCAACAAACACCCATGAATAATTTCAGACAACAAACAACAAAAAGTCCTCATTTTTCATTTTCAACCCAACATGCCAATATTTTTTCGAACATTTCTTCCATATTTATTTTCATCATTTTTTTTTTTTTTTTTTTGCGTATCCACACCTAATACAGGTATTAGTGATAGGCATTACTCGCAAACACACCAATGCAGGTATCAGTAATGGGCACAACCTACAATCACATCAATATAGGTATCAATGATAGACACTACTTGCATTTTTCAAGAAATTTTTTTTTTCAATGATTACCCTCTCCTTGTCCCATAAATATACACCACTCACTCATACAATTTACCACTCTCATTCACTACTTTCCACTCTTATATCTCCTTAACAAATAATTGCATGCCTTAAAGGTCTTAGGGACATTTTGGGATAGAAAAATAAGAGAATTTATTAAGCTTATAAAGGTAGGTAACATGAGTTTTAATGAAAGAAAGCGAATGGTGTTTCTTTCCATTCATTAAAAATTAAGGCTCAAATAGGGTACTAGGGATAAAAATTTCAATTTGAGTTGGCTTGAAAGACTCAAACGACCAAAGAAATGCTCTACTCTCATATTTAAACTAAATCAAGTTTTCTATAAAATTTTGCCTTGAAAATGTAAGAAAACAATATAAGTTCTGGGATACAATATAAGTGAGTCTATATAGTTATCTCTGTGTCAAAAATAAAATATTTTATGGCTAAGTCCTCAAGAATTCTCAAAAATTATGCAACGAAAATATTAAGATCGACTATCCACTCCCATGGTGGTTCAGCTCAAAAATTATCATATAGAAAATCAAAGAAACATGCTAAGCGATTACAAAATTTTTGAAAATTTCAAAGATTCAACTAGTTTACACAAAAATTTTAAAAAATCTTGAAAAGTTCTCAGATCAAATGAAAAACTAAGATATTGCAACAAAAATGAGCTAACTATGCCAAACAATTGTAAATTTAGAAAACTCCCCACCCCGCACTTGGAAATAAACATTGTCCCCTATGTTAAAGAAAGTAAAAGCATAAAGAGGGAAAGGAAAGCTTCTCTAGCAATAAAGAACATTTGATGTAGCGTATCTCAAAATAAATATCCATGAGGTGATTTGAAACGCATCATTAACACTAGAACAAAAACAAAACGTTAAACCCTTCAAGAATGAAGAAAAAACAAGAAAATGGAGGAATGAAATTCCACGATATTTAGGAAAAAACTTAATTCCTTAGGGGTATACATAACTGACATCACAAATAAGTTAAAAATAAAACAACAAAAAAAGTACGACATTATCTTAAAATAAAATGCAAGATAAACATAAAATGTTATCAGGGTTCTCTGAAACAGTAATAGAATTTCAAATCTTAAATGACATGATAATGGATTAATCAAGACTTGTCGTCAGAAGGTGCCGACTCTTGTGGAAATGGAGGAAAAGGAAGAAATGTGGACAAGTCCTCCCCTCACTCGCGTGCCAGTTGGCAAGCCTCCATGTTCTGATGCTAAACATGCTGAAAGTGAATGTATGTACCAAATTGGCATCGCATGCGCTATTGTTCCATCAAACTTTGCTCAAGAAGCTCCTCCTGACTACGCCTTGAAATTGGTCACTAGTCAATGGCTGTGAAGTTGAAGCCTAAGAATGGGTTAGTCTAACTGGGGCCCTCGCTCCATCTAATTTAATCAGCTTACCTAGCTTTAGTTTTTCCTCGGCCGGATCAATCTCGACACCTTCCTCAACACATAATGCAGTAATCAAATGCGAGAATATAAGCCAAATTAATTCTGTGTTTGACTACTGTCGTAGAACGAATCTGCTGGCTAATCAAGTGTCCCACAATCACTCGTGCATGTGTAAGAGAAGCTGAATGGGGTATTTTTGGTTCTACGTCTTGCGCATATGTGTAAGGTCCAGGCCTCGTGTGCGCAAGTCGTAGAACTTGAAATTTAGCTTCTGGATTTCGTGCACATGCACACCAAATTGTGTGCTTGTGCACAAAATAATTTCCCTTAACTTGTATATCCCTTTCCTAAACCAGTCAAACCAACAGCAAGACCTTAAAATTATGTTCTAGTTTGTTTAACTTGCAATTTAAGATGATATGCACACAATTGACAAGGAAACTAAAGAAAATAAAAAAACAACACACAAACGAAATTATAAAAGGACATGGGTTGCCATCCATGTAGCGCCCTTGTTTATAGTTTTATGCTCGACTTCGGCATTTAAGATCAGGCATTGACGAGGTGAATGGTTTCTTATTCCTCGTTGATCATTCCTCTAGAGTAGTGCAGTCACTTGTCTTACCTGGTGGCCATTAACCTTGAAATTTCTTTGGCTTCCTTTGAGTTCCACCGTACCATATGGGAATATCTGTACTACTTCAAACGGCCCACTCCATCTTGACTTCAACTTTCCAAGAAACAATTTGAGTCTTAAGTTGTACAATAAAACCAATTCTCTGGTTTTTAACTCCTTGCCCGAAATATGCTTGTCGTGAAAACACCTAAATCCTTTCACTAACTAGGTGACATCCCGCAAGTATACGGCTGTCAACTAGTAGCAAGGGAAGTAGGGATCATTCCCACGAGGATTGTCGATTGCAATTACCAAGGTTTTAAGGGTAAATGTGTAGTTAGGCTTAATCAATAGGTAGATGATAGAACTATTCTAATGAAAGCTATAATTTTAATTCTAACCTAATTAAATCTAATTTAAACTAAAATTTAGAACAAGAGAATAAATCAACTAAAAAGACTAAAGAAGAAAGAAAAATTTAATGCTAAGAGCATTCATTTCTAAGGATGGTAAAAATTAGATAAAGATAAACTAGGAAATTAAATATTTTTGGATTTTTCAATTGGAATTAAGGAAACCCACTAAGAATTAACTAAAAATTAATGCTAGGAATTGAAAATTCTTAAATAGAAAGCAAGAAATTGATAAGAACCCTAAATTTCCTGAAAACCATAATTTGAAAGTAAAGAGATTTTTTTACTAAAATAAAAAGGAAAGCAAATCAAAATTATATCTACTTAAAGCTTGTGAAAATCCCACTACGATTATCTAATAAAAATGTAAACTTGACAAGAAATTTAAAGAAGATCTAAGACGAAAGTTAAGAGAAAATTCTATTAGAAAAAGTAACTTGTAGTCTAAGCTATCCTAATCTCTCTTGAACTATCTAAATCTCTCTATTCTAAACTATCTACTCTTACTCTCCTTTCTACTCCTTCTTTCTCACAACTAATTCTACTTAGATTAAATAGTGCAGCATTATACAAGGCAAAAATCAGGGTTTTTGGGCTGGAAATTTACAAAATTGCCCTTACAACTTAACATTTAGCGCCTTCCAGCAATCTTCATTTCCTCCATTTTTGCAATTTAGTCCCTTGAGCTTTGTTCCTTCCAGCTTCTAACCTTTAATTTTTAACCTGCATAATATTAACACCATTAAGCACTTAATTAAACTAAAATTTAACACAAAATTATCATAATTAACTTAAAAATGAAAAAACAAATATATGTGAAAGACATTAACTAAAATCTTCAATTACTTACCTAATTTCAGAATTTAAACTATCAAAATGCTATAATTTAGAGGAAAATAACTCTAGTTTACTAGAGTTATCACACCCCAAAACTTAGCATTTTGCTAGTCCTGAGCAAAACAAAGATCAACAATAAATGAAACCTACTAACATTCGAACATTTAAACACCCCCAAAGTTGACGTGACACTTGATGAATCATGGATGTACTTAGAACAATTAAGCTATCTCTCAAGAAATGTTCAACACTACGTGATATGATATGAGAGAATATGAGTAAATCAATCCAAAATTGAAATTTCATTTTACAAAGAAGCACAAATTCATTCACTACACAAGATTTCACATCACCAAGCATTACCATCCTCGAAAAGAACTACCAAAAGTTTTAGTTCTTTTCATTTAAAACATCATTACTTCTCAACTCACAAATATTATAAAGTTAATCAACTTTCTCGACTAAGCATTATGAAAGTAGAAGTTCAATTAGGAATCAACTTAAATGCAATTGTCACACATTTCGGGAATAAACCTCTAACAAGGAATAAGTAATATGAGATTAATGATAAGTATTACAAACATTTACTCCTTAACTTATTGGTATATGAAAACGCAATTCCTAATAGCTTAATTCGGAGAAACAACATGGGTACATGTCGGAATCCCGTACTCGCCTTATTACTACTCTAATGGCTTATTTCGGAGAAACAACATGGAAACATGTCGGAATCCCGTACTTGCCTTATTCCTAAATTTTTTTTTTTTTTGGAAAGTCCTAAACCAAGGAAAAGGAGTAAAATGTACCAAAAATTAATCTCGAGTATCAATTATTCACAAGTTAGAAGAACATTCCCTATGCAAACACACTAAATGTCCCAAAATTCCTTCTACTTCATTTAACTCATTTCTTTCCCAAAGATAGTTCATCAACCACATAATATAAATGATTTGATAAGAAACAACATTTCAAATAAATTTTCGTAAAATTTTAGCACTTCTTTTTGAAAAATAGCTATGCTAAGTTTATGAATTCTTCATATTGCAAATGAACTACTCACTCACACAAAAATTCTTGAAAAGAATCAATCATATACTTCACTCACAAGGTCTTGAACATCAAAATTATCATCATTGAGTACCTAATTGATCAACTTTCCATCCATTAATCATCAAGTGGCACAAAATATATAAAATGACCATTTCCAACACAAAAAGATAAACACCCCCAAACTTGTTTCTTTTGTTCAAGTTGATGAATAAATCATCCTTCCACTCACCCAAAATTAAACACCAAGACAAACCCAAAATTAACGAAAACTACTTAACTATGCCCTACTTTTAAGCCTAGAATTAAAATGGAGTAAAAATGTCAAGAGCAACCATGCCATGCATCTCGCCAAGTAAGCATCAAACAAAATCAATTTTCCATTCAACTCATCAACTAATGCAAAGATGGCATCAGCTTAGGGCCCTAAGCCGTATTACTCTTATTTGGCAATAACCAAACCTTAGCAAGTGTCAATTTAAGAATCCAAAAGAAACCTCATCCATAAGACATCAAAATGTATCACTTGGCATCTGCTTAAGCCATTAGCCAAACTACTTAAGAAAAATACTGAAATACTTCAATTCCAAAAACTGAAAATAAAACAAACATAATCTAAAGTAAATAAAAACTATGGTGTCTAATGAAACTAGGAAAAACATCATCATCCATCAAATTAGTTCAATGATCAAAGCTGATTGTCTATCTTGCACAAACAAATGGTGGCTGCTTCTGCGCTTCACTCCATCTCATCTTGACCTTCTTCTGCATCACTAGGTTGGGCCTCCTCGTGATCATCATCTGCGTCTCCTCCAGTCGCACCCGCATGGTTAGATCCCTCGTGATATGTGATGGCCGGCAGCGGTGTGTAGTATTGTCCACGAGGTGGACCAAAGTGCCATGCCGGAGGAGATGGTGGCTGAACCCAAGTACCTAATGAAGTCACCCTTAATGCTTCTCCAATGATGGTCAAGTTATTGTGCAACACCACTTGGCTATATGACCAGTATCCCTGTAGATCATTTCTCTCTTCTTCACTTACCGGAGCATTGAAGACTACACCCGGAGGTATCGAAATCATTGATGTTCTCTGAGGTGGTGGAGTTTGAGGCTGTGGATATGGCTGGGCGGGGTGCTCCTCTTGGTGGTGCTTCTCATATTCCCTCACCATCCTATAGACATATTCCCTATTGATCCTTCCTCTAGGATGTGTCAATAACTCTAAAGGACCAATTGGGCCAACCCGCTATGGTGCACAGATGGTGAATTAGACTAGGAGCGTAAACTATGGGTCGTCCCGACCTCCCACTCTCTAGAAACCCTTGTCTAATTAGGTGACCAGTATTCATCCGGATCCCAGTCATGATGGCATAAATTAAGAGTACCTTGTCTCTCTGGATAAAGCTCAATGCGTTGGACCCCCAAATGCGGCTACTAATGAAATAAACCACAACTTACCCACTAATGAGAGTCCTTGACGAGGAAATTTTAATTCCATGCCAGAAGAAGTACTCTTAACCCACTCAACCCTCCTATCACAAATGGCATTTTTGATTGCATCCATGTCCTTATTTTTATTGTTCAAAAATGCCATATATTGATTAGAAGTTACAGGAGGTATGTTAAAGTACGCATTAATCACATCTGCACCAAAATCTACCAAAACCCCCTGTATACGTACCTTGCCATCTTCTAACTTGCTTAAATTGCAATGAAATTCTTTGACTAACTGGGTAGCCCCGGATGTTGGGTCAACCTGAACGTTAAAACCCTCCCAATGCCTTGACCTAATTTTCTCTTCTATATCTCTCCTAGAACCTTCGTATATTTCCCAATGCATGGTTAGGTCAAAGTTCATCTCTTTAATTACCTCGTGCTTCTCGTTACTCTTAAAAAGTTGATGAGCCCTATCACTCGAGAATTAAGGTTCAAATTGATCACCACCCTCAAATGGTTGTTCCGATACCCCCTTCTCCGTTTGTCCCCTCTCCGAATATCCTTTTTCTTGAACCAGTCCCTCTCCCTCTCATTCTCACCCTTCTCTCAGCACTACCATAAACCCCTCTCGTCATACTCTAACAAGAATTCAATCACCAATTCAAAAAGCTAACTGTCAAGCAAAATTCGACACCAACAAATCACAATCCAAATTTCCAGCAATTGATCAAATAATTCACCTCAAACACAATTCAAACCAAGAATTTCAACAATTGGACAATTCAAAATTCTTCTAGTACAATTTAGCACCAATCACGAATTGTCCACAATCCATTAATTCAATACAAAAAAAATTTCACAAATTAATCCACCAATTTCCATAATTGTCTTCAAAAATGACTAATCACAACTAATAATTCAAGGAAAGATATTACCCGTTCTTTTTGGAGTTGAAATTTTCCCAAGAATTGCCCTTTGTAGAAATCCTCCTTGGAGCCAAAATTCTTCTTCAAATCTTCAAAAAGATGGTTGCTTTGATGTTCCTATAGAAGAACAAGGTGAAATTAGTGGTGAGTATGGAGTTTTTGATGAATTTTGGTGAAGAAGAAAGAAGAATTGGGGGATTTGGGGTTAGGGTTTTTGAAAGAGAGAAAAGAAGTAGAGAGGATTCGTGAGAAGAGAAGAAGAGATTCGTCCCTTGAAAAAAAAATTCTGGAAGTCGAGACAGCGGTCTCAAATTTTTGAGATCGCGATCTGGACTGAGTAAAACAAAAAATGCCTTTGCAGAAGTTCACGGTTGAGACCGCGATCTCATATTTTTTGAGATCACTTGGTATCAACTCGGCCCAAAAATTGCCTTTTCAGAAGTTCACGGTTGAGATTGCGATCTCATATTTTTTGAGATTGCGGTATCAACTCGGTCCAAAAATTGCCTTTGCAGAAGTTCACGGTTGAGACCGCGATCTCAAATTTTTGAGATCGCGGTCTCGAACCAAACTTTTGTAAAGTGAAATTTTTTACACTTAGCCGAAATTGCTTCACTCTTGACCGTTTTTCTCCATTTGCAAGGATAACCTATAGACAAAAAAAATCAAAAGTTAGGATGACAATTGTCACTCATTCTTTAGCACCATTTATTCAATTTAAAAAAAAAAACTCAATTCTTTTTCTCTAATTCAAACCAATCTACTCAAAATTAAAAATCACACTAAAGGAAAATAATAAGAAATAAATTAAAGACTTGGGTTGCCTCCCAAGAAGCGCTCTTTTATAGTCACTAGCTTGACTATGGCATGACCCTCATTCTTGTGTTAATCGGACGGTCTCTCGTCCACCTTCAATAGTTACTCCAAAATATGGTTTCAGTCGATGTCCATTGACCTTGAAAGTTTCCTCTTTCCCCTTTATCTCCACCGTTCCATAAGAAAAAGGTTGGATGACTTCAAAGGGACCACTCCATCTTGATTTGAGCTTCCCCGGAAATAATTTGAGTCTTGAATTATAAAGGAGCACCAAATCACCAACTTTAAATTCCTTCCTTTGGATATGTTTATCATGCCAAGCCTTTGTTTTTTCATTATAGATTAAAGAATTTTCACATGCTTCCTTTCGAAATTCATCCAACTCATTCAAGTCAAGCATCCTTTTTTCATAAGCCTCATTCAACTCAAAATTCAAGTTCTTTATAGCCCAATATGCCCTATGTTCAAGTTCAACCGGCAAGTGACATGCCTTTCCATACACAATACGGTACGGAGACATGCCTATTGGAGTCTTGAATGCCGTACGATAAGCCCACAAAGTGTCATCTAACTTTAATGCCCAATCCTTCCTAGCATTATTCACCATTTTGTCTCTTTCTCTAAGATTCTTTTCAATTCTCGATTGGAAACCTCCACTTGACCCGATGTTTGTGGGTGATAAGCTAAAGCGACCTGAAGCCAATCATATTTTGTCATTAATGCCTCAAATTGGGAATTCTTGAAATGTGATCCCCCATCACTAATGATAGCTCGAGGTACCCCAAACCGTGAAAAGATATTCTTGCAAAGGAATTTAGTAACCACTTTGGCTTCATTGGTTGGGGTAGCAATTGCTTCAACCCATTTTGACACATAATCCATTGCAACCAAAATGTACTTATAGGAATATGAGACTGGAAAAGGTCCCATGAAATCAATCCCCCAAGTATCAAACATGTTGGTCCCAAAGCAACCTAAGAGGAGGGGTGAATTAGGTTTCTTAAAAAATACTTTGAGAAATATTGAGATTTTCAAATTAAATGCAGATATAACAAAATCAATAGAACAGTAAAGTAAAGAGAGAAACATCAAACAATCAATACTTCCAAGCTAGCAAGCGAAACTGCTTGAAGTATCAAATCTCTTGAATGCTTCACACACTTGGTGAGCCAATAATCTTTACAAAGTTGGGAAGTTCTTGCTCACACTAAAACTCTTTTAGTTGAGCCAAGAATCTTACTTACAACCACACTTTCATACAAGATTATCACTCCACTCAAAGTTGAATTACACTCACAATTGCACACTAATACAACAAAGCACTATAGTCAATTTGCACTCAAATTACTCTTTTCTAAGGCTTGTATTCAATGTATTAGATAATCTTTTCAGGTTCTTAAAGCACCTATTTATAAGAGCAATAAATAGTGGTTTCAACTACTTCCTAACGGCTAAATAATAAATGCACAAAAAATAGCCGTTGGGGTTTCGGACGTCCGAGAAGTATTGAATGCGTCCTAGGCAGCGTCCGATCTTCTTTCAGTTTTGTTGAGGAGCTTCGTTCGGACGTCCGTGCATGCATCCGTTCCTTCGTCCGACAGAGGTTTCGGATGGTCCTGAGTGTCCAAAAAATCGAGAAGCAGTAGGATCCCATTCTTTCTGCCAGTTCGTTCGGACGATGCAATGTGTCCGAGGAGTTTTGACCTAGTTCGAATGATTCTGTGCGTCCGAAAGATCTGTTCCTGCAAAAGCTTGTTTTACAGAGTTAAGTGTTTATGTCATCATCAAAATAAGGTTTGGAAAACATCAATCTCTCCCTTTTTGATGATGACAAACCTTTATGTAAAAACAATTGGATATGACTAATCAATTTGCAATATATCACAATTGGATATCAATCATCAAAGCACAATAGTATAGAGAAGACTACTCCCCCTTTTGACATCAATCAAAAAGACTCCCCCTTAGAACATGCAAGTAGTTTGACAGAAATGAAACAAGTTTCATACATCCAACTGAAAAGTTTAATGGTGCTAGAGTCAAAGAAATATACAACCAAGCCACAGAAATGCTGAAAACCAAAAGAAATGCTGAAAGGTTCTAACAAGCAAAGAACTGCTGAAAACAAAATACAAATGTGCAAAGTAACTAATGTGAGTCATTGCGCTTTTTGGAGCGATTTTCAGTCTTTTGTCGTTTGGATGGAACATCTTCAGCAGTGGCTTCACTGTCATCCTCCTCTCCGGTGCGACGTTGCATGATGAAGTCAAACGTGTCGTCAACATCCTCATCATCGTCGTCATTGTCATCGGCAACTCCTTGAGCAGCTTCTGCATGTGTATTCATGGGTATGTCCATCTTCAGGTTCATCACTGTCGGAAGATGACTCAAGTGGATATTGGGACTTATAGAGTGAAGCACCATTCGGCTAAGTAGTACAGACATGCCAAGGCTGAGTGCCTCTTGGAGAATCATTTGACGAGTTTCAAGTCACTTTAACTTTTGATTTGTGCAACGTTGAAATGAACTGACTTGAGTGCTCAGAGAGGTGAGAAGTCCACGGATATGTGAAAGAGATGGTTCAGATGTAGATGGTTCAGATGTAAGTGGAGGTGGTTGACGAGTAGGAGAATGAGGAATAGCAAAATCAGAGGTAGAGCAGCATGGGATTGTGACTGTGCAATATCAAAGGCTGCCTTAGTTTGCCATTGATCGTTGCAAAAATGGAGGCCTTTGCGTTCAATGTATGATTTGTTAAAATAAGGAGGATATTGTTTGTTTCCGCTGAAAGGAATGTTGAGGAAATCAAAAATTTTGGTGAGAAATTTGCCAAAAGGAATGTTTCTTCGGGTATCAGTAAGAAAGAGTTCCCATAGGGAACAAAAGAGATACCCAAAATCAAGAGGAATACCCTTGAAAACACAAAAAAAATAAGTAAAGTTGCATTTTTTGGGCTCAGTACGATGCCCGTCAGTTGGCAATAACAGATTTGTGACAAGAGTGTACAGAATATTGAGTTCAGGAGCGAGCAATGTAGTTTTGGCTTCCGAGACCTGTTTAAAATGGATGTTAAAAATAGCTCTTACTTCATCGATATCAAAATGAGTATCATCAGCGGGCCATTTGTCTAACGAAAAGAAATAGGAGAAATCAGTGGGGATTGAGACTTCTTGTACATTCAAAAATAGTGTTAATGATGTTTGATGAAATCTTAAGATCGGTGTTGTTAACATGAGAAATGAGAGTGCGAATAGTAGGACCTTTTCGAAGATTGGCCGTGAACTGAAACACCATGTCATGATAAACAGGTAAATCAAGATGCACAAGATGACCCCAATTTTGTTTTTCAAAACAAGATTTGATAATGGGAAGATTATATTCATCAAATAAACTATGAGAAGCAGGACGTTGAACGATTATAGATTTACTTAAAAGGGAAGTATACCGTTCGGATGCCTTGGCATCAATAAATTTTGATAAGATTGGATTGGTGGAGACTTGAGGATTAGCTGATGATTCTCCTTATGGACACCTAGACGCTTTTAATTGAAGACCTTGATGCATGAATGTAGAGTGAACCTCCGCGAGATGTTCACCATTGTGATGGAAGAAAAAGAAAAGAAGAAAAAATTGAAATTTTTGAGGATTGGTGAGAATTTGAGGAAATGATATGGTGGATGGGGGAAATTATACATTTGGTAAAAAAAAGAATAATGTTCGGACGATTATGAGCGTCCGAGAAGTAACAGAAGCTTTCGGACGATCCAGAGCGTCCGAAAGAAAAGTTGTTCGGATGAAGAAGTGCGTCCGAACTATGAACCTATGCCAAATTTATCTGTAAAATCCCCAAACATTTTCTGAGCAATTCAAAGCGATCTAGAGCTAAGGGTTTTGTAAAAATATCAGCCAATTGATCTGAAGTAGGCACAAAATCAACACAAATTTCTTTTTTACAATTCTACGAGGTCTCTAATGAAATGATGTTTAACATCAATGTGTTTGGTTCTAGTCTCTTGCATAACAGGATTTTTTGTAAGATTAATTGCACTAGTGTTGTCACACAATATAGGAACACAATCAAAAAAGACACCATTTGTCCTCGAGTATGTTTCATCCAAAGAAGTTGAGCACAACAATTTCCAGCAAGAATGTATTCGGCTTCAGTAGAAAGAGAAATAGAATTTTATTTTTTGCTAAACCAAGACACAAAACAATTTCCCAGAGTTCTTTAACACATACCACTGGTTCTTTTTCTATCAATTTGACATCCAGCAAAGTCGGCATGAGAATAACTAATCAAGTCAAATGTAGAGGACTTTGGATACCACAGACCAAAATCCATTGAACCCTTTAGGTATCTAAAAATCCTTTTAACAGCTATCAAATACGATTCTTTAGGGCAAGATTGAAATCTAGCACATAAATAAACAGCAAACATGATATCTGGTCTACTGGCAGTTAAGTAAAGTAGACTTTCGATCATACCTCTATAGTGTTTTTCATCAACACTATTACCTTCTTTGTCTTCTGTAAGTTTGGTTGAAGTACACATTGGCGTACCAACTTGTTTGCAATCTTCCATTCCAAATCGTTTGAGTAGCTCCTTTGTGTACTTGATTTGTGTAATAAACGTTCCTTCCTTAGTTTGATGAACTTGTAATCCGAGGAAAAATTGCAACTTGCCCATCATACTCATCTCAAACTCTTCTTGCATTAAATGTGAAAAATCCTTACACAAACTTTCATTAGTTGCTCCAAAAATAATATCATCAACATAAATTTGAACGATTAACAAACCATTTGAATCCATTTTTGTAAAAAGAGTGGTGTCAACTACACCTCTTTTGAATCCATTTTCTATCAAGAACCCACTTAATCTTTCATACCAAGCTCTTGGAGCTTGTTTCAAACCATATAAAGCTTTGGAAAGTTTGAAAACATAATTTGGAAGATTTTTATTTTCAAAGCCTGGAGGCATTGTTCGACGAAAACTTCTTGGTCGATAAAACCATTTAAAAAGGCACTTTTGACATCCATTTGAAATAATTTGAAATTATTGAAACATGCAAATGCAAGAAACATGCGAATGGATTCTAATCTAGACACGGGTGCAAAGGTTTCATCAAAGTCAATACCTTCTTCTTGAGCGTAACCTTTTGCAACAAGTCTAGCTTTGTTTCTTATGATTTCACCTTTGTCATTTAATTTGTTTCTAAAAACCCATTTAGTACCAATAACGGGATGAGAAGAAGGTCTTGCAACTAAGGTCCATACATTATTTTTCTCAAATTGACTAAGTTCATCTTGCATAGCATTAACCCAAGATTCATCACTCAAAGCAACATCTATATGTTTAGGTTCAATGTGAGAGAGTAATGCACAATTACTATTCAAAGGTTTATGAGAACGAGTAGTTACCCCATTAGATAGATCACCTATGATTAAATTTTGAGGATGACTAGAGACGAATCTCCAAGCTGCTGCTTTCGGAAGATCATTTTGAGCATCCTCATTCTTTTCATCATCAATTTGATGGTTGTTGACATCAACGCTTGATGTAATCTCTTGATGATCTTCATGAATAACGAGCTTTTCGAACTCCTTTAAAATACATACATCTTCATCTTCACATAAATTCTTTGAGATAACATCATTAGTTTCATCAAATGTAACATGCACAATTTCTTCAATTAAAAGCGTTCTTCTATTGTAAACTCGGTATGCTTTCTTGTCACTAGAATATCCTAGAAAAATTCCTTCATCTGATTTTTTGTCAAATTTTCCAAGGTTTTCTTTGATTTTTAAAATAATGCATTTGCAACCAAAAACTTTGAAATAGCTCACAACGGGTTTTCTACAAAAAAGGAGTTCATAAGGAGTTTTATTTAAAGAGGATCTTAATAAAACTCGATTCATAACATAACAAGCCGTGTACACCGCTTCGGCCCAAAAGTAATGTGGTAAGTTACATTCACTAATCATAGTTCTAGCCGTTTCTTGAAGAGTCCTATTTTTCCTTTCAACAACACCATTTTGTTGAGGGACTCTAACAACCGAAAACTCATGAAAGATACCGTTGTGATCACAAAAGTCGAGAAAACCCCCAAATTTAAATTCGGCACCATTGTCACTCCTTAGACGAACAATTTTTGTATCCAATAAATTTTGAATTTTGGAAAACAATTTTACAAATCTTTCCAATGCTTCATTTTTGTGAACAAAAAATAATACCCAAGTAAACCTAGAATAGTCATCTACGATAACAAATGCATATTTGCAACCACCTAGACTAGCATAGTGAGTAGGTCCAAATAAGTCTAAATGCAACAATTCTAAAGGTTTATGAGTAGACACAAAATTCTTTGGTTTAAAAGAAACTTTGACTTGTTTACCAAATTGGCAAGCATCACAAATTTTATTTTTCAAAAATTTTAGTTTTGGCAAACCTCTTACCAAATCTTTCTTAGTAAGTTTTTCAATTAAATCCATATTAAAATGACAAAGTCTTCTATGCCAAAGCCAAGGATCATCTATGGAAGCGGTAAGACATTTTACATTGCTATTGCTAATTTTATCAAGATGAATCACATACACATCATTGTGCCTAGTGCCCTTGAATAAAACAACATGATTTTTATCAAGGATAAGACATTCATGCTTGGTAAAAAATACATATAAATTTTTGTCACAAAGTTGACTAACACTTAATAAATTATAGTTCAAATTATTAACAAGAAGCACATTCTTAATCAAGGTTTCACCATTTTTACCTACATCACCAATGCCGATTGATTTTGCTTTATTGTTATCTCCAAAAGTGACTTTTCCACTGTTTTTGGATGTGAGATTTGTGAAGAGAGAAGCATCACCCGTCATGTGCCTTGAACATCCACTATCTATGAACCACTTAGCATTGTTGGTGATGTTAAGTACCTACACAATAAATCAATTGATAACTTTTGGTATCCATATTTTCTTGGGTCCATTTGAGATTTTTAGTGAAATTGCTTTCGATCCATGCAACTTTCATTCCAAGTTTTTCATTCTTCTTGACATAACACATATTCTTAACATGTCCATGTTGTTGGCAATATCTACAAATAATGCTTTTATTACCATACAAAGATGATTTTGGTTTTACAATACATAAGTCATCCCTTCTAAACATGACAAAATTTTTGTTGATAGCTATATTTCTATTTCTTTTCATATCAACAATATTTTCTTTCTTTCTAATTAAGAGATCATTCAAATCATCCATTCTTTTCTTCAAGGAGGCTTGTTCTTCCTTGACCTTTGATCTCACATGCATTCTTTTCTTCAAATCACAATTTTCTTGTGATTGCCTATTGTTTTCATTCACAAGTTTAGAGTTAGCATTCAATAAAGCATTTGACTTTTTAACTAACTCCTTATTTCTAGCATATGATTCCTTTAAGCTATCATGCAATTTCAAAATGAAAGCTTCAAGATCATCTTCATCATTTTCATTGTTACAAAAGAGTCATAGTTAGAATTTACCTCATCATCTCCAATGGCCATAAAGGCCATTTGTGCCGACTCCATTTCTTCTTCAATTTCTCCTTCGGAGTTGCAATCATCCCATGTGATTTGAAAGTTATTGAATCTCGGTTTTCTTCCTTCCTTCTTTTTCTTGGAAGGACACTCATTTGCAAAATGCCCGAGTTGACCGCATTCAAAGCATTTTTCATTTTGCTTCTTCATTTCAAGCCTAGACTTCCCTTTGAAATTATTTGAATTTGTAGCTCCGCCTCTTCTCATTCTTCGTTTGTTGATGTAATGTTTAAGAAATCCTTTGGTGATGAGTGCAAGATCTCCTTCATCAAGATCTTCATCTTCTAGATAGATTGGAGCTATTTTCATCTTCCTCTTGAGAGGTCTTTAGAGCAATGCTCCTTCTTGGCCTTGCTTCTTCATCATCCACAACCTTGGCCTTTAACTTGAGTTCATAAGATGTAAGAGAATTGATTAGTGATTCATAATTCTCTTATAGGCATTAAATTTAAATTCATGGCTTCCTCTATAGCAATTGTTTTGGCATCCCATTCTATGGATAGAGCATTTAGGATTTTTCTATTTTTTTCACCCACAGAGTACTCTTTGCTCAAGGCTTCAAGATCCTTTATAATGTCATTGAACCTGCAGTACATTTTGTCAATGTTCTCGTGTGGTTCCATCTTGAAGGACTCATACTTGGCAACAAGTAAGGATTTCTTTTGCTCACGAACATCATCGCTCCCTTCATGGATTTCTTTCAACTTATCCCATATTTCTTTAGCAGAAATGCAACCCTTCACGCGAGTTGATTCATTTGCATCCAAGGCATTATATAACACATTCATGGCTTTTGCATTTAACGTCAAGTTTGCCTTGTCTTGTGGAGTGAGCTCATTCCTTGTCTTTTCTCTTCTTCTATTTGTGTGATCATCAATGATAGAAGCTTCAAATGGACCTTCATTGACAACATACCACAAATCAATGTCAATAGATTGACTGCAGAAATATTTTCATTCTATCTCTCCAACTAATAAAATTTGCCCCATTAAACATGGGGGGCCTAGTAACAGATTGGCCCTCAAAAAATAGAGCATTGTTGGTTGCCATATTTCTTTACTCAAAAGCAGTTTAAGCAATATAATGAGACCAAGCTCTGATACCAATTGTTGGTCCCAAAGCAACCTAAGAGGGGGGTGAATTAGGTTTCTTAAAAAATACTTTGAGAAATATTGAGATTTTCAAATTAAATGCAGATATAACAAAATCAATAGAACAGTAAAGTAAAGAGAAAAATTAAACAATCAATACTTCCAAGCTAGCAAGCTTGAAGTATCAAATCTCTTGAATGCTTCACACACTTGGTGAGCCAATAATCTTTACAAAGTTGGGAAGTTCTTGCTCATACTAAAACTCTTTTAGTTGAGCCAAGAATCTTACTTACAACCACACTTTCATACAAGATTATCACTCCACTCAAAGTTGAATTACACTCACAATTGCACACAACTAATACAACAAAGCACTATAGTCAATTTGCACTCAAATTACTCTTTTCTAAGGCTTGTATTCAATGTATTAGATAATCTTTTCAGGTTCTTAAAGCACCTATTTATAAGAGCAATAAATAGTGGTTTCAACTACTTCCTAACGGCTAAATAATAAATGCACAAAAAATAGCCGTTGGGGTTTCGGACGTCCGAGAAGTATTGAATGCGTCCTAGCAGCGTCCGATCTTCTTTCAGTTTTGTTGAGGAGCTTCGTTCGAACGTCCGTGCATGCGCCCATTCCTTCGTCCGACAGAGGTTTCGGACGGTCCTGAGTGTCCGAAAGAGAAGCAGTAGGATCCCATTCTTTCTGTCAGTTCGTTCGAACGATGCAATGCATCCGAGGAGTTTTGACCTAGTTCGGACGGTTCTGTGCGTCCGAAAGATCTATTCCTGCAAAAGCTTGTTTTACAGAGTTAAGTGTTTATGTCATCATCAAAATAAGGTGTGGAAAACATCAAAACACTTCCAATTCAATATTCTAATGCCATGAAGGGGCATTTCATGTTTCCTTGAAATATTACCCACCCTTTGACATTCATCACATTTGAGCACAAAATCCCGAGAATCCTTGAACATAGTTGGCCAATATAAACCACTTTGTAAGATATTGAAAGCCGTTCGTTGAGCTCCATGATGCCCCCCAACCGGAGATGAATGGCAATGTCTCAATATGTCGGATGCTTCACACTCCGGAACACATCTTCTTAGGACTTGATCATTGCACTTTCGAACAGATATGGTTCTTCCCAAAAATAATGCTTAAGTTCCGCAAAGAATCTCCTCCTCTCATTGATGTTAATCATTTTAGGTACTATCCTTGCCACAAGATAATTCACAATATCCGCATACCATGGGCTCACCTCTTTCACCTCAAATAACTTCTCAATTGGAGACTCTTCATTGATTACTCCTTCTTCATGATTGACAAGTCTAGATGCCTCAATTCTTGACAAATGGTCGGCTACCATGTTTTCCACACCTTTTTTCTGTCAACCACCTCCCAATCAAATTCCTGCAACAAAAGTATCCATCTCAATAAACGTGGTTTAGCATCTTGCTTAGAAAATAAATACTTTAATGCAGAGTGATCGGTATGAACAATTACCTTTGATCCAATCAAATATGGTCTAAATTTATCAAATGCATAAACTATAGCAAGTAATTCCTTTTCTATTGTTGAATAGTTAATTTGTGCATCATTTAAAGTCCTACTAGCATAGTAAATGATATGCAAAATCTTGTTCACTTTTTGACATAGGACGGCGCCTATTGCATAGTCACTCGCATCATATAAGCTCAAAAGGAAGAGACCAATTTGGTGCTACAATAATTAGGGCAATCACTACAGCATGTTTTAATTCATTGAATACTTCCAAACAAGAATCATCAAAATGAAATGGACAATCTTTTTAAAATAGAAAGCACAATGGTCTAGCAATATGAGAAAAGTTCCTAATGAATCTTCTATAAAAACCCGTGTGACCTAACCGAAACTTCTTACCCCTTTAACATTGATCGGAGAAGGTAACTTTTCAATTACCTCCACTTTTGTCGTATCAACCTCTATTCCTTTTGATGAGACCTTGTGACCCAAAACAATTCCTTCTCTTACCATGAAATGACATTTTTCCCAATTGAGAACTAAATTAGTTTCCACACATCTCTTCAATACCTTGGACAAATTTTCAAGACAATTATCAAATGAGCTACCAAAAACACTAAAATCATCCATGAAAATCTCAATGGTCTTTTCAACCATGTCATGAAAAATGGCAAACATACAACGTTGAAATGTACTTGGGGCATTGCAAAGTCCAAAGGGCATTCTCCTATATGCAAAAGTACCAAATGGGCATGTGAAAGTTGTTTTATCTTGTCTCTTAGGAACATTTTAGTGATGCAATATTCCGGAATAACCATCATTGAAAACAGTAATATTCTTGCCAACCTCATCAAGCATTTGATCAATAAAAGGTAAAGGGAAATGATCCTGCTTTGGGTGGCTTCCTTCAACCTTCAAAAATCAATGCACATACGCCAACCCATAACCAATCTAGAGGAGAGAAGCTCATTGGTTTCACTTATGATTACCGTAATACCACCCTTTTGAGGAACGACTTGAGTGGGACTAACCCACTCACTATCACTAATAGGGTAAATAATACCGGCTTTTAAAAGTTTAAGAACCTCCTTTCTCACAACCTCTTTTAAAGTAGGGTCTTCATTCATCAAAATTTTATGCATTCATATAGAAGGGCTTATTCCCTTTATATCATCAATAGACCAAGCAAGAGCACTTTTATTCCTTTTAAGCACCATAATCATTCTTTCAAGTTGCTCATTTGTCAAGGATGCATTCACAATCACAGGGTATGTCTCATTTTCACTAATATATACATACATTAAGTGGGTAGGAAGGGGTTTTAGCTCCAAATTGGGGGGTATTTATCGTTGATCGAAGACCCCCATTTACCTTTTTCTTGAGTTTCTTCCTCTTCATTTTGCAATAAACTCTCATCCTCCAACTGACTCACATTCTTCATTCATTCTTCATCATTTTGATTTGGCACTTTTGACTCCAAGACCTCATCTTCCACTAAGAAATTCTCCATTGCATTCCTACAACAATCATCAATTAAGTTATCTATCACATCAATATTCATGACATCTTCAAAATTGACAGAAGTTTTAATGAATTAAAGACATTAAATGTAACAATTTCATCATTTATTCGGAAATCCAACTTCGCTTCTTGAACATCAATAAGTGCACGGCCGGTAGCAAGGAACATCTCTTCATCCTCTTCCATTTCAAAGCACAATTAGAGTAAAGATCATGGCAACGGGTTCTATCATCCGTGCTATTGATTTCTCTTCACATCATCAATGATCCCCTTTGGAAACTTTATGCTTCGATCCGCAAGTTGCAATGAGACACCTGTTGATTTCAATTAATGAACCTCCATTTAGCTTCTTAAATACTACAAAAGGCATGAGATTTATTGAAGCTCCTAAATCACATAATGCTCTTCCAAATCGTAAACCTCCAATCTCACAAAGTATAGAAAATGAACCGGGATCTTTGAGCTTTGGTGGCAACTTCTTTGTAAGTAATGCACTACAATGCTCCGTTAAGCACAAAATTTCATCACCATGATCTTTTCATATGCATTGTATGAGTAATATTCATGAATTTATCTAAGTACACATGTGCACTGTAAGTGAGACCATGAAAGGGATGTTGATCTCTAACTTTTTGAAAATCTCTAGAAACTTCTTGAATTTCTTCGACTTCTCTTCATCCCTTAACCTTTGAGGGAATGTCACATTTACATGCTTAGGCTCATGATACTTAGGATCCTTGCCTTCATTGCTTTGTGAGTTAGGCATAATAGACTCATTCATCATTTTGTCTTGCCCAATTGAAGGCTCCCCTTTTTCTTTGTCTTCATCCTCAACCCTTTCTTGTGTGGTCTCTCCATTCTTCAATAATTTCTCTCAACTCTTTCTTCCAACTCTTTCCCACTCCTAAGTGTAATAGCCTTACATTGCTCCTTAGGATTTGGAATAGTGTCACTCGGAAGCACTCCTAAAGGCCTCTTATACACATTTAGATGTGTATAAGAGTCCCAATTGAAGTTCCAAATTTCTTGTTGAAGCCTTCCAATTCTCATGATCTCTTTTAAAAATGCTCTTCGAATGCTTTCCTATCTAAGAACAAAGAGTTACCTTCTCAAATACTTTCTCTTTTGAGTGCCAACCTTCTTCACCCAAATTATCTCTAGGAGCAAATTGATCATGGTTTTGAAAGAAATGTGTTGGGATCAGAATTTGAATAATGGAAATGAGGTCTTTGTTGTTGGTTTTGAAAACAAAGAAGGATTGGGAAAATTTTGAAAAGAACTATGAAATATGTTGGATTGTCCATTTCATTTTGATGATTCTTGTTGATAAGTATTAGATGAATTAAAACAGAGCTGTAGTATGTTGCCCTAATTATTGTAGATGGGGGATTGGTCTCTTGGTAAGGAGTGTTCGATACCCTGTTGGCTCTTACTAGAGGAACTTAGAAATTTGGGTGATTCCTCCAAGACGGATTATTTGATCTGTTCTTATAAGCTCCGAATGTGTTCCTTGGAAATGAAGATTGATTAGTCACATAATTGACTTGCTCATTAGCCCCATATGTCATTTCACAATTCCCATTGGCATGGCCGCCTCCACAAAAATTACATGTCATGCTTGGTTGAGTTGGAGAAGAAGTCATAGCATTCACACTAATAGGTTTCCCTAGATTCTCCAACGCCTTTTCTATATTATTCATCACATTCATGAACATGCTTTGTTGAGCTAAAAGGACGTCTTGCATGTTTAGATTCAACGTTCCACTACTTGCATTTGCTTGATTAGCTTGATGTTGAACCACCGGTGGAGTTATCGGTCCATGATGTTAATGGTTGTATGCCATCCTATTTAACAACTGTCTTGAGCTTCTTCCGGAGTCTTGTATGAGATAGAACCGTCGGTGGAGGCATCTATGATGGATTTCGTCTCTTGAAGTAAACCATTATAGAAAGTTTGAACTTGAAGCCACAAAGGAATGTCGTGATGTGGGCATTTTCTTAGCAACTCTTTGAATCTTTCCCAAGCTTCCCCAAGACTTTCACCAACATCTTATTTGAACGATGTAATCTCATTCCTTAATTTAGCGGTCCTTGCGGGAGGAAAATACTTCGCCAAGAACTCTTGAGCGAGTTGGTTCCAAGTGGTGAATGTTCCTTGAGCATGGGATTGCAACCACGACTTCGCCCTATCACGAAGAGAAAAAGAAAATACCCTCATCCAAACACAATTCAGATGTATTCCATTAAACTTGAATGTGTCCAAGACTTCTTCAAAATTCATAAGGTGAGCGTATGGGTCCTCATTTGGTCCACCTCCGAACATAGCATGGGCTTGGAGCATTTGGATTAGAGCGGGCTTGATTCTATTCAAAATTGTTGGCTTGTACGGGCATCCTTGCAATGCTTGAGTTTGCCCCATCAAAATTGGGTAAAGCATATTCCCTCAATGGCCTTCCATTCCATTCATGTCATTTCCATTCCTATAGCCACCCATTCCATTATTTCCAACTACCTCTTCTTCTTCGTTCTCCATATTCCCTTGTTGAGCATTAGCATGTGCCATTTCTATCCTTTCTTGTTCTTGTTGCACCCTTCTCAACCTTCGAATTTGTCTTAACTCTTTCTCCCTTTCCTTGTCTAGGCAAATGAATGGCTCTTGAGTACTTCTTACCATGCACTACACAACCAAGGCAAATAGTCAATTGGAATTCCAAGTCAATTCCACAAGACAACCAAATCAAACATAAAAATCAACAAAATTAAAAATTAAATTAAACTAATCTAAAGTGCTTAATCTACACGACCCATAAAGCACTTGATATTGCCAAAAACCAAAGACAATCCCCGCAACGGCGCCAAAAACTTGATGTGCCTCCTTTTAACACCCTAGTTTTAAATCAATGAAAACATCTAAATCCTATCACTAAATAGGTGGCATCCCGCAAGTATACGGTTGTCAACTAGTAGCATTGGAAGTAGGGATCATTCCCACGAGGATTGTCTCTTATACACATCTAGATGTGTATAAGAGACAGGATGTAGATAAATCTAAAGTAGTCGTCATTGAAAAATCTACCACTTCCTAAGAGACAGTTCCAGAGGATAAACTCTAACCTAATTTATTCATCTTCATCATTATACAGAAGCTGATGCCAAGTGATACATTTTGATGCTTTAAGACCTGAAAATCAAAATTATATCTACTTAAAGCTTGTGAAAATCTAGACTATGATTAGAGAATAAAAATGTAAACTTGACAAGAAATTTAAAGAAGATCTAAGATGAAAGTTGAGAGAAAATTCTATTAGAAAAAGTAACTTGTAGTCTAAGCTATCCTAATCTCTCTAGAACTATCTAAATCTCTCTATTCTAAACTATCTACTCTTACTCTCCTTTCTACTCCTTCTTTCTCAAAACTAATTCTACTTAGCTTAAATAGAGCAGCATCTTACACAAGGCAAAAATTAGGGTTTTTGGGCTGGAAATTTACAAAATTGCCCTTACAACTTAACATTTAGCGAGTCGAGATCACACATCTAGATGTGTATAAGAGACAGGGACTAAATTGCAAAAATGGAAGAAATGAAGATTGCTCCCAATTGAGTTCTTTGTTGAAGCCTTCCAACTTCTAACCTTTAATTTTTAACCCGCATAATATTAACACCATTAAGCACTTAACCTTAAACTAAAATTTCTCTAGGACACAAAATTATCATAATTGTTGGGAACTTAAAAAAATGAGGTCAAAAAAGGATTGGGACAAATTTTGATATGTGAAAGACATTAACTAAAATCTTCAATTACTTACCTAATTTCAGAATTTAAACTATCAAAATGCTATAATTTAGAGGAAAATAACTCTAGTTTACTAGAGTTATCATCATGTCTAACCTTTGTCTTCTCTTTATAAATCCTTGCATTTTACATAGGCTTCTCTTCAGAATTCATCCAATTCGTTCAAATCTAGAAACCTCTTCTCCTGAACCTCCTTTAAATCATAATTGAGACTTTTGATTGCCTAATATGCCTTGTGCTCAATTTCAACCGAGAGATGACAAGCCTTACCATAAATCATTCTATAAGGAGACATCCCAATTGGAATCATGAAGGCAATCTTGTATGCCCATAATGCGTCATCAAACTTTTTAGACCAGTCATTCCTGGAAGAATTCACAGTTTTCTCAGGAATGCACTTCAATTCCCAATTTGATGTTTCCTCTTGTCTAGAAGTTTGTAGATGATATGCTAGAGCTATCTTGTGGGTGACTCCATATTTGGACAAGACGGATTCAAACAAGGAATTTTTGAAGTGTGTTCCTCCATCACTTATGATAGCTCACGGGACACCGAACCTTGAAAAAATGTTCTTCTCGTAAAATTCACCACCACTCTACTGCATCATTGGTCGGTAGCGCCACAGCTTCTACCCACTTGGATACGTAATCCACTGCCACAAGAATAAATTTGTTATTGTGTGATAGTGGAAACGGGCCCATAAAATCAATGCTACAAACATTAAAAATCTCACAAACTAGGATATTATTCAAATGCATTTCATCCCTTCTAGACAAGTTACCGGCATGTTGAGCCTCTTGCATCTAAAATAAGGTAGGCCAAAATAGTCCACTTTGAAGGATTTTTGTTGTCGTTCTTTGAAGCCATGGGTGCCTTTCCCCTATCACGAAGAATACCCTCACAATGGTATTCCATAAAACACTTTGAATCACTCTTTCCAGTATGCATCTCCGGATCACTTAATCCTTACACCGACAGTAAAGATAAGGGTTGTCCCAAATGTAATACTTCATCTCCAAAAGAAATTTTTTCTGCTTATCACGAGCAAATTAATGATATTTCCACGTACGAAGGTGTGATACTATCCACTCTCATCAAGTGCTCCTCTGGAAAGGTCTCATTAATCAACAGTTCTTCACCTATTTTTGCTTTTGGTTGCTCTAACATTGATAGGTGATCTGCGACTGTGTTTTCAGCTCCTTTCTTATCCACGACCTCTCAATTGAATTCCTACAATAGTAAAATCTACCTGATTAGTCTAGGTTTATCATCATTTTTAGTTAATAAGTACTTAAGAGCTGAATGATCTATATGAACGAACACCATATTACCTACGAGATATGACCTAAACATAAAAATCAAAAAATGCAAAAATACAATTAACAACTCTAAAGTGCTTTCGGTGGTGGACCCATAGTTCACTTGAGCTTCATTAAAGGTTGCTAGCATAATATACAACATACAAAACTTTATCTCCTTTTAACACCCTAGTTTGAAAACATCTAATACCGGTGGCTCCCACGGTTGTCATTGATTAGCTCAAAATGCAAATTCCAGTTTTGGAGTAACTATGACTAATGCAGTAAACAAAGATTCTTTCAATTTATTAAAAGTAGACAAACATTCATCATTAAAATCAAAAGGCACATCTTTTTGTAACAAAGTACATAATGGTTGAGAAATGAAAGAAAATTTTTTGATGAAATGTCGGTAAAAACCGACGTAACCAAGGAAGCTCCTCACCCCCTTCCCATTAGTAGGAAGTGGTAATTTTTCAATGACGTCTACTTTAGATTTATCTACATCTATACCCTTAACAGAAATTTGATGGTCTAACACAATCCCTTCCTTTACCATGAAATGACACTTTTCCCGGTTCAGTTCCAAGTTGGTAGACTCACATCTTTCCAAAACACAAGAGGGGTTATCCAAACATGAATCAAAAGAATCACCAAAAACACTAAAGTCAGATCCATGAAAATTTCATTAAAATTTTCAATCAGATCGTGGAAACTAGCAAACATGTATCGTTGGAACATGCAAGGAGCATTGCACAACCCAAAAGGCATACGCTAGTAAGCAAAAGTTCCATAAGAACAAGTAAAAGTGATTTTCTCTTAATCTTCAAGGGCTATGGCTATTTGAAAATAACCTGAATAACTGTCAAGAAAGCAAAAAAAAGCATGTCCTGAGAGGTGCTCAAGCATTTGATCAATGAAAGGCAAGAAAAAGTGATCTTTCCTAGTAGCTTCATTAAGTTTCCTATAGTCAATGCACATCCACCATCCCATCAGTAATCTAGAGGTGCATTGACTGCTTTTTTCTCATGCAACACTATCGTAATCCCCCTTTTTTGGTACTACTTGAGTTCGGTTCACCCATTCACTATCACTTATGGGATAGTCTCTTAAATGATCTCTGCGTCTAGTAATTTCAAAACCTCCTTTTTAACTAAGTCTTTCAAAGTAGGATTTAACCTTCTTTGAGGTTGTCTAGTTGGTTTATAATTACCATTAAGGAGTATTTTGTTCATGAAAATCAAAGGGCTTATTCCTTTTATATCCTCAGTGCTCCATGTAATTGTCCTACAATGCTTTTGCAAACCAAAAATCAATTTTAGAGTCAAGATCGCGGTCAAAACTTCCAGACTGCGATAAAGACTCACAATGTTAAGATACGTGTCATGCTCTCCAAGAAGGTTAAATCCTACTTTGAAAGATTAGTTAAAAAGGAGGTTTAAGTTCAACCTTCTAGTTCGTTGATCGGAGACAGGAATACAATGGACTCAATTCCCAACTTGTTTTCTCTTGTCTAGAATTTGTACTAGAGCTATCACTCCTCAAGACGGATTCAAACAAGGAATTTTTGAGTGTGTTCTCCATCACTTATGTAGCTCACGGGACACCGAACCTAGAAAAAATGTTCTCCAAAATCACACCACTTAGCATCATGATGTCGCCACAGCTTCCATGTCCTTGGTGTCATCCTCCACAAGATAAATTTCTATAAGTGGAAATCCATAACCAAATCATCAATAAAAATATCAACACTAGGATCAAATGTCATTTCATCCCTTCAAAAGTTACCGATGTTGAATTTAAAAGAATAGGCAAAATATTAAATGAAACAATATCATTGTTGACTCTAAATTGTAGATTTCCAGCTTGGACATCTATAATGACTCGTCCGGTGGTCAAGAATGGTCTTCCTAGAATTAACGGGGTCACCACAACTTTCGCCATGTCAAGTACTATGAAATTCGTCAGTAAGAATACTTTGCCCACTTTGACAATGAGATCCTCGACCACTCCTACCGATTGCCTTATATTTCTGTCGACCAATTAGAAGAGTGATGTTTGTCGGTTTCAATACACTTCCATTCAACTTCTTATAAGTAGAGTGAGGCATAAGGTTGATGGAAGCATGCAAATCACAAAGGGCTCTTTGAAATGTCACCCCACCAATCTCGCATGGAATAGAAAATGAGCCAAGGACCTTGAGCTTTGGGGGAAGATTCTTTTGGATGATAGCACTACATCCATCATTTAAACACAAGATTTCATCCCCCATTAGCTTCCTCTTGATTTATAAATTCTACTTCATGAACTTGGCTTAATTAGGCATGTTGTCAATAGCTTTAATGAAACGAATGTTAATGTCAATCTTTTTAAAAAATTTCAAAATCTCTTGAGCTTCTTAACTCTCTTATCCTCTTTTAATTTTTGAGGGAAAGGGCTACTTATCCGTTTACCTAGTGAAGTTGAGAGGTTCTCAATTTTACCTTGTTGGTCAAGAGCTCTAGTAGGCCCCTCTTGATACACTTATTTTGTCGAGCTAATTGTCCCATTTGAAGTTCCAAGTTCTTTGTAGAAGCTCACAAATTCTCGTACTCCCTTCACAAATTCTCATACTCCCTCCACAAAGTTTCCAATTTCCTCCTCAAATTATCTTCATTGGATTGGTCATGGGTTACATGTGAAAGATAATTGGGATTTTAAGGTGAGGATTTTGGTGGTGGTGATGGAGTGGTTGAATGGTCTAGATGATGAATATTTGTTTGAAAAATTTTGTTATGGCTGGTTAGATTGGAAATATGGATTTTGAACATTGTTCTTGTTACTCCAAGAAAAATTTGGATGGTTACGCCAAGATGGGTTATAGGTATTACCATAAGAATTAGGCCGATTCCTTAACCTTGAATTTTGATTTGAAATAAACTTGCTCACCTTGCGTCATATTTACATGTGAAAGATAATTGGGATTTTAAGGTGAGGATTTTGGTGGTGGTGATTGGTATGAGTTATTTTGTTGAGGTGGAAAGTTTTGGACATTCCTTTGGTGATGTGGTTGAATGGTCTAGATGATGAATATTTGTTTGAAAAATTTTGTTATGGCTGGTTAGATTGGAAATATGGATTTTGAACATTGTTCTTTTGGATGGTTACTTTATAGGTATTACTAGAGTTTTAACCTTGAGGAAAAAACTTGCTCACCTTGCGTCCTTCACAAAGGCTGCGCTTTAAAATCCCTTGCATCAATTCATGTTTTCTATTTGTTAGATTTGTCAATCTCATTCCATCATTGAAATTAATCATACCTCCTTGTAGACATTGACTTGATGCCCTTGTTGTTGTGGTTGTTGCCCAGCCGAATGAGTGATTGTGCCATGGTAATAATGAGTTGATACCATTCTTTCTAACAGTTCTTGTGCTTCTTCTAGAGTTTTAAGAGGAAAAGCGCCTCCTGCGCTTGCATCAACAATCAATCTATCTCTGGAAACAATCCATTGTAGAATGTTTGTACTTGTAGCCACAATAGAATAGCATGATGTGGACACTTCCTAAGCAACTCCTTGAAGTGCTCCCATATGCTTCACTTAAGCTCTCCCCAATGATTTGTTTGAATAAAGTAATATCACTACAGAGCTTTGTGGTCCTCGATGGTGGAAAGTATTTGGCTAAAAATTCTTGAGCCAATTGATTCCATGTAGTGAAGTACCTTACTCGAACGATTGTAACCAAGCCTTTGCCCTATCTCTCAGTGTAACAGAAAGGCTCTCATTCTAATACAATCAGGATGCACAATCTATTATATTTGAACGTGTCAATAACTTCCTCAAAATTTACCAAATGTGCATAGGGATCCTCATTCGGACCACCTCCAAATGTGGCATGGGTTTGGAGAATTTGAATCAAGGAAGGCTTATTTTCAAACTTGTTAGCTTATACGGGCATTTAGTTAATGCTAGAACTCTCCCCTTCTTAAAATTTGGAGTCGCATAATCTCTAAGCGGTCAAGGATTAGCATCTTCTCTATTGCCATTGTTACCCGCTACATTGTCTTGTTCCCAGTATTTTAGTTCGGATTCTCCATTGTATTCTCTCTTTGGCTTGATTCTTGTTGTCTCCTGTAGTTTCCAGTTAGATTTCGTTCAATCTACAATTCACCAGGATGTAGTGGTTCTTTGGACGAATGAGTATTTACCATAAACTACAAGAAAGAGACCAAAGTTCGAATATCAAAACAAGATCCAAAAGGAAAATTAAAAATAGAAAGCAATTATAAATAATTAAAATAAAATAATATTAGTCTAATCTACTAAGGTTCGTTAAACCTAATATTGTTACTAAGAAAAATCCCTAGCAGCAGTGCCAAAAAGTTGTTCGGGTAAATATTCGATTAGGTAATTCAATTCACGAACAAGTAATAAATAAAAACCATGATAACCTTAACCAACATTCACACGCTCGCAAGGATACGAGATAAGTTTATAGATTGGGTGAGAAATGATCATTCCCACGAGGATTACAGAACTATTACTAGGGTTCACAAACATATTTACTAGTTAGACAAATTAATTAAAAGCTTTTAATTTTACCTATTGTGTCTACCTAATTAAATATATTCTAAATCCTAAAAAGATTAAAGTTAAAAGTGATTATTAAAATCAATGAGATCTAAAGGAAAGCAATTAATTTTATCAACTATTGAAATAATGAAATAAAACTTCAACTAACAATCTAAGAACATAATCCAGCAATCTAAATGCGTGAAAACTAAATTAGAACTATGAATTGTATTCAAGAACTAAACAGAAAGAAATATGCAAGAACTAAATTAATGAAAGAATTGAAATAAATTTAATCTAAAAAAAGCAAACTCAACATTGTATCTGAAATAAAGGTTGGCGAAGCATGAAATCTTGACAAAGAATGAAGCTTTGCGAAGATTCTTGAGTGTTGAATAAAAATAATCTAGAGAGCTAATTTGCTTCTAATCCTAACCCTAGCTATCCAATTCTAATGATCTAATGTCTAACTCTCTCTACAATGGGGTATGTATAGGGGATATTAGGGTTAAATCCCCTCTCTAATGATAGAGACGTGAAGGCCCTTGAAAAGGAATCTAACCGAACGAACCAAAATAACAATTTATGCTAAAACTTGCTGCAACATGCACACATGTGCACAAATGTTCGTGCATGTGCATGATTTATAGAAGCAAAAATTTCTTCTCTAGAGTTCGTACACATGCGCAAACTTCTAGTCGCACAAGTGCACGACTTCCAGAACACTTACTTTAATTTTCACCTCAATGCCTGTCTCTTTGACCTTGATGCTGATAGAATTTGGAAACACTCAAAACATGAAATTTGTATATGTCTCTCTTAGCTTTTCAACATATCTTGAATCAGCTTGATCAGAGCTTGGACAAGAAAGTTATGGTCAAAATACCAAACAGTATCCAAATTCGCTCCTCGCTAGTGTACATTTTCCATCCTTATGATTTTTCTCCAACTTTTTCATACTTTTTTATTCTTTTTCATTCAAAACCTACACAAACTAAAAATAAAAGAATTAATCTCATAATTGAATCAAATATTGCTTGCATCATATGAAAACGCGGTAAATAATACATAAAATATAAGAAATTTATGAGCTTATCAGTGCTCGTGGGAGAGGTGGTGGTATTATAGGATCTCCTTCAGGCTAATGATGCCTCTCAAATTTCCTGACCATCTTACACACATAATCTTTGTTGATCTGATCTCTTGGATGGGTTTGTGGCTCTCTGGGAGTGCTTGGACATTCTATAGTGATACATAAATTATGTGAGTAATTAAGCTTGGTGCATAAAAAATAGGCCTCCTGGATCTCCCACTATCAAGGAATCCCTGCCGGATCAATTTACCAATATTCAAAGGCATTCCCATGAGGATAGCATAGATAAGGCATGCCTTATCCCGTTGGATGAAACTAACTGAGTTGGACCCTCATATTCTGTAGCTAATGAAGTAATGCCACAATTTAGCCACTGAAGTTAAACCCCCCGCAAGGAAATTTTAAGTCTACATCTCAAGTTGTATTCATCACCCAATCAATATTAGTAGAGCAAAGATCATTTTTTATAGTCATCATATCCTTGGTTTTATCATTTATAAACTCACAATATTTCAGAGAATCAAAAGAAGGTGTGTTAAGATAAGCATTAATCTTTTCAACACTAAAATCCACTAACACTCATCGCATTCTCATTTTACCCCTTCCAATTCACATAAGTTGCAATGAAACTCCTTAACTAAATCTGTGTAACCTGGTACAACTTCTTGATCAAATCTTTCCATGAGAAATATTCCTGCCTTAAGTTGTGCTTCCAATTCCATTCTACCTCCCTCATAATCCTCCCAATACATTGACAAATCGAACCCCCTTTCCTTAATGACTTCATATTTTTCATTAGCTTTGAGCAAGTCATGTGCACGGTCACTAGAGAATTGAGGTTTGACTACCAGCTTACTAGCCTCGCTACTAGCTCCTTCCCTACTAGCTCCTTCACCCATTTTCTTTTCTTTGAAGTTTCTAAGCTTCCCTTACCCCAACCTCTACCTCTAATGTCGTACACTTCTCTAGTCATATTTTCAATCAATTCCAATAGCCAACACAAATTTCACAATAAAATTCCATCAAACAAATCACCTCCAAAAATTTTACACAGCCAAATTTTACCAAACAAAAGAAGCAAATAATCCACCAAGAAAGAATATCCACAAAATTTTGGCAAAATTATTAGAACGATTCAGACGAATATCACCCAATAAAATCCCCAAAATTACCCACAATTCTTGAATTTATGTGGGTAATCCAAGAAGTCAATATGCACAAATTCACAAAGAAAAGTCTTGAATTCCAACAAAAAACAATCCAAAGAAATAATCTCACAGGCCTAAGCACAAGAAAACTAGAACATATAACCCAATTGGTTATATATAGAACACCTCTGGAGTTTTTGAAGAAAACCCCTTGAAGCTTTGAGAAATTCTCCCTTGAAAAGCCAAATTGAGGATGAATGATGATGAGAAGGGTTTGTTTAGGTGAATTTTGGTATGTTTGTTGAGGATTATTGGATGAAGAAGAAGAATTGGAGAAGAGGGTGGAGGAAGAGGACGGCTGGGGCTTGAGAAATTTTGGGGTTTAGTTGAAGAAAAGGGTTGAAAACTTGTTTAAATGTGATTCTGCCTGAATTTGATGTCGCAACATCGGCTATCATGTGTGTGTCAGATGCACTTTGGTATCACGACATCGATTTTTGATGTCATGACATCAAATGCCAATGTGCCCCTCGTGTTCTTGGCGTCGCAACATCAAAGATTGCAGGGGTGATTTTAAGCCTTTTTGGAAGTTTGAGATTAATGTCGCAACATGGAATGGAGTCTTGTCGGGTGGATTTTGATGTCGCAACATGGAGCTGAACTTCTGTAGGGTGGATTTTCTTCCTTTTTTCTCACTTCAACCCAAGTCTTCTTATCACCTAGAAACATAAAAAACACAAGTATTTGAACCTCATTTCATTACATTCCTTAGCACAATTTATTCAAATCAAAAGCAAAATTTTCAAACCAAAACTAAACTTAAAACAAACCAAATCTCACCAAATCAAAATTAAATGTAAAATAACAATAAAATTAAACAAAACAAAGAATTTAAAGCTTGGGTTGCCTCCCAAGAAGTGCTCTTTTACAGTCACTAGGTTGACTATGGAATGACTTGATCATTTTTGAAAAAATTGGATGATTTAACATCCATCCTCAACCATTCCTCCAAAATAATGCTTGAGCTAATGACAATTGACCTTGAAATTGGCTTCTTTTTGTTTAAGCCCCACTACACTATAGGGAAAAACTTGTACCACCTCGAATGGTTCACTCCATCTTGATTTAAGCTTTCCCAGAAAGAGTTTGAGCCTAGAATTATAAAGAACACCAAGTCACCAGCCTTGAATTCCTTCCTCCAAATAAGCTTATCATGCCATGCTTTGATATTTTCTTTGTATATCAATTTCAAATGCTTCCCTCTGAAACTCATCTAACTCATTCAAATTTAAAAGTCTTTTCTCACATGCTTTTTTCAAATCAAACTTTAGACTTTTATTGCCCAATGAGGTAAGATCCAAACTAGTCAAATGCAAATACTATAGCTCGTAGTTCGTTTTCCATATTAGAATAATTTAATTATGCATCATTCAAGGTCCTACTTGCATAGTAGATAACATGCAATATTTTATCACTCTTTTGACACAAAATGGCACCTATTGCATAATCACTCCCATTACACATAAGTTCAAATAGGATAGACAAAGTTGTTGCAACAATAATTGGCGCATCAGTAGAAAACTCATTGGATAACAAGAGCATGTTTCAACTTATTAAATGCATGTAAAAAATAATCATCAAAGTTAAAAGTACAATCTTTTTGAAGCAAAGAACACAAAGGTCTAGCAATATGTGAAAATTTTCTAATGAATCTTCTATAAAACCTCACATGACCTAGAAAACTTTTCACCATTCTAACATTAATAGGTGGACTCAACTTCTCATTCACCTCCACCTTAGCTCTATCGACCTCTATGCCCTTAGATGAGACTCTATGTTCTAAGACAATTCCCTCTTGCACCATAAAATAACATTTCTCCCAATTACGAGCCAAATTGCTTTCTACACATCTTTTCAACACATGAGACAAGTTTAATAAACAATCATCAAAAGATACACCAAAAATACTAAAATCATCCATAAAGATCTCTATATATTTCCCCACCATATCATGAAAAATGTCAAGCATGCAACGTTGAAATGTACTAGAAGCATTAAAAAGCCCAGAAAGGTATTCTCCTATATGCAAAAGCTCAAGATCCATATGGACATGTGAAGGTAGTTTTCTCTTGATCCTCCAGGCATAGGACAATTTGAAGATACCCAAAGTATCCGTCAAGGAAGCAATAATAAGCAAAACCAGTCAACCTTTCCAGCATTTGATCTATAAAGGGTAAGGGAAAATGGTCTTTACGGGTGGTTTAATTCAACTTTCGAAAATCAATACACATACGCTATCTTGTAACCAATCTAGAAGGGAGAAGCTTATTGGTCTCACAAATTATAACGGTAATACCACCTTTCTTAGGAACAATTTTAGTGGGACTAACGCACTCATATCACTAATAGGGTAAATTATACTAGCATCTACGAGCTTCATTGCCTCCTTCATCACTACCTCTTTCAAATTGGGGTTTAACCTCTTTTGAGGTTGCCTTACCAATGAAATCTTATGCATTCAATGAAATCTTATGCATCCACACGAGAGGGCTAATTCACTTAATATCATCAATAGACTAAGAAATAGCATTTCTATACATGTTTTTTAAGCACTACAATCAATTTATCAAGTTGTTCACTAGTCAATGAAGAATTCACAATCATTGGGTAGCTCTCATTGTCACCAAGATAGACATACATCAAGTTAGTAGGGATAGGTTTAAGTTCCATCTTGAGGGGTGTTCAGAGACCCCTTTTACCTTTACCATTGTTTTCCTCTTGACCTTGTTGCAATGGAGCATTGTTTTCCAATTGGTTCAAACACTCCACAACTTCTTCATCCTCTTGACCTACATCACTTGGATTCAATAAAGCTTGTTCTAGTAGGGACTTCTCCAACTTATACCTACAAAAATCATTGATTAGATCATCAACTACACTTATACTCATAATATCTACATAAATAGAAAGAAGTTTCAATGAATCAAAAAAATTGAAATTAACAATTTCATCATTGAATCGAAATTCCAACTTCATTTCTTGAACATCAATTAGTGCACACTCGGTTGCAAATAATGGTCTTCCAGGGATAATGGGCATCTCCTTAGCTTCTCCTCTATGTCAAAAATTATGAAATCTTCCGGGAGGTAAAGCTTGCCAATTTTTATGATCACATCTTCAACAATTCCCCTTGGAAATTTAATACTCCGATCTGCAAGTTGAAAATATACACTCGTGGGTTTCAAGTCTACTCCACTAAGCTTCTTGTAGATCGAGAAAGGCATGAGATTACTAGAAGCTCGCAAGTCACACAAGACTTTTTCAAATTGAATACTACCAATTTCCCAAGGGATGGAGAAAGAACCGAGATCCTTAAGCTGTCTCTTATAACCTCTTTTGTGATCAATGCACTACAATTCTCCGTCAAGTATAAGATTTTATCTCCATGGAGTTTTCTCTTTGATGTGAGAACTTGTTTCATGAATTTGGCATAAATGGCATGTTTTCAAGAACTTTCATGAATGGTATGTTGATTTCAATCATTTTGAACACATCAAGGAACTTGAATTTCTTTGCATTTCCTCTTCTTTCAATCTTTGTGGAAATGACAGCTCTAGCTTGCTTTGACAATTGGAGTGTAGGATCCTTGCCTTCATTATGTTGCTCATGGGGCTTAGTAGGTTCTTTAATCATTTTACCTTGGCCCTTTGAAGACTCCCTTTTACCTTCATCACTATCTTTAACCTTTCTCTTCTCTTGGCTCTTTGAGAATGAATTTTCTCCAACTTTCCCCTCCAATACTTTGCCACTTCTAAGTGTGATAGCTTGCACTTACTCCCTACCATTTTGCTCTCTTGGACTAGGAATTGTATCACTTGGCAAATCTCTCAATCTAGGATACATTTTTGTTGTCTAGCCAATTGCCCTAATTGAATCTCCAAATCTCTCAAATTCTCATACTCCTGCCTTTGATTTTCCATTTCTCTCCTTTGATTCTCATTTTCTCTTCTTGGATTCTCATAATCGCTCCTCAAATTGTCAAATTGCATTAGGAGATCATTTACCTTCTCTATGAAAATTTTGATTGTAGTTCAAAGGTGGTAGAGGATTATGTTGGTTTGACATTGAGGCCTTTGTTGGTTGTTCGCGTAAGGAGGATTTGATTGAGGTTGATAAGAATTGGTTTGAAAATTCCTTTGGTGAGGACGTTGATAAGGCCTAGAAGAACTTGATGCTTGTCTTTGGAATTTTTGTAGTTGAAGGTTATGTTGGTAGGAAGGATTTTGTTGGTTATTTTGGTTACTCCAAGAGAAATTTGGGAGGTTCCTCCATGATAGGTTGTAAGTATTTGCATGAACTCTGGGAGGATTCCTTGAAAATTGGATACATAATTTAATTGTTCATATGACCCCATAGAAACTTCACATTATCCATTTTGATGTCCACCATAAAAAAAACCACAACCAAGAGGCATTTGAGACTAAAAAGCCACGGTATTTACGGTATTTTCTCTTCCTAAATTCTCTAAGGCTCTTGTCAAGTTATTCATGACATTCATCAGTAGTCCTTGTTGAGCAAGAAAAGCATCATTAAAGTTCAAATTCAAGATACCCTCATTTTGACAGCATTGGCTTGTTGAACTTTTGAAGCAACCGGTTGAGCAATAGGACCATGAGAGTAGTAGTTCGATGCCATCCTATTAAGCAGTGGTTGAGCCTTCTCCGGCATTTTGAAAGATATTGAACGATTCGCGGATGCATCAACAATTGATTTGGTCTCATGAGTCAAGCCATTATAAAATATTTGGATTTGCAACCAAAGGGGAATGGCATGATGTGGGCACTTCCTCAATTACTCTTTTATTCTTTCCCACGCCTCACTAAGACCTTCACCCATGTCTTGTTTGAATGATGTGATCTAATTTCGAAATTTGGTGGTCCTTGAGGGAGGAAAATATTTTGCCAAGAATTCTTGGGATAATTGATTCCAAATAGTAAACGTCCCTGGAGCATGTGATTGCAACCAAGCTTTTGCTCTATCCCTCAATGAAAAAGGAAAAAACTCTCATGTGCACACAATCCAGATGGACTCTATTAAATTTAAATGTGTCTAACACTTCTTCAAAGAGTTTCATCAAGTGCTTGTATGGATCCTCGTTACGGCCTCCACCAAACATTGCATGGGCTTACAACATTTGTATAAGGGTGGGCTTGATTTCAAAGTTATTCATTTGCACCGGCATACATGCAATGCTAAAATTAGGTCCATCAAAATTTGGCATTGTGCATTTCCATGAACTCCATTGCCATTATTTCCATTTCCACCATTAAAGTTAGCACCTATGCCATGATTTCCAATTCCTTGTTCTTGTTCATCATCTCCATTATTGCCAACATTCTTATTCAATATCCTTTAATTACGTTGAGTATTCTCCATTTGAAGTCTCTCTAACTCTTGTTGCACACTTTTTGCCTTTTGAATTTCTCTTAATTCCTTCTCTTTTTCATCGTCTAAACAAATCAAAAGCTCTTTTTCTCTTTTTACCATTCACTATTATAACAATTTCAATTAATTAATTACAAGTGCCAATTCGAACTAAAAGCAAGAAGTAAACATAACAAATAAAAACTACTTAATGAAGAACTAAGATTAACTACAAAAATTAGTAAAAATGCCTAATGTATACAACCCTTAAAGCACTCAATATTGCAAAAATACCAAGGACAACCCCCCACAACAGTGCCAAAAACTTGTTATGCCTCAGGTAGAGATCAAATTAAATCAAACAAGTTAAAATAAGCGCACTAAGTTCTTAAAATCTACCCTCACTCCTACAAGTATATATGGGATAAGTAATAGTATAGGATAAGCTAGTATTATCCCACAAGGATTGTTGGTCGACAAGTACCAAGATTTAAAGGTCTTTGTATAGTTAGGCTAAGTAAAAAGTGGAGAAAGTTAATCTAAACAAATTCAAATAAACAAGTAAACTCCAAATAAATGGACTAAGTAACTAGACTAACCTAATAAAAGCAATTAATCTTACCTCGAATTTCAACTAAATTAACTAAAACAAAATGAATATTAAAGAACAAGTAATCCTATTTTCATTAAGGAAAACAATAGGAGAACATGAATCTATAAAGAAAAAGAACTCCATTTTCGACTAAATAAGGCTATAAAGATTTGTAAAGAAAACTAGAATAAAACTAAATATTTTTTAATTTTTTGATTGAATGAAAGAAAGCCTACTAAAAACTAATAGAAATTAAAGCAAGGAAATGAAAATTTTAGACTAAAAAAGTACTAAATTAGAAAGAACCCTAAGAACTTTTAAAAAATCTTGAAATAGAAGTAACTAGATTTGCAAGAAAGAGAAAACATGTAAAAATTATATCTACTTGAAGCTCATGATAAACCCACTAAGATTATCTAATCAAAATTAAAACTTGCAAGGAAGATCTTAAAGGAATTAAAATAAAAATTCTATTTAAAGAGAAACAAACTAATCTACTAATTATTAACTACATTACTACTAAGTGTATTTGAGTGAGTTACAAGACAAAACTTAAGGAACTGAAGTCCAAAATTACA
Source organism: Cinchona pubescens (assembly GCA_025175665.1). NCBI lineage: Eukaryota > Viridiplantae > Streptophyta > Magnoliopsida > Gentianales > Rubiaceae > Cinchona > Cinchona pubescens. The sequence goes on from JANKKI010000414.1 coordinate 526,741, forward strand.
AGAATTCCCTAAAACTTAAGTTGTTCCTACCTCGATGTCGTGACATCGAGCTTTAAAATTATAAAATAAATTCCCGCCTCGATGTCGCGACATTGAATATTTTTCAGCTGTAGTATTCAATTCTTCAACATTTGCACTTCACCTCTTGGATTCTTGTAATCTCAATTTTTCCACCCTTTAATTCTTATTCTGCAAAACAGTTCACGTAATAAGTACTCCAATTTAACTAAAATTAAGCAAAAATTCATACTAATATTTTAATATTTACAAATAGTGTAATTGCAAATACCTAATACCAAAAATTAAACTAAAACATTTAATTAAACACCAAAATAAAGGTTCAACTAACAAAAAGCTATAGTTTAAAAGTAGAATAACTTTAGTTTATTAGAGTTATCAAGCGCTCGCTCACTTGTATCCGTACTTGCAATTTTTTGTTGGGTAATTCTAGTATTTGTTCACAAATTTTTGAGTATTGAAAAAATACTGAAAATCTGAAACAAATAATAATAAAAGTCAATTCAATTAGTTGAATCAAAAAAAGTACGCAAGAAACCCTCTAATTTGTATTTTTTTTTTACAAAAAATACTTCTTTGATTCTTGCTCCTTTAAATTATAGATCTAAGGACGATAGATCTTCTTATGGAGATTTGATGACTAGAGAAAGATTTATCGAAAACTTGTAGCGGAAAACTTGTGTAGATCTTGAGGAAAGACATCTTTCAATCTACAAAGAGGTTGAAGACTTGAACACTTGATATGAAGAACATGAAGATTTATCGGCACTTGACAACCTCAGGCGAAGATCTTGCAAGACTTTGAGGACTTGATGGTTGAAAAACAAGAAGGCTTCAAGGACTTAGGAGACTTGATGTATGCAGCATATCTCTAATGCCCTGTGTCTATAGGATAGCACCCCTATTTATAGGTAAAAATAGGGTTTCCTACCTTAATGGGTTACTTGTGAACTAAGTCATCCATAATTTAAGACAAAATATTGGGCCAGCTCATGATATAGTCCAAACTATTTTAATGGACTCTAGTTAATTTAATTTACTTGATCACAAGCCCAAATCTAAGGAATTCCACTTATCACTTCCTATGAATTATTGAGCTTTGACTTGAACTTTCCATTTAAATTGATTAATCAAGACAATTATTTAATTATTTCCTTAACCAATCTAAAATTTTGATGGCTACTATATAAATAAAGGAGAGAGCAATCCCAAATCAGAAAGGCTAAATGCAAGAAGCAAATTGCCGAGTACTCAATGCTCAAGACATAGGTCAATAGTTCAAGCTAGATGATCTGGTCCTAAGAAAGAATGAACTCAATAGGGTTGAATGTAGTAAGAAACTCAACCCAAATTGGGAAAGACTATATTTAGGCACGGAAACAAAGTGATCAAGAAGTTACAAGCTAGCTAACATGGATGGAAAGCCTATCCCAAATGGTGGAATGTGAACAACCTCAAAAAGTGGTCCTTGCCAATAAAATGTTCCACTAACGTAACTGCGAACTTAGTTTGCTCCTCTACAAGCTAATGTGTCTTTTGTAGTATGATTGCCGCACAGAAAAATATATATCCTATAATTTTAGCAAATAGATTGCAGAATTAAAAGAAGACTCTAGTAACTAGATTACAGTGTCAAACCAGATCAACAAAATGCCAAAGTGACAAGATTACTAGGATGCTACTAAAATAAATGTCTACTAGACAAAGCTATTAAAATACAATATACCTAGTCAAAAATATAGGCATGACCTAATGGCTAAGTATATTTGGGGTGGTAAGAAAAGGACATTGTCACTATAAACCATTCCCCCAAAATATGCTGAAAGACCTAATTACGGCTTAACGTCCAACAACAACTTCATTAGTGCTGACAAAAGTAGAAAAAAATGTGCATATTATGCTAACCAAAGACAAGAAAAAAGAAACTAGATAAATGTATAAAAAAAAATAAGAAGAAAATTATCCAAGAAATCAATACCAGATAGCACCAAATGATTGGAGCTCATGAAAACCAAGAATTAGCTCGATCACGAGTAAAGAAATAATAGAAACAAGCAATACAATGTCATGGAGAAATTAAGAATCCCCAAAAGATACTGGTCATTCATAAATATAGGCAAAGACAAGCGATTCATAAAAAACATTAAGATGTAGGATTGGCAGAAATAGCAGATTATGAGAAGGAACGAGCAACATCAGGATTCTTATTAGGATCAGTCTCTTATTCCCCTTTAATGGCCTAGTCTTCTAAGATGCTTTCTACAAACTACTCGTATAGAATACCAAATTCCTCTATATGAGCAAGTAAGCTTTGCTCAGATTCTATATCATAATCAGAAAATTTGGTGGGCTTCAAAGTAGGTTGACACTCCTTCTGCAGATAAACCAAGGCATGGGTCTTCCTAACTTGATTAGTAAGATGAAAAACTTGAGACATGAACTTTTGAGAAGCTTTAGATTGCTTGAAATTTTCCAAAGCCTAGGCAAACTCCTATGTATGGTATCCTTTTGAGGGACGCCACTTCTTTATGGATATGGTTGTAGCTTGAGCCTTGAACACCAGCTCTCAATTTAAGAACGCATAAAGAGGCAAGCTTGAATTGAAAAGGAATAATATTATGAGCATTGCCTCAACATACTAGAGGAGAAAAAGGGGTTATAGAAGAAATGAGAAGGACTTCAAAGTTTATTGAACAATGAACAAGTGGTTGACTAGCTTGAAGGTAGGTAAAGAACCAGTCACAACCTTATTATGGGAGAGGACTAACCCAGAGAATAGTTTCTTGTTAGGGTAATGAAAGCAAAGTCCTATCATTGATGTCCATATCCCAATTTGAAAAGAAGTAACCATTGACAAGGAAAGATGTGGTGACCCGCCATCCTACATCTGATGGTAGAAAAGATTTATATTGTATATAATACCTTAGGTTATGGGCTACTAATAATTTGGCTTAAACATTTTGAGCCTTTTTCTGCTCAAAAGTTATTGATCCAACCCATGGCCCGGGGTATTATAGTTGGTATCAGAGCGAATCTCGTGTAACTTCTGTACGGGATGAGATTGGCCATATGGTACTGGGCCGTGACTAAGAGCAGGGGAGTACATGAGCTAAGTGCAATGCGAGGCTAAGTGCTACGTTGAGCTAAGGCGAGAGCTACCTCTAGAGACTGTATGAGCCATCTTTAGAGTCCTGCACAACAAAGGGTAGTCCAGTATGAGCCTTGCGATGACGCAAGGTCTTATGGAGGGGTGAATGTGATGATCTGCCATCCACATCAAATGCAGAGAAAATATTTGTATTGTATATAATACCTTGGGTCAAGGCTACTAATAATTTAAATATTTTGAACCCGTTATTTTCACTCAAAAGCTATTGGGCCAGTCTAGGGCCCTGGGTGTTACAAAAGAACTATAAACAAGGACGTTCACAGGTTTTGCAAACCTATCTTGTCAGACGAACCAAGGGCAACTTTTCACCTCCCCATCCATCTTGACAGTATTAGCTTTGAACTTAAGGTACTTTTGACTTGTTTTGCCTTAATTACTTGATGCGGAAGGCTGCTCGCCTCTTTGTTTGCCCCTGCTCCCCCACAATCCTAGACTTTTAGGGTATGGGCGGAGAAAGCCAATTAACTAGAAAGGGAGAATAGGCGAAGGGTCTAAAGTCTTCTGAATCTTTGGAAGTAGGCTAAGTAGTTAGAGAAGAAGTCTAAGAGGTAGATAATACCAATTTTAATGGAAGTACGGGAGTCACTATGGTCTTACCTAAAAATTTTGGCATATGAGAAAGGAGGGGGCTCAATTAAATCAACGGGTGTCTCGCTGCTAGCACCCTTCCCACTTTTAAGAACAACTGTAATGCCGAGGTCGCTCCTCATCCTTATTATCTTCATCAAATTAGTTGAGAAAGAAAACGAAAGAATAACCACGAGTTAGTGCCAGAAAAAACAAAGTAAAAACAGGGAGGCAAAAATTTACTCTTCTCGTAGTTGGGGGACTTAGTAGCTTAACTATTTCCCGAATAAATCAGTTCATCCTTGGACATAACCTCCCTTACATAAACAGAATGGTCATCCTCCTCGATCTTTGCCAAAGTTTGAGAGTAACAATTGCTATTGCCTCGGGAGGGATTGAAATTCTCAAAGTAGACCAAGAAGGGGTGTGAATGCCCGGTTCAAAGCAAGAAACAAAGAAGAGGGGATTCCTTGGAACATCAAGTACAACCTTTTTTTTATTTGGTCCAACCCTAATCCACCAAAGGCAAAAATAGTGAATAAACAACTCCGAAGTGGCCTTGACCCCAAGAACTTGCAATATGTTTGAAAGCTTACTAAATACAAGATAAAGTGGAAATCTAACTTAGGGACAGATCATGAACATCTAGGATCTATATAACTAGAAGGCTCAAGGGAAAGACTAATCCTACTTCAAGCTGATTATGGAAAATCGTAGTCCGACTTGCTGTTAGCCCTACTTAATTCCAACTAATAATACAAATGCATAGTGAGGCAAAAACGATAATTGACATATATTTCCTCAGTGTTCTCTTTAATGAATAAAGGAACTAAGGAGAAAGCTCTAGTATATGAATTATCTAGAACTTCAAAAGGACTAGGCTAACCTAGATCTTATGGACAAGACTATTTCTTTTAAAGGCAGAACATTAGGTTTGGAGGGGCCTACGAGGTTTCTTGGTTTTGCGAGCTTGCATTGAAGAAGATCATTGAAGCGAAAGCTAGAGTTTGCAAGATGTTGAGAAGTGAAGAATCAGAGAGAATAAATAGAAAAGGAGAAAAGTTTTTGCCCTTGCCAAAAAAAAAAAAAGAGAAAACCTTCTACACCAACAAAATCTTTTTCAAATTTGGAAAGGTATATCAAATATAATCACTGAAAAATCCTGCCACATTATAATGGCCAGCTTCATGTCATTTAAATCTTAACTACCCACTTTGCAATATAAAGTGGGTATGACATCTATTGAATAACTAAAAAGTAGAAAGTTCATTACTTTTTAATAATGCCGGGTGTGTAGAAATTTTTTTTTTATTAAATAGAACATGAGGGCCTATGACAAATACAACGTTTTCAACTTGATATATAATGAATGGCATCAAGCCAGCTAGAGTTTAATGTGCCGGGACTATATCGAATTAGGCAGAAAAAGGGAATTATTGATAATACCCAAATCCTATCACTTTAGAAGGGACGACGATAAGAATCATTACAAACTGAATACCCGATCATGCTAATCAGAGTGATTCTTTAGAATCATTCCACTCAAGTGTCCTGATTGGCGTAGATATGGTTTATTACCGTCTATATAAACATGCCAACTTCCACAACCAGACAAGTTCATCCAATATCCCCGAATTATACTTTGTTCCTCTTACATGCATTCTTGATTTCAGTCAACTACTAACTCTGAATAATTCCTGGATCATCAAGTCTAATCTTTTCCAACTTGGGGTATCTGAAAGAGCTTTAAAGGAATTTTTATAGTCGCAAAACATTGACCAAAAAATAGTATTCATCTTATAGTAACAGGACCATATAGAAGCCCTTTAAAAGTTAGAAAAGAGTCATTTCAAAGTGGAACACGACATGCCACCAATGGAAATCCAAAATAATATTAACTCTTGGAAGCCTTAAATTCCACAAACTAATTGAAAGTTGAAACTGGGGAATTGACATCAGCTCTTAAAAATGGAACCCAATACATTAATTTCAAGTGCCGAATGAAGAAAATGCCTACCACAGATGTATATTCGATTCCACACAATTAAGCCACAGCATAGCTGTTTCAATAAACGAGATTGAATGCATGCTCAAGTGCTGCAAAGGCTTAACTTATATTAAGTTTGGAGACAAATTCAGGATCTCAAAATGCAAAATACCATGATGCGGCAACTAATTAGATTTAACTAACAAACATGGTTTACAAGTGCTGCTGTAGCATATTGGATAAAACATTCTTATTCTAAGTTTTCAAAGGCTTAGTCACAAATTACTAAAATAAAACGTTTGGAGCAACCCAAGATATGTCTAGTCCTAGAGTAGTTCATCAATCAAAGCTGAATTCCCTGACTATATACACATACCTCAAATCTTACTCATCTATATACAGTAATAGCCTATTTTAGCAGAAAGGATCAATACCAATGCAGTTTGATCAATACAAACTTGGTTGCTAAATTAAGACAGATTAAGGTGCCAGTCAATTTCCAGGTGACTCCAAATAACTGAACTTTGGACTCGACTGAGAGCTGCATGTCTGTGATGTAATAATGCGAGCGAACCATTCTCTTCTTGCTTTTCCACCTTGTTAGTTTTTTTTTTGCGCGATAGTTTCCTTGAAAAAAGTTTCCATTTTGATTCAAATTTACAAGCTACAAAAGACATAGCATCAATAAAAATGTGAGTAACTTTCTTAACCACCAAAAAAGGCATATAGCAAGTACTTAGTTACAAAAAAATTATATGACTACGAATCAACAAGGCTTCTGAGCAATCAAGAAAATACTGATATGTTGGTGAATATTTAGCTTGATTTTCATCTTTCAAAGTTTCCAGTGCAAAGGAACTATTAGTTCTACTCAATATCATGGTGGACCGACTATAATAGTAGAGCAGCCAAAACAGTGTTAGACATTTCATTTTAAATACAGGTTATCCATCTTGGAGTCCTTTGCTTAGTCCTAGTCAAACACAAACAATAAGAAATGCACAGAATTATCAAGCTCAAAAGCTAATCAAAAGGTAAATTTACAATTGGAAACAATCAAATCCAAATGGATCCAACCTAAAACTTCATATATAATCCAATCTATTTTTTGGTGAAAATTTAAGAAAATAATGCTTCATCTAATCGTTGGTTAAAGATGAGAGGGAGTCCATCGCTGCTTTCTGCATTTTGCTTTCCCCCTTTTGCTAAAGAAAAGCAGGTGAAGGTATGACTTGACTAGTGCAGCAGTTCATGTTGGGGAAGGAAACGAGTGTAAGAACATCCATAGCTACGTCATAACTCTTGTGGCTGAACTCTTTCCACCATAATAAATTTTCCAAGCCAATACAAGACTTTAGCTAATCTCATCTTGCATTCATTTTCTAAAAGATTCCACCATCTACAGTACGACAAGCCATGAAATACTAGGGTTGCTCAAAAATTTTGCAAACATCATAATTAAGAAATTAGCAGCCACAGTGTGATCAGCAAAGTGAAGCATTAGCAACTAAGGGCTAGAAAGAATATTTGGCTATTTTGTAATTAATTATAGTACCCATCCAAGTTTAGAAACATTATGGCTATGGGGGGAAGTTACAGGAGAGGAGCTTTGCCATAGTAATTAATGTGTTTAACGTCTATAACTAACACCATATTTGTAGGAACAACAGGAATGGAGTAGGTTAATTACCTTAGATCAAGGTTGTCCAATTTACTCGGTTTAAGATAGAGCTACTTTACCCAAAACAAATCCAGTTTAACATGACATTGACAAAATAACGGCTCTCCCAATGTTACATGGATCGTGGTCCGGGTACGGATACGCAGTACAAAACTTTTCTCGGTACGTGGTACAAAGGGGTAGAATTGAGCAGTTAAAAAATTATAAGTACTGATAACTAATAAGTTTACCTACAATTTCCTAATCTCATTAAATAATCAGAACTTGTCCCTGTATTCTTATCTATAAAAAGAAGTTGACAAATACTTAAATTCTTGTTTTTATTATTTCCTCTTTCCTATATGACTCCTACTCTCCCTAAAAGAAGTTGATATGTACAAAACTTCTTGTTTCTATTATTTTCTCTATCCTTTTTTACTCTTACTCTCCCTCTCTCTCACAACTCTTTGGGAACGCTCAAAACAGCGTTTTGGATCGCAAACGATCCATGTTCCGGAACGACTGTGCCCGGAAAGCTAATCGCAAGGGAAAAGAGCGATCCATGTAACACTAGGCTCTCCTATGTTCCGGAATGACTGTGCCCGAAACGCTAATCGCAAGGGAAAAGAGCGATCCATGTAACACTGGGCTCTCCTATGACCAAACTTTAGGATGCTAGTTAGTAATTTTTCTCAGATTTATGCATTACCTTATTTTTTTCTTATACAGTATAGCTAAATCCTAAATTATGACTTTCTAAAAGATCTTACCATTTCAGGTAGCATCTTTTGGAACTTAGGGTTTCAGTTTCAATCAACTCTGTCAAACTCTATAACTTTAAATTAGACAAATACCTTCACTTTTGTCACTAAATCCATTTATAAGGCATGCACAAACCCAGGGCCTTCCTGCACGTGATGCTTTTGCACCACCTTTAAGTTCACCATTATGTTGCTTCAAGCTGCAAACCAAATGTCAAATTTTAGTAAGATAAAAATGGGAGGGAACAAATAATCTAAATGCAAGGAAATCAAAGTCTCAAATCATATTATCATACATATATCGATATGTTTAATTCAAACTCTATTTGATATATTTATGACTTGATATATATATACACACATATATGAAAGCATGAAATTGTGTATGTCAGGAACTCACAACATTGCCAACGTAACTTTTATGGCGGGGACATGTAAGGGTAAAAGTAATGAAAATAAATCAAGAATATATATAAATATATATATATATATATATAGAGAGAGAGAGAGAGAGAGCATGAAATTGTGTATGTCAGGAATCCTAACTCACAACATTGCCAACATAACTTTTATGGCCAGGACATGTAAGGGTAAAAGCAATGAAAGTATATCAAGAATAGTTTAACTATTTCATGGATCTCAGTCAAAAGAAAAAAAAATCAAGCTGAGGGGATTGTCCACTATCACCTTGATTTTGCATTTAGACTATCCGCCAGAATAAGTTCATCGGATTTGTTTCTAGGTTGAAGTTTATTACCATTTATATTAGGAGTAGAGCACAGTGTCAATTGGCTGGACCGGACCAAGCTCAACCCAACCAGCCTGCTAAATTAGGGCCGAGCCTATTATGAGAATGGGCTAGGCTGAGCTTGGACCTACGTTTTAGGCCCAATTTCAAAGTGAGCCGACATTGGGCTTTGCTAAACTCAACCCGATTTACGCTTGGCCCACATATTTTTGTGTGTGTGAGTGTATTATCTTATACATGCGTGTATATGTAATTTCCAATTATTATGTGTATGTATGCATTTTAATATATAAAATTGTTTCTTTTGACATGTAATTATAAATATAGGATAATTTGTTAAAACGATACCATTACATTATCTAATGTATATGTTATTTTCATTATTCTATTTAATCATTCGATTAACATAGAAACTTTAAACTAATTTTATTTGAATAACATATATATTATGTGATTGTATACAAAATAGTGTAACATATGATAATATATCATTACAAAAAATAAAAATATGAGAATTTGCATAATAGTAAATAAATTGTACAAAATTGAAGTAAAAAATGTAAAAACATAAGTGAGCTTGGGCTGGCCCGAAGTCGGCCCAAAGCCCATTTACTTAAGTGAGCTAAGCTTGAGCCTAATATATATGAGCTTTTGTGAGTCGAGCTTGGGTCTAAATATCCAAATTTTGAATGGGTTGAGCTTAAGCTTATCAAAACCCGGCTCACAAAGCCCAATTGACAGCCCTAGGAGTAGTACTATATGTTTTCACCAAAAAGCTTGTCAAAAGAGTTCCTTATAACCTAGTGGTAATCAACCAAAGGACAAGTGCTTCAATAGCATTTAATATTCGATTTTCCAAAGCATTAGAAAATTCCTAGGACCCTTGAACACATTAAGCTAGACTAGCACATTGCATGAGTCTTGTAGGGTAGTTCATGTGCCTAGAAATAGCTGATCAATCAAGGCCCAGTACCTTTGTTGCCAAAAAAAAAAAAAAAAAAATTATAACATTCATATCTCTTCAAAGTTTTCATTCTTTGTATCTCATTCATATTTTCTTATCAATTTACACCCCTCTTGAATCAAGATAAGCAATAAATGGGAAATTTCAACATTGTTAAGTGCTTAATTTGTCCATTATAGGAGGCCATAAATGCTTTCGGTTTGATATCCAAAAAATTATTTGCAACAATCTAAAATTGAGTTACTAGCCAGCAGAGATAATACTTGCATAAGAATATCTTTAGATTGCTCAAACTCAAACCCCAAAGCGTGCAATAAGAAAGTCCTTTTTGACAAAATTCAACTTAAACACCCCTTGCCGCCTGATTCTCTCAAATGGGGTCCAGATACCTAGCACTAGGTGATCTGCATCCCATCAGGATCAGTGTACTCTCAAGAAAGGATTTTTGTTATAGGGCTTTGGCGAGGTATAGATAATGGATAAAACATGAAAGAAGAATGAAAGTAAAAAGTGTCAAAGGATTTCACAAAACATTGAGATTTGAAATTCATTAGTTTTAGCCCTAGAAATTTGGTGGATTTTAAATCATTCACCAAATCTCTAGATCCAAAATGTAGCATAATATCATGAAGAATGGACCTCCAACTTTAAAAGAGCATCCTGCAGAGAAGCAACCTCTACCTAGCATTACCATCTAGGTCATCCTTCCCTTGAGGTTAGGCCGCCTTAGGAAAGAAGTTGGCCATCATTTGAGAGGGCAATCCTGGCTACTTGTCGCCTAATTCCCTCAAATGGGGGGACCGGCCACTTGGCACTAGGTGTTATCCATCGCGTATTTGGGAGGAGCTTTCTCTAACTAGGTTTAAATGGCCATTCAGCCTCGTATAGAGGGTCTTACCCACCTTAGGGTTCCTTGTGCTAGGTTTACAAAGCTACTCAAACCCAAGCCGATTTCTGCTAATGCATCAATCGGGGCAAGGGTAGGGTTGACCACAATAGGCACTCCTCCAACCTTGATTTGCACGGAAAAATGGTTTCAAGGGTTCAATGAAGAGGTTTCACATACCATGCTTAGGTTTGTCAATCAACCAGTGCCTTCCTTCCACAGGGGGTAACCTCCCCTCACCCTCGTGACCAACTATTGGGGCTACTCTTTGACATTTGTCTTCATTCCCTTCGATCCATGGTCAGCTCTTCAACCGCCTCATGCAATGTGAGATGTTAACCTTAAGACGGTGCATTTGGACGGTTAAAGGTCCCTTTGCTAGGCAATATTCTTCTCCTTGATGGTGATCTTTGCTCCTCCCACTGCATTTCATTTGATTAGCCAACCTTTCTAGGCCAGTAAACCACTAATGACTTGGCTCCAACACCTAAACCTTGGCCACTAACCTTATGTGGAGAGATCGTCCTCTTACGTATGTCACCTAGGTGGGGAAACCTTTTTGGAATTGATTATGCCAAAGTTTGGCCATCGTTTTCCCTTACCTCCCCCCTTCCTCTTGTGGTTAAGGGTTAACCGGTAAGGTTCACCTTGGCAAGGAGTATCACGTTGGCCATCTTCTCATGGCCCCCTTCCCTATACATTGTTTACCATATTGGTTATCAAAAAATGATATGTTCTATCCTCTCTGCCGCCATCTTCTTCTTGGCTATACCTTTCCCTACTCCCCCATTACCCCATGGGGTCAACCTATCTTCAATTAGCTATTTTCCCCTTAATTTTCATTGACAACGCCAACGCCCAAAGCCATAATTAATGAAGATCCAGGAGGGGGAAGGCACTCCAACCAGTATCTCCCCTCCAATAGCTCGTGGAGGTACCAATCACTATGCACGAGGTGTTGTCAGTCTGCCTTGGATGGTTGTAGCTACCCCTACCCAGGAATAGACAGCGTCCATCCAATGCCCATTGACCATCCTAGAGGATTTTAGCCTTACCACACTTCTCCCGTGGGTTAGGTTGACAACTCTCATTGAGAGCATCCTCCACCTTGGGGTTCAAGGGTTCCTAAGACCTTAACTGATCTTAAAGACAGTAACACCCACCTTCCAACCATTCTCCTCATGTCTCTCGTCCCTATACCTTTATAGGTATAGGGTTTTGGTCATTATCCAATTGGAGGCAACCTTCATTCCTCTGCGTCCATCTTTCCTTCCCCTTCCTTCTAGCCCTCTTGGCCTGCGAGGGTTAACTTGTCAAAATATTCCTTGGAATGCACCTTTGTTTGTATTGGTGGTTATTATTAGTTGATCAACCACCTTCTTGCCAATTCAAGGTTCAGCTTTGTTCCCTTGGGATTGGTTATTAGCTCTTAAACCACCTTCTTGCCAATTCAAGGTGCGTAGTACCATAGGAACGGACATTTGGAGGTAAACAACTTTCTTCCCTCCTTAGTTTGCGACCTTCACTCCTCTCTGTAGCTTTTAGGGGGATCAATCTATCAACTAGGAAGTGTTGGGCAACATCCTCTTGGTGCCAACACATTGGCTACCGCCCGAAACCTGGTCACCACCTTGTGTGAAGAGATTGACCACTACCTTGCCTGCCACCTAGGTCGCTACCTTTTTGGGGTGATTAAGTCATGGTCAGCCACCTTGGCCCCTTGCCCGCTCCTTACTTTCTAGTGCAAACTATCAATCCTTGCCCCTTCTTGTGTACCAACTTAGATCTTTCTCATGCTCCAATTCATCTAGTATTTTACAAAATATTGCTTCTCTCCTTCATGTATTCAATTTTTCCAAAGAAAAGTATTCATTAATAAAGATTGCTTTTACAAAAAACTTCTTTATGTTTTCTAAATATTATGACTAGACGTGCTATTGACAATAATGATGTACATAGAAGGGAAATACAGCCTAAATTCGTACTCGTTCATTAAAGAGGAGGTACAATATTGAGATTTGATTCATCTTCAGTTAAAAGGCATGAAGTAGTAAAGCGATGGGTAAAAACCACACTTGAGTCAATCATTGTGCTTAAATAATTTCTTTTACTTAAAATATAGAACTTCTTCAGAGGGATGGTGGTATAGATCAAGATGGTACACATCGGATACAAGCGGGTTGGACGAAATATAGAATGGCATCGGCAATATTATGCGATTGCAGAATTCCTTTAAGAGTTGAGGGTAAATTTTATAGACTGGCCATTAGGCCAATAATGCTTTATGGGTCTGAATGTCGGGTAATGAATTATGCATGTGAACAAAAGATGAGAGTAGCAGAAATGCAATTGTTAAGATGGATGTGTGGGTATATTAGGATGAACAAGATACAAAATGAGCATATTCATGATAAGATTGGAGTACCACCTATTGATGAGAAGATGAGAGAAACACGGTTAAAGTGGTTAGGTCATGTGTTAAGACAGCCAGTAGATGCGCCTGTCAGACAAGTAGAATTTAAAGAGCATAAGAGTAGGCAACATCAGAGGGGTAGGGGAAGACCGAAAAAGACTTGATGGGTAACTTGTAAGAAAGATATAGCCCATCTAGGAATTAAGGAAGATATGTTTCATTACAGAGTAAAATGGCGTAGCAGGATTTATGCACCTGACCTTACTTAGTGGGAATAAGGCTTGGTTTGTTGTTTGTTTGCTTAAAATATAGAACTATATGAATACAGGCTGAATGGTTCATATACATCGCCTAGTAGGAAATATCCCCGTGGACACCGAAATTTTATTTTTGGAGTTAGGGGGAAAAATTTTTCATTCCAATATATCAGAGTATAATACTTCGTGAGAATAAGGCTTGGTTTGTTTGTATGTTTGTTTGCTTAAATATAGAACTATATGACTATAGAATGATTCATATACATCGCCTGGTAAGAAATGTCCCCGTGGATACCGAAATTTTATTTTTTGAGAGGGGGCAAAAACTTTTCATTCCAATATATCAGAGTACAATACAAAATCTTTTAGAAGTCAATATGGGTGCAAATATTTAATTTTTAATAAGATTTCGCTAATAATTTTTAGATTTGCAAGGGAAAGAGTACAATATTCTTGAACTTTGAAGGGCCATTGTCCCTGATAACTCTAGTAATCAGAGCTATTTTCGGTTCACTTTTGGTCTAAATGATGTACATTCCAAGTAAAATTAGGGTTTTTCGTTAATAATTTGTTAGTTTTATTTTTCATGATTAGATTATTATTTTACTTGATATTTAGTTATTTCTCATGTTTTAAATTTTTGAATGTGTTTTGTAGGTTTTAGAAGGTCTGTGACATGTTCGACTCGTGCACGAGTTTTGACAAAATTAGGGTCAAAATTTTAGTGTACAGTTGTGGGGTCAGTTTGGTCCGTTTCAGGCCTATTTTGACCCTAATGCATTGTACTCCTTAGAATCTAGGGACTTCTAAGACATAGTTAAATATGGTCAGTTCAGCTATTAGCCGTAGTTTAAATTAAATCTAAATTTTTTGCCATTTTAGAACCTATACCTTTACTGTAGAAGACAAGAGAGGAAGAATCAAGCATGGGAGTCTTGTATCGCCTTCTTGGTCAATTCAATTTATTCAGTTTTAGTAGTTGTTAATTGGATTGTATGGCTTTCGATTCAATGTTTACGATTATTTTTACAACAATTACATTCTAAGCATTTTAAGTTAGGGGTTTGAGATGTAGCCAACTGTACTGGCATGAACTCAAGTTCTTTCTATTATTCATGGTGGATTTCCTTAAAAGATTGAGTCTTTCCTATGATTATAATGTTTTCAAGTCCTTGTTCACTTCTTAAATATTCATATAAACTTGTGTTGAGACATAACTGTAAATCAGGAAATACCATGAACTAAGCGAATGTTAGTCCTAGATTACCGTTATGAATTCTATGTTCTATAATCCCACCTTTTACTTTACTTCCAATTGTTTGTGCTAGACCAAAAGACAAATAATCTGGTAAAAGAGGATTATTTTTCATCATCGTTGAGCAATAACAACAAAAAGCCAATAAATTCGACTGGCAATCTTCAAGATCAACCTTAAACGACTTGAACTGAGTTCATGTTTGATTAGTTAGTGAAATCAAAATGCCCTTACACCTTCCAATCTTGAATTCATCACATTTATTTATTTTTCCCTAGTTTAATATTTAGTTTATATTTTATAATGAAATCAACTCTATTGAATTTGGTGTGTCCAACTAGTAGTAAAACTACCAATTTCCCCAATCTTCATGGGTGCGACAACCCCTTCTAATTTGTTTCTAATTTGGACTACTTGAAGCAATGTCATGCACTTGCAAGTGTAAGAAATTGTCCATCAATCTCTCACCACCAACTTTAGATCCGTCCATGACTCTCCCTCATAAATCTAATTACAACTAAAAACATGAAAATCCTAAATAAATACAATGCACAACTAATAAATGTGCTAAAGAACAAAAGGAACTATCACTTGTTCCACCAACAACATTTTCGGGTGTGGAAACTTTCAATTGGCTAAACCACGTCCCCAAAAAATGATTAGGTCGCCATCAGTTAGCCCTTCATTATGTTTCCTTGCAAAGGTAGGGATGCGTCAAGTCTCTCACCGCCGCCTTTAGTTCCGTCCATGACTCTCCCCGATAAATCTAATTACAACTAAAGACATGAAAATGCCGAATAAATCCAATGCACAACTAATAACTGTGCTAGACAACAAAAGTAACTATTTCACGTTCCACCACCAACATTTTTGGGAGTGGGACCTTAAATTGGCTAAGCCATGTCCCTAGAAAATGATCACGGTAGGAGTACACCTGCCATCACCTAGCCCTTCACCATGTTTCCTTGCAATGGTGGGGAAGTATCAAGCCTACCACATTCTACGCTTCCCCTTCTCCCCATCCAATTTTCAACTAGCACAACCACCCTATTGGGAAGGTGGCCTTTGACTTTTCCAACAAATGGATAAACTAACCTTTCCTAGCATTTGGGAGCAATGGCTGCACCTAGTAGGCTCAAACACTGTCCGATGATGCTTAGGAAACAGTGGATTAGCACTCCTCCCTTGTCAAAGCCTTGCCCCTTGATTCCTTTTTCCTCAGAACAATCTTCTCCATACCTACTAGGATTGACCTTAGGACTTCGACCATCTTCCTAAGGTTTGGATGGACCTTTGCCATCTTTAAGAAGGTAAATATTTGACTTGGTGCTTTGTTGCACAAAAGTTTAATTTGATGAGCGAATTGTTCTTGAGGACTAAACTAGAGATTTTTCAATTGAGATTAAAATGCATTTTTGGAACCTGTAATAGGTGATGATGTTATATTGATGTTGTAAAGGGCTCTAGTCTTAGCCTTGTTCATTTTAAAGGTTTAATATAGCCTTTAGCAAAATGACTGGAAAAGCAGTTACAAATCTGATTACAAGCTTTAAAGAATCAATTAGTACAGACAACTACAGAAAAATCTCTAATATACAATACATAATAATATCGTGTGAAGGCCAAAAAGGGAACAAATAGGAACCTGAATGGGATACTAGTATGTGGTTTTAGGACTTTCCATGATAGCTTAACTTGAAGAATACGAACTTATTCAAGTGGTTGATTTTCAGAAATTCAGAAACTCTCTCCCTATTAAGCTTTAAAGTAACCTTGTAGCCAACAACCACAATCAAGGCTTACCACTGGAGCTGAATTAAAGATGTAGTTGTGTTCTGTGACAAAATGATACCAGAAAACTCTTTGGCTGGTTGGTGAATATTCTTTAAAAGAAGGGCAATTTTTTTTTTTTTTTTTTTTTTGGTCTCTGTGTGTGTTGGGGGGGGACGGGGTGTGTTTATAAGTAAAGGAGAGTAAACTTGCTCTCATCAAAAGCTACCTATCCTGATTGCCAAGTTATTTTCTATCAAAACTCTGTAATCCTGTTTCAGTAGCAAATAGGAATAAAAGAAATATCATACCATAAAATGGCAGTTAGTAACCATTTCTCTGAGTGAATATAAGAATTAGGGAAGTTGTTGCTTTGAAAAGCCCTCCAAGGAAAATAGCAATTGATCCAGAGTTGGCAAAAAGACAGAGAGAAAACTAACACATTGAGTATATTTGGACTTGAATTGTTGCAATTAAAGAAACAAACAAAAGTTTAAAACAAGCTGTGTCTCTAAGAAGGGGATGGGAGTCGGAGCAGTTTATACAGATTTTCAGGTTCAGGTGACGATGGTAGAATTTGGCATGATGTGAAGAGGATTTCTGAGATCTTATGGCACAGATTTGAAGAAAGAAGCTACAAGTCTGAAAATTGTGTCCAAAAAAAAAAAAAAAAAAAAACAAAATTGATGAAAACTTGAAATTCACAACTTAGAACGGCACTTCTAGACTGTGGGGTTGGATCTAGAAAGAGAAACAAGACTTATACAAGGCTGAAAATTGTGTGAAAAAAAAAAAATTTGATTAAAACTTGAAATTCACAACTTAGAATGGCACTTCTAGACTGTGGGGTTGATTCTAGAAGGAGAAACAAGACTTATAAAGTTCTACTAATAACCCTAGACAATCAAGTATGTCTATTACTAGCCTCTACTTGTGCCTCCATAAGGTTTGTTAGTAAAATTAACATCATATGTACTTGTTTACCACTTTTATGTAGTTATCGAAAGATAAAGTTAACGATCAAATAATGGCAATTCCACAATCTGGCATCCATGACACATCTCAGAAGCCCTAAGATACCCACTACTGATGTTTCTTTAACACATAAAACTACAGTAGCCTTCAATTGTTCCTTCGTCAAGTTGCCTAGGTCAAATTTACCTATATATACTTTAAAATTTCTCAGGTTTTAGTCACTTAACTGACATTTCTATACAAGCTCAAATTTTCTACTTGAGTCCTACATTGTTAGCTAAGGAAATTCATACTTCTGATAAACGTAAACACCAGGGTTCTCCACATGACATTATTTAGGAAAGTTTCCAGAAAAGACATACAGAAAACTTTCAATTGTTTAGGCATGGTACTAGTGATTTCATTTTGCAGAAAAATTCATGGTAGATAAATATCATTTGATTGCTGAAATGTTACCTCTGGACTCTACAATCCAGTTCCAATGCTTAGTCTGAGTGCTTGAGGAATTCATCGAATTAGTACAGTTCTTACATCAGATCCTTTGCAAAAAAAAATTCTACATAACGTTTTGAGCCGTGCACTTCCATCTTTTTATTTTTTATTTTTTATGCTTTTTTTGTAGTTGCATTTCCATCCTTCTAAGCCTTAATATTTGCAGCAACATTCCCTCCAGTATCACCAACATGACACTTAAATCCAATTAATAATGATGTTTCTACAAAATCCCCAGTGCATCAATTAAAATCAACATTGCTAGGCTGCTCAGAAATTTGGTTATTCTCTAAATATTAGCATGTTCGAACACTTAACCAACGTGTTTCTGTGCAGACTCATAACATCCCCCTTCGATGATAACTTATACTAGAAGGGTTTTTCCATGTCTTATAGCCATAAATCAGAAAAACTGTTCAAAACACAGTACCGATGGAGGTTCTGAATATTAAAGTAGATTATTTGTTATGATTTGATGGTGCCACCTAATCTGGAAAGGAGGAGTCAGTTAGCAGTCAAATTACACTCTGTTGAATTGTATACTCTGATTCAGGTAGTCTAGTCATTTACATTAATTGACCAACCCCATAAGAAAAATTTTACATTACCTACACTTCTCTTTTGTTTCTCTCCTTTTCTTCAAAGAAAATCCTTTCTTGATCAGCAGATGATATCCTCCTTTGCCATCCATTTCGTGAAATTAATTCTAGAATTGTAATAAGCACATAAGAGTCATCAGCTTCTCTTCTTAGAATCTCCAAAGTTTTCAGAGGATGATAGAACCCAATCAACTCAGTCCAAATCCACAAGATTAAAAATCCCACTTAGACAAGACAATTGGGCTGCAAAATCAGATTTAATGACACTGAGAGTGTGTTTGGTTGGACTGAAAATATTTTGATCAATTTCCTTTGTCACGTTCATAGCCTAATAAAATACTTTCCCGTGGAATTATTTTACTCTATTGATCAGTGCTGGAGTTAAGTTACTAAAGTTGTCTTCCAATTCAATGCATCACTCTCTGTAGTCTGTTATTAAGTTTCACACGGAAAATAGCCAAAAACAATTAGAAAATCAAACCAGACTGCCAGATAACAACTCGCCAAAGCTTCTTTATCCTATTTATCTCCTTAATTCTTCGTCTCTCTAACACACAGACACCTACACACACGAAGCTAATATCTCATGGGATACACACAGAAGACTGTCAAGATCTGTGAATGTTGTGAACCTGAGAGGGGAAGTGACTGCCTTTAGAAATTGATGTAGAGGAGAAAAAGTAATTCATCTGCCGGCGGTGGCCCAGAATTAGGAAAAATTTTAAACAATTAACTAACCAGACACCTAACAATCAAAGCCGAAAATGATTATTTTCCTGAAAACAAATTTTCATACAAAATGTTTTCTCCAGGGAAACAATTCACACAGCACCAAACAGCCTATCAATACAAAAACCAAGAATCATTAAATTCATAATACAAGAATTATTCAGGGAACTGGAGTACAAATTGGGAAAACGTTAGAAACTTAACACAGATTCAGTTTCATCAGAAACCCACAAAAATCCGCATTTCATTTTTTTCCAAGAACAAGAACATATTAATTCACTTCTATCAGAACCCACAAAAACTCATAATTCAATTCCATTAGAAACCTACAAAAACCTACAATTTTTTATCCAAGATATTCCTTCAAGAAACAGATTTTGAAACAAATTCTACATATTTTAGCACCAAAACAGAGGTTTAAGGACACATACCGGCAAGAGAAATTGGTGGTGACTCCGACATATGTTTTGATTGGGGGATTGGTTGATAAGATCAAATACACAGACCAAGGATTCTTCGATACTCGAGGTGATTTCGACGATGACAAGGCAAATTCCAATTTTGATGGGGTTGATGCTGGTGTTCTTGGAGGTTTGAGCAGAGGTTTAAGGCTGTGATCGGAGTTATGGGGCTTGAGGGAAGAGATTTGAATGTTCTTGAAAACAGCCTCGCCATGGTCAAGACTCTCAGTCCCTTTATCTTTTTGATTTTTTATTATTTTTGAAATCTGAACCGTTATAGACAAGAAATTTATTTGCCGCTCAAAAAAAGTGAATGAATCATGGGTTTGGTAAAGCTTTAGAGAAGCAAGCAAGTTTTTGGAGAAATATATGAAACTGAGTATGCTTGGATGGAAAGAAACGGACGGAAAAGAAAAGATTGGGACGGAAACTGGTGTTCTTTCCGTCGTTTGAGAATCCAGCAGGAAGAGAAAAAAAAACGATTTGGACGGGTGGAAGGAAAAAGGAAGGAAACGAATCAAAGGTCCATACAAAATTTTCAATGTACCAAATTGTCCCTAAAAAATCTCGCACAACAAATAGAAATCCCAA
The DNA here is from genome assembly GCA_025175665.1 of Cinchona pubescens. NCBI lineage: Eukaryota > Viridiplantae > Streptophyta > Magnoliopsida > Gentianales > Rubiaceae > Cinchona > Cinchona pubescens. The sequence goes on from JANKKI010000414.1 coordinate 547,043, forward strand.
TGTATACCCATATGTGGTGGAGCGGCAAAACAGCTGCGGAGCATCAATGGATGCGTACACGGAAACACCAATGTGGGTTTGTTGTGTTTTTGAAAGTTGAAGTGATTTGATGATGGTTGTTGCAGGGCTGGCCATAGAATTAGTGATTGCAGGGGAAATTAATTTTTTGGATTTGAAGAGAATGATATAGCGGTGGGATTGGGGTTGTAGGGGATTGACTTCGCATGTATTGGATATTTCAACAGTGAGAGGCGTGAGAAGGGCCAAAAAACAGGAAGGAAAGGAAAGGAATAAAGAACGATGGTTGTGCTGGAGAAGATCAACAATACTACGTCGTTTCGTTCCGATGGATGATGCAGAATAAATGAATAAACAAAGGGAAAATGAGATTTCATCGTTTTTGCACATAAGGCCATATTTGTAAACATAACCTATTAAAAGAATTTTCCTTTCTTTTATTTTCTTCCCAACTTCCAAACTACTGATAATGGTTTCTTTTCTTTTCCATCATAAACTCTCAAACAAAATTTTCATATTTTCTCTTCTCTTATCTTCCCTGTCAATTCGGGTTTGTGAGTCGGGTTTCGCAAAATTCAAACTCGTCTCACAAAGTTCGGTTGTTTATTTGAATTTCGGGCGTTAATCGGGTCAACGCAAACTCACAAATGTAAAAGTTCATACTCGCTTCATAAAATTATTCCGCTTTCAGACTTTAATCGGGTTGACCTAAACTCCAATTATCCAATAAAAAATTTTATAATTTATTTGTTAAGATTTTATTTTTTAAATCCAATCAACATAATATGGAATAGTATATACTACTTATGTCAATACATAACTATTAACTATATCATTGAACCACAACTACTTATGTCAATAAACAACCAGTAACTGTATCATTGAACTACAACTTTTCAATTAAATGGACTAATGATATTGGATTATTATTTTTAGTCACCCAAATTTAGTTAAATTAATAGAATAATAGAATCATTAACTATTATCCACATAAAATTAAGTAGTACTATTTAATTTAGGAAAAAATCAGTATTATATATATATGGGTTGGGATTTAATCGAACCGTGCCTAATAAAGCCTATATTTGGCTCACAATTTAATCAGCTCTTAGTAGTATTTAGACTCAAATTCAACCGAACTCACTTTAATATTAGACTCGACCCTTTATTTGTCGGGTCGGGCAAGCCGAGCTCGAGTCGAACTGGCCCTATTGACAGTTCTACTCCTAACTTATCATTTTCCTTCTTTTCTCTTTTCTCCTAAACTCCCAAACTCAACATGAGGGTAAGGGATGGGAGGAAAATTAACATTTGGGATGATGCTTGGATTCCAGGAAATCAAGAGAGTCCAAACACAGAGATCTCAGAATTACAACATTAGCAAGGTTCAAGAGTTCATATATCTAGGAAAGTGGAACACCACAAGATGCAGGAATTTGTTTTGTGAAGAGGATTGCAAAAACATACTAAAGATCCTACTCAGCGTGATTAGGGGGAAAGATAGATGGTACTGGAGATGGAAACTATTATGTGAAGAAAGGGTATAGTGCTGTAAAGGAAGGAATCGAAGCTGGAAGAAACAAAAATGGGGGTAGAGGTGAAACCAGTAGAAGAGTGTATTAGAGATTCAGAGATGTGGAGGAAGTTTTGGGGCCTTAACATCAAAGATAAGATAAAACATTTCATTGGGAAATGTTTGAGGGGATCTTGCCTACAAATGCATGCATCCTGAGAGAATAGGAAAAAGCAGTGGCTTCTGTCAAAACTGTGGTAAGGATATGAAAACTATTGAACACTTGCTATTTTTTGTAATTATGTACTAATACCTTGGAGTACATTCCCTATACAATGGGATGGATTGAAAGAGTATAGGTGGAATTTCTGGCTCGAGTGGGAAGGCCTTCTTAAGGTTGCTCAGGAAAGAAAAAAGAATAAGCAAATAGAATTAATTGCCAACTTCTTGTGGCAGTTATGGAAATGGAGAAATGAAAGGAAATTCAATAGTAAAGAAGATGATGATCAAAGGTGGGTTCTTAGAGCTACCCAGGAGTGGATGGAATTTAAAGAATACTCAGGTAAGGATGTGATCAATTGTAGTTTAGAATCTCTAGTTAAAAACAATGGCCTGTCTCCTTCTCTAGTTGTACTCCATCACAAACTACAATTATCATAAGTACTGATGTTGCCCTAGATAGAAGTAAAGGAAAGTCTGGTCTGAGCATTGCTGTTAGGAATGGAAGTGTGAATCTATTAACAAAATGGGCAGTGAATTATCACAGCTGTGATGATGTTGCAGTACTTGAAGCATTAGCAATAAGGTTAGCCTTGTGAAAAGCCAGAAAAGAAGGATTGAGAGAGGTGCTCATTCAGTCTGATGCCAAGACAGTTGTAGATGTAATTAACTCTAACACAACATTTTTTTGTCCACTTGGAGTGAAACTAAATGATGTCCAGACTTCGAAATCTTTTTTTGTTAGCTATAATTTTGCTTTTATCAATACAGATAAGAACAAAATCAATCATGCTCTGGCAAAGTTTGCCATTAACTTATGTTATAGTGTTAGTTGGAAAATTAGTTTCCTCCTATTGCTAGAAAGATTAGCCAAGGAAGTTGAAGGGTAGTTACCCCTACTTGTAATGATGCTTAAGATTAATGAAATGTTGATGACTTTTTGGAAAAAAAAAAAAAATAAATAAATATATGCTCTTATCTAAAGAAATATGATCTTTATTTTTAGTAAATTGAGTCAACCAATCCAAATAAGTCTCATATTGATTATTGAATAACTATCAAGGTTTTTAATAGCTGACCAATGGACAATAACTACCATAAATCATGTCGTTGTGCGCAACACACAATATATATATATATATATATATTGATCGATTAGGAGATTTTTCTCATTTGATGATTGGAGCAAGAGCATTTTCTCCCCAACTTATTTCACAAGGTTCTTCTTCTACGGGTTTGAAAAATGTGGAAGCTACAAGACTAAATTAATATATTGTAGCAATAATAAAACAACAACCAGACTAACAATAAATACAGCTTCCTACTCCTTTGCTCAAGAAAAAAATCCTAAATTGGGAAGATAAAGTCAGTCAATATATTTTAGGACTTCAATATATTTCACATCAAGAGTCATTGACCTCCTCTGATCTTCAAAAGGAAAAGAGAAAATTAATATTATAAATTCATTTTCTCTATTAAATAATGAATAATTTGAGGACTCACAAGACCCAAATGATGTGAGAGATATGAATATTAAAACTTTTTTGCTACAAGTAGAAGTACTACTAAAAAAGGAAATTTTTTGGAAAAATTCAACCAAAAAATAATTATTCTCTGATGAAGAAATGTTGAAATCCACTAACTTAGAATTAGATGCATCTACACCAATTGATCAACGAAAAAGAAAAAAGAAAAAAGAAAAAAATAATAATAATGCAAATAGTGATGCAAGTAGTGACATCAAAAATATATTGATGTAAGCAATGATGTCTTAAAAAACAATATTTTTTTATGCTTCTTTATTTCTGAAAGAGAGGCAGTTTTTTTTTTTTTTTAGAAACCAACTCTCTTTCTCTTGTAAATTTATTCTTCAATAAGAAGAAGATTATTGCTTAATTCCACTGCTTAACGTTTAATTTATCTGTAAATTTTTCTCTTCTTATTTCTCGTATAATCCTAGGTTTATTTGGTATCAGAGTCATAAAAGTTTAAACTAGTTTTTAAGGATTAGTCCTTCCTAGATCTATTCATATCAAGAGTTGATTTTCATATCTAATCTAACCAATAAGACTTACGGTTTTAGAATTTGTGAATACCATCAAACTTTTAGCACTAAGATGCTTATTTATGAAATTTTGATTAATTACTCGTGGGTCGACATCCAAGTCACTTAGTATTCGTTTGACTCACAAATTGGATGAGATGGGATGACTTATCCTCGGTTGAGTCATCTCCGGATTAATAATCTATGTTATCCATTGTTTGATTGATAATGTGTTCCATAGAATATCATAAGAATATTCTTATCCTACATTTGGTTAGAGGTCGGATTAGACCTGATTATTATTTTTGTCACATAAACACCCCAAACTTGTAATATTATTTTCATTTGTTAGTTAAAAATATTTTAGTAAATGTAATATGCTACAAATAGAGTATAAATATAATTTACTCACAAATTAATTTAAAATATGTTTTCTGAAGGAAAATTAATTAAAAATATAAAACTATTTACTTAAACAAAAGTCACCAGAAATTATTTTGACATGTGGAAGCAAGAAGACAATGAATAAAAATTCACTTTTAATTAATTCAACCAAGGATATGTTAAAATCCAAATAATAGCCTTGATGTGAAATCCAAAATAAAACAAGAAGGAAGTTAAATGATTCAAAAATTCTTCAATCACCCACCAGGACTGCCACACGCCTCTGCCAATTTCCACCACCCACCACTCATGGAGTCGCAACCATCATACACAATCGAGAATCATGATTTGAATTCACGAATGAAAATTATATTTCTAAGAGAAAGTTTGTCAAGAAAAATAAATTAAAAAAAAAAACTAGACGAAGAATATCACATCAAGGTAAAATGACATAAAGACAAATTGATACGAATCAAATTTCTTGTGTTTCTTTCTGTCCAATTTTGTGACCAAACTTTATATTCGAATCTTTAGGATTTTGCTACTATACTGAATAGTTGGGTTTCATCGCATCAAGTTTTAGTTACACACGGGATTCACATCACAAACCGAAACAAATATGCAAAAAATAAATAAATAAATAAATACTACAGGGGAACAAAAAAGCAAGAGGATAAAAGAATTTGTATTAGGTACCAGAAGAAGATGAGTCCAAATTATCCGGTGCTGGAGTCATACTTGGAAAAATAATACCACCTCACCCCTTAAGATTTTTTTATCCCTTCACCAGGGCAATAATTCGGTTAGTTAGGATGATTTATCCCATGTCTAAAACTTAACTAACATGGGATGATACAGGATAAGTTATCCAATCTTGTGTCATCCCATGAACCAAACGAACCCGTTTGGTTCATGGATTGGATGAGACGAGATGTTTCATCCTCATATTAGTCATCTTCAGATTAAATTTCCTTCTTATCTAGTATTTGGTTAGTACCCGGATATCTTAAAATAGTTCCAACGTACATTTGGTTCAGTCTCAAATTATATAGGATTACTATTTTGTAGACCAAAATACCCTTAAATTTATAATATTAGTTTTTTGTTTAAAATCCAACAAATATATGTAAATGATATTCTAGTAATTATATAAACTAAAAAGTAAATCAAAAAAATGCTATCACAAAGACAATGTAAAAGTTATTAAAAAATTCAATCCTTGTATTAAAATATTTGGTGATGTATTTTTGTTTCTTTGTAAAACTTCATCAGAGAAAAGAAATTCTATTATAGCAAAAAAGACAAAAGAAAAAAAAATACAATCATGACCTAAAATAACAAAACAAACAACCAAATAAAAATACTATATTAAAATCAATAATCATTCGAAGATATCATCACATAGTGCCATAGTGGTATGAAATGAATAAATAGAGTATTTATATAAGGCAAATACTTAGGTAGACCTGGTCTTTGGTCCCACTTGTAGACCATGTGGTGTGGATTAAACCTTAGAGAATCTATGACATCAGCTGATGTAAGCAAGTGAAGATTCTTTAAGGTTTAATCTTGACCACAGGGTCTACATGTGGAGCCAAAAACCGGGTCTACTTAACTATTTTCCTTTATCTAAAAATACTCCCTCCGTCTCATTTATTTACTTCGACATTACTAAATAATTAAATAAACTATGCACTTATATTCTCTCACCAAGTATCATATTCACCATTTTTTCCTTATCTTCATCCGAAACACTAAAGAATAAGTCAAGATTTTTATCAGTACTGGTCATCGAATAAGCATCTATCAATTTGTCTTCTAGAGATAACCAATTCATTGGTTCTAAAGAAGCATAAACCTTTTTCCTGAATGCTAACAAATCTTGCTAGTAACCAATTCTTTCAGCTATCATCCTCAATCTAGCCTCTGTTTTCTCTGTAATCTTTCTTAAAGCATTAGTTACTACAATCAAGCCATTGTTTTCATAATCAGAACCTAATTTTCTTTTTTTGCCATTCACCTTGTTCCCATCTTTGACATGCTTACTGAAACTTGGAACAGATACAATTTTGTGAATCAGGAACACTATCCATTTCTTCAAACCCATCAATGTTGTTGTCTTCTGCACCATCTATTTCTTTGTCAATAGCATTAACTGCATCATTCATACTTTTTGCATGCTCTCTTGTAGCTCTATCCTTACCAAATATCTCTATCTAATCTTCATAATAAGGTCAAACTTATACCTCATACATTTTGCATTGTGATCAACCTAATTAAAAAAATTCTTTTTGTTAACTAAATTTGCAAAAGATGTAAAATAAAAATAAAGCATGTAGGATACCTTAACACAGATTTCCCAAATATCATTTGAGTCAACAGTGATCCTATGGTCAACCTGATGCCGACCAAAACTACTCTTTCCTAATATAGATGCTAGAGAAACATAATTATTCTTCCACATTTTTATTTTTGATTTAATATGTAGAGTCGCTCTGAGGTCAATTGATGGAAATACTTGAATTATTGCTTTTTCAAGCTAAGAGTGTAACCAGACCGAAATGTATATCCACTATCACATTTATTTCAAATAAGTTATTAGCACTTCTTCTCTAGATGTCCATACACGCCTACTTTTGTCACTTTTCTTCCCTTTGCCTTTGTTTTGGGCAGTTGAAAGCAATTCCATGTTTATAATTCAACAGTATCCAATTCAAATTTAAGTGGATACTAGTGCAATAATCACCATATGATATCACGAAATAAAAGACAAAAAACAAAATATGAATAATAGCCATGTGATCACATGGCACAAGAACATAAAAAAAGTAAAATATGAATGCTCAAGAGCAAAAGTGTAAATAAGAGAATAAAAATATGGCTTTCATTCTATATTCCAATGATATTCTCCATGCTTCATTAACTAGGAGGCGGTTGTATAGAGAAATACACTAATTTAACTAATTGGTATGAATTGCTACTATAGTAGGTTTGTTTGAAAAAATAAATAAATAAAAAAAGTTGAGACACTTATTCAGCCAATTAAGAACCCAATTTTCTTCACATCTAGTACATAAACATGTACCAATAACTATCAATTCACGTTCACACCAATTCAAGAAAATCTCAAAGCTCCATCTTCCACTATAGAAATTGATGATATTCTTGTCGAAAAACTTCCGGCTTATCTTTATTTATTATTTTTTTAATTTTTTTCTTTTTTTGAAACCCATGAAACTAATTCTAGAGTGAGTATTCCTTTGACCTTTTATTTTCCCTTAATTCTTGTTTTTATTGAAGTTTATAACTTTATAGCTCAATTCTGCAATCCTATATGGATTCTTTGTTAAGAATTCAATATATTTTCAAATATGTTCATAAATTGATATTCAAAACAAAAATTTTTAAAAAATGAAAAAAATGGAAATTTAATCTGGCAAAGCCAAGATTCCATACTTAAATAATAGGGATAACGGTTTAACCCAAGATCCGTTTCTAAACTTAGAAAAAGTAAAAAAGAAAATTTTAAAAAAAGTAGTAAGGAATACAACAAAAAAACTATGGCCAAGCAAAGTAGAAAAAAGAAACAACACTACGACGAAGAAATAGATGTTGTGCCTACTGATTGAATGGAGAGAATCGCTTGAAACTTGGGAGAATACAACGGTGGTTGTGGGGAGAGAGACAACAGATGGGTAAATAGATTTAGCATTAGGTTTTACATATCATCAGGGGCGTATTTCTCTAAAATTTTATTATACCATAATGGAGTCATACATGGATGAATAATATCATCTCCCCCTTAGGATTATTTTATACATTAAACAGGTTATTAATCAGTTATTTGGGATGACTCATCCTATGTCTAAAAGTCAACCAAATATGGGTGACATGGGATTAGTTATCCAATTCTGTGTCATTCCATGAACCAAACGGACCCTTAGGGTTTTAAAACCGGTATCTGAGATTTGTGTAAATTCGGCATTGGCCTATTGAAAGTTGATAGTTGAGCAAGATAATTATCTTTATTTTATATTAAAGTTAGTCAATAAGTTGAGAAATTTCATAATAGGCACAAAGATCCTAAAACTATAAAGTTGAAATATCAACATGGTTTTAATCAGGAGAACAGAATGAACACTTGTTTTGAAAAGAACTGGCAAAGACTAATTCTTAGATCTAAATCTTCCAAGGTTCTGCCAAGACTTGTTCATATCTTTTAATTTATGTAGATCAGTGTCTATTGTATCATCTTCAAAAATGAATTATACAAGAATGAGGAAAACATTGAATTTATAGAAATACAACAAACTCTTTAAAACTAGCATATTCTTAAAGTTAAAAATTCAAAAATCCATAATACAAGTATTTTTCAACTTAAATCTACACATAAGATAAAGACTATAGAAAGAACTACACCTATAAGCAATGTTTTTGAAACAATTCATTTACTTAAACCAAATGGTATAAGAAATATTTCTTCTTCTATATATCATTATTTGCATATAGGATTAGTACAAGTTGCATTACAACCTCTAAATCGTCAAGTTTTAAACACTTCTGTTTGTGTTGCACTTAGAGAAGTTAGACATAATAAGTTCTCTGACTCAGCTATTAGGATTAATTGGATCATCTTCATGCAACGATCCAATTTATTTTAATATTTATTCAAATTTTTTTGTTTCATTGACTGACAAAATGAACATTTAAACTAAAGAATGTTGAATTGGATCATAAAATGGCAGAGTGCTCTTTTTGGAAAATAATTTTTGAGAAATTCTGAAGAATATACTTCTTGATATTTTAAAAATGCATCATGGATATATTTTGGAAGAAAATTTTCAAAAATTTCTAATATTTGAATCTATTTATAAAGCAAATTTAGAAGTTCCTTTTATTTTTCAATATGGATGAATTCAAACGAATCCACCAAATATGTTTCAAATCTTTATTTTGGTAATAAAAAGAATTATAGAACCGAGTAATTAAATCTTAGTAAGCAAATATATAGTCCTGACTATTAATGGTAGAGGTAAATTTTAAAGATGAAGATGGTACTTCCCATTCTTTAATTGTCGAAACTTTTGTAATGAAAATTTTTGAAATTTTTATCGCTCATGATCCTTTTCAGTAGGAACCTAGACAGTAGTTCCTTTGGGATTGTGGTCAACTATTTGGGCTATAATATCATTAGAAAGTGTTATAAATTGAGAAAGTTCGAATATGTGTGTGTGTCTAGATTTCATGGGACATCCAGTTGCATGAAAATATATTTGGAAGAAATTTGGGCAATACTTCTGAGAAAAAATTATACCAACTAGGGGAATTCTCTCTCTCTGTATGGCTTTTTCTATTTGCATTCTCTCTAGGTTTTAAAGTTTTCTTTGTCATGGCAGCCTTTCAGCCTACTGCTGAATTGCTGGAAACTCCTTCCTTCTCCGAGATTCTACAAGGGAAGAAAGGGGATGAGGTGCTAATATCTACGATGAAGGAATGGAGCTCAAGGAATTGCAATCTTTCAAGGGAGAACCAGCTATTTTTTCTTAGATGAGGAAATTGAAAAACTGTCCCAGCCGCTCAAATTTGCTCTAGTGGGAAAATTCTCACATGAAAAAGCCTTCCACGTGAGGTCTTTTGAAAAAGCTTCCATATAGTTGGTTTTGCAAGAGAGTTCACAGTAGGTTTTATGGACTACAAGCATGTTCTAATACATTTCAAACTAGAAGAAGACTTCATACATTGTTGGTTAAAATCAACATGGTACATTAATGGTTTCCTAATGGAAGTGCTCAAATGGCACCCTTTGTTTTGAATAGATACAGACTCTTCCATATTCCCCATTTAGATCACATTTGAGAATTTGCCACTTTGTTTCTTCAATAAGTATTCAGTATTTTTGATGGCTCAAGCTATGGGAAAGCCATGAAGATTGACATGGCCACAGCCACCATGTCAAGACCAAGTCTTGTCAAAGTATGTGTGAAAGTAGACCTCAGAAATCCTTAGCCTGGTCGTATTCAACTAATAATGGGAAAAGAAGGATATTGGTAGAAAATCAACTATCTTGATCTTCTATTGTTCTACAAAAAATGACTTAAGCTAGGCCACCTAATTGCAGATTGTTCTTCTGTTCCATCTATCCAGCCAGCAAGGTCATCCACAGTGCACGGTGAACCAAAAATAGTAGAAAATGGCCAATGACAAAAGTGGAAAGGTGTTGAGATAAGGAAGTATTGGGTGTAGGTTCAAAATGGACAAGCTGGAACTTCTAGGGATAAGAAGTTCACTAAGCATGACGTAGTTGTTGATCTAGTAAAAATTACAGCCAACAAAGCTATAGAGGATTGTGAAATATTAGATCCTCAAAACACTTTTCAAAATGGTGAGATGAAGAATCAACAACTCAAGTAGAAAATATCTTGCTTGATCCTCCAACAATTCAGGAGCCAACAGAAACCCTAGAACATGAACGTGAATCTAGTAGATGTACCAGTCATTCACAATGATTTAGAAGCAGTGGTAGGACTTCAGCAGAATCAGGTGATCAACACCCTAGCCAAAGAAATCATACAGGAAGGGGGATTGTTCATTCTTGAGGAAAATGAACTAATGGCTAGGGTTAGTGACAATAAAGGTGCTTTCATCAATCATAGATTTGAAGTAGATAAAAATCCCCATTCCTTTTCTGACCTAGCTAATGTTAATACTACACTCTAAAAATCCCCATTCCTTTTCTGACCTAGCTAATGTTAATACTACACTCTTGGACCGTGAAAAGCAATTGGCTGAATGGCAAACTACCAACAAGGAATTGAGTTCAAGACTTGACCATAAGGTAGGGAAGGAATTTACCTTGGTAGTCAGAAAGAGAACTAGGAAAAGAAAGAGCTATGTTACTGGACCTTCAGTGATGACAAGATCAGCCTTAAAGGCTTCCACTTTGCCTTATCCTCAACCTTGTCTATGAATTGCATGTTTTGGAACATTTGTAGGATTGGTAACAAACCCTCTGTAAGAAGGTTAAAAAAGTTTCTTAAGATGAATGATATCTCTTTTCTTTGCATTTTGAGTCTCTAATTTGTATTAAATGATTAGAGGCAACAAAGAATAAGGTAGGGTTTCATGGCTTTACTAGTAATGCTTTGAACAATATTTGTTGATTTTTTGGAATTTAGCTATGTTGGTTCAAGTGGTCTCTAATGAAGAACAGGTTGTTCATATAAAGATAGATTCTCAATATTTTGTGGTGCCCATCATCATTTCAGCAGTGTATGATTGATGCACAAGGAAAGAAAAGAAGGGTTTGTGGAATTCAGTAAGAGATTTCTCAGACACTTGCAACTCTTCTTGGCTAGTTGCGAGTGATTTCAATGTAATTTTGACATTTGATGAATACTTAGGAACTAATCAACAAAATGTTGGAGCAATGTAAGACTTACAGGATACTTTGCACTATTATTCTTTTTTGGTTTTTCCTTTCACTGGATCAAAGTATACTTGGAGTGGTAGGAGACCAGGAGGTAAGGTTTGGAAGAGATTGGGTAGAGGTGTTGGTAATCAGAATTCTCTTGATAGGTTTCAGTATTCGTCCTTTGTTTGTCCTATGCTCATCTTAATAAAACTTGTTCAGTTTACTTATCCATGGTGCTCCCTCTCACTCCCATTTCTACTCATTTTCCTGGTCCAAGAATGTTCAAATTCTTAAATGTTTGGGTAAAACATGCCAACTTTTTGAAGGTAGTAGAGGATAGTTGGAAAATACCCCTAAAGGAACTCCTTTATAGTCTTTTTTTAGCCAAATTGAAAGACTTAAAGTTAACTTAAAAAGTTTGTTAACTTAAAAAGTTGGAACATGCTACGTTTTGAAAGCTGGAACAAGCTATATTTTGAAGACATCTTTTAGAAGATTAAGGGAGCTGAGGAGGAGACATTGCAGAAGGAGATTCAGCTTAAATAGAACCCTACATTGGTTACCCAGGAGAAGCTAGCTTGTGCTCAGGCAAAACTTCACAAAGCACTGCAGATGAGGAATTTTTTAGAAATAGAAGGTTGGAATAAAATGGTTGCAAGAGGGCGAAAACAATTCCAAAATTTTCCATTCTCAACTCCAGGCAAAAAGGAATATTTGTGCATCAGGAGGATCAAAGGAGCTGATAGAATATGGATGGAAGATATTAACAGAGCTTATCATAACTGAGGCAGTATTCTTTTTTCAAAATCTTTTTACAGTAGAAGACACTGAACCTGTAGGTGACTTTCTAAATTGCATTCCAGAAGTTATCAATGAGGAGGGTAACAAGTTCGTGCTTGCTATTCCTTCAATAGAAGAAATCAAGGAGTCTATTTTTTCTCTCAATTTAGATAGTGCTGTAGGAATTGATGGATTCAATAGTTTTTTTTTTTTTTTCCAAACTTGCTGGTCAATTATAGCTATAGATCTTCATCAAGCTATGATTGAAATTTTTAATGGAGGTGCAATGGCTAAAGCCATCTCTAGCACACTTCTCTGTTTGATTCCAAAGATTCCTAACCCAAATACATTTGCTATATTTAGATCTATCAGTCTATGCACCTTTGCCAGCAAAATATTTTCAAAGATTCTTGCAAATAGGCTGAGCACTTTATTGCCTAAAATTATTTCACCTAAACAAGGAGGTTTTGTGCAAGGTAGAGTTGTTTCTGACAACATACTACTTACATAAGCACAGGAAATGATGGAGTTTATTGATATGGAGGTTAGAGGATGAAATGTCATTCTAGAATTTGATATAACAAAGGCATTTGATAGAGTATCTTGGCAATTCTTGGAAGCTGTATTATAGAAGTTTGGTTTTTCTCTAGCCTTGATTTCTTTGGATCCTCAATCTATTCAATCATGCTGTCCCACAGGTTTTTTCTCCTCTTCTAGAGGGGTAAGGCAAGAATACCCTTCCCTATTCATCATTGCTGCAGAAGCCTTTTCTAGAGGGATTAATAAGGTTTTCCAATCAAAAGAAAGAGGTGGATTTTCTTTGGGAGAGGTTGCCTACCAATAACTCACTTGCCATATGATGATGAAGTAATTATCTTTGCTAATGGGCAAAGGAAGTCTCTAAATAGATTTTTGAGTTTTATACAACTCTATGAATCTATTTCTGGCCAACTGGTGAATACAGCTAAAAGCTCTTTTATGGTCTCAAGGCACAAGGCTGACTAGTTTGTTTATAAAACCTTCACCTTCCATTTATTTGGGGTGCCCAATGAATAAAGGTAGGAAGAGAAAGCAAGTGTTGCGGCCTATAGTTGCAAAGGTGAAAAAGAAGATCATGGGTTGGAATTCGAAAGTGTTGTGTCCTAGTGGAAGACTTATTCTTATCAAACATGTCTTGAGCTCAATTCGCTTATATCTTTTAACAGTCATAGAGGCCACTGAAGGAGTTGGAAAGCTATTTTGCCAAATTCTTTTAGGGTGATTCAAATTATGGACACAAGATCCGTTGGATTTCATCTTAAGAAAATTTGTATTCCAAAGGAAGAAGGGGGGGTCTGGGACTCAACAACTTTTAAAGGATTTTTAGATGGCATTCTCACTTAAGCTTTGGTGGAATAAAAAACTCTCTTTGGAGCCAACTCTTGCATTCAAGATATCTACATAAAGCCACTCATTCCATTGTTGGTGGTATTATTAACTTCCCCTCACCAACATGGAAAAGAATGATTAGCATAAAAGAAATGGCAGAAGAAAATACAGTGACCCTTATCAGGCAATGGGATTCTTCTTTCTGGTTTAAAAATTGGAGTCGTGAATGTAACCTTGATACTCATTTTGATACTTTTCTATCAACTAATTTAAAATTGCCGATGCACGAAATGGTTAGAATTGGACTGAGGATATCATTCTTTCAACCCAACCAGATTTTAACATGCAACTTTTGGTTGGCAAAGAAATATGTTTAGGTCATGGAAATGATTGCATTGCTTGGAAGGGTACGCCAATAGGTGACTTTACTGTGTCTTCCGCTGTACAACTCTTAAGGGAGCATCACACTTATTTTTCTCTAGGAAGATGATTTGGAACAAGAGGATTCCAATCAAGATTTCTATATTCAAATAGAGATTGCTAAATAATGCACTACCTGTTGATGATAAACTAAAATGATGGGGATTCTCACTAGCTTCTAGGTGAAGCTTCTGCAATTATGAAGAGACTTCTCAACACCTATTTATGGATTGCGGCCTAGCAAAGGTGCTTGCTCTGTTAGGAGTTATTTTGGTCAGTGGCTAAAGACATGTTACTAGTGGAAACAGTGAAGCAACAATTGAATGCTTGGTGGCTGCAAGCCTTAGTACCACCTTTTAGGGATTATGAGTAGATTGATACCAAACCTTATTTGTTGGAAGCTGTGGAAGGCAAGATGTCTTAGTTTTTTCAAAGGCAAAACTATCAATGCAATGGCTGTTATTGTGTCAACCAAGGGACTTTTGAGATTCATTTCACAGGCTTTTCCTATTACTTCTGCAGGTAATGATATGTTGGTATGATCAGTAATAAACCATTGCAAGGAAAAGGAAGGCTATTGCTTTGGTTAGGTGGAAATCTCCTCAGCCAACATTTTTCAAGCTCAACACAGATGGTGTTTCAAGGGGAAATCCTAGTTTTACAGCAGGTGGAGGCGCTATAAGAGATTCATCAAGGAACTTGGTAGCATTATTTTCATCAATTTATGTGCAGTCACAAACAAATCTTTTTGCAGAGCTCATGGCCATGCCCAATCCTGGATGTCTTGAAACTTTGCAACAGGTTACAATTGGAGAGGATAATGGTCAAAGTTAATTCTACAGTGGCAATGCAGCTCATAACTGATAAGCTCAAACCTCCTTGGCAGCTGGATAAGATTTTATTACAAATGATGCAAGAACTCCAAGCATTGGATTAATTTGTTGGACATGTCTTTCAAGAGGGCAACAAGTTGGTAGATTTCTTGGCTAATTTAGGATGTGATGAACAATGTAATCTTTATTATGATTATTCCACTTTGCCTAGACTAGCTAGAGGAATCCTTAGGTTAGATAAGATCTCTTGTTCTTTCCTAAGGGTTTCTAAAACTTGTACTTGTTGAGTTAGGGTTTATTTTACCCTAATTTGTAGGAGGTATTGGTATTACATCCCTCCTCCTTGTACACATTATCATTTCATTAATAAAATTTAGGAGTGGCGACTTCCCACCAAGAATCAGGTGATAAAAAAAAAAAAAAACCAAAGGGTGTATGTGTTATTGAGATAATTCTCCAAGTTGAATATAAATGACATGTAATTGTTGTCCATTTGGCAGGAACAACTAGAAGATGAGTCAATAACATGTCCTAATATTGCCATGTTAGGAGATACACATCTAGATTTGTTCTAAAGGAGATGCTTGGCTAGGGGATGGCTGATTTAGTATATTTTTAAAACTAGAATGAGAAGAAATTGTAGAGTCAAGATTTCCTGTAGTATTTAAGGAGGATATTCTCCTAAAATTGGTGTATAACCAAGACTGTCTCATTTGTCCAAGAGGAGAATTTGTTCCTCTGCTCTGGGATTAGCCTCGTTCTTCTTTTCCCGAACAAAGATATCAATCTATAAGAAATTCTCTAGTTAAAAAATTAGGGAGAAAATTAGTTTCTCCTTTAAAATATTCAATATAAAAATTAAAAACAGATAAAATAGATTTCCATTTAGCAAATAATTATTTTGAAGCTATATTTTTAACATCTTTTTCTAAGATATGTTTAGCGGTTGAGACAATCAATTCTAATAAGAAATTTTTTATTTAATAAATCATCTTGAAATTTAGTAATACAAAGAAATATACTGGGGATTTCTTTTTTCATTGTTTCATAGTTTTCTTGAGTTTTATTCCAGATTCTAGATGTGAATCTAACTAATTCTAAAATAACCTATATCAGAAACACCATTTTCAATAATTTTTAACCAAAAATAGTTTGCTAAATTTAAAAGAGCTAATTTTTTACGACGAAATACAGTTTAGGTGCTAGGACACTTCTCTTCTAACCTATTGGTCATGAGTTCAAGTTACTAAAGAGTTGGAGGAAAGGTGGGTTTAAAAAAAATTAAAAGAGGTAATTTTTTAACTTTTGATTTTATTCTTTTTCTTTAAAAGTATAATATTCCGACTAAGGTGGCAGATTTTCTATAATCTTTGATATAAAGTTTGCAATCCTGTGCCAAATATTTATAATATTCTGCTATACAATTTAAATTTCTTAAAAGTTTTTGTAACTGAGTTTTTCATCCTTTAATTCATTAGAAAATTATTAGCAAATTCTATTGATCTTGTAATAGGGGTAATGAGACCTTTATTCAAATCATAACCAAGAAATCTTACCAGTAGCTAGCAAAGTTTCATTTTTGTTGCTGATGCAAAATTCCAATACGAATTGCAACATTTAAAAATATGTTTAAATGTTTAAAATGCTGATCAATAGATTTAGAGAAAATTAGTACATCATCAATATATACAATGATAAATGGATAGGAAGAAAATATATCTTTCATTATATTTTGAATTTCTGATGGCACATTTTCAATACAAATGGCATCACATTCCATTCATAATTCCAAAAAGAACTGTAAATGCAATTTTATACCTATCTTGTTTGTAATGCCCTGTCCCACACCAAAAGTGGGAGGGAATATTATATTGTTTATAATATCTTGAGTTGTGGGCTTCTTATAATTTGGCTTAAGCATTTTGAGCTCGTTGTTTCAGCTCAAAAGTTGTCGGGCCAGCCCAAGACCTGGCATCTTCCTGTAGGGTGTTGCAATTGGTATTAAAGAGAACCTTGTGTAGTCCCTGCACAAGGTGAGATTGGGCTAGTGGTATTGGGCTATGCTACGCAATGTATGTGGCATGTGATATTGGGCCCTTACTTGGGCTTTGCGAGGATGCAAAGCCTAAAGGAAGAGTGAATGTAATGCCTCATCCCACATCAGAAATGGGAAGGGATATTGCATTGTTTATAACACCTTGAATTGTGGGCTACTTACAACTTGGTTTAAACATTTTGAACCCATTGTTTCTACTCAAAAGTTGTTGGGCTAGCCTAGGACCCGGGGTGTTACATTGTTCAGCAATTTGTATATGCCAAAATCGTTATTTTAAATAAAATTTAGAATATGCTTTTGAATTTATTGTTCTATTTTATAGGTCTTTTTTATTTGGAATTGTACATCTAATCTACTGGAGAACTTTATTATATGGTTTATAATTTAAGAAAATTCTATGGTCTCGATAATGCTTTTAAGGGAGCCATTCCCTAGCAATAGTTATCTAATGAATGGTTGATACCTAATTGTGATAAATAATTCCAAATTAAGTGAATAAATAATCTCTTTTGACTTTTCAAATAATTTGATGTTGTGAAACATTAATATAATACTTTGAAGTGAAAACATATTTTTATCTAGGACAGATAAATTATAAATGAATAACTTGATGATTTTATTGGGTCTACAAAATTATACGATAAATAAATACAATGTATTAGCACTCTTGCTACTAAATAAATAACACTAGTAAATTTTTGTAACAGGACAGATATTATGATAGTAATTTTATTGTTAAAACAAATAATACGATAGTACTCTAGTGTATGAAAGAAAGTACTATATGAGATATGTAAAGTGTATTTTTGCATATAATAAAAGGTACTATCGGATCCATTGTATCAACTTAATAAAGAAAATTGATGCATAATTAAAGCTAGTCAATATAAAAAAATAAAAAATAAAGAAAAAAGAAGTATATATCGCTAATTGTGAATAATTATCAACTAATTAGTACTAATGATAATCAATTGTACTAATAAACGAAGAAACCTACTATTAAAATATTAAAAAAAAAAGTACCATCCAAAATAATAGACTGTCACCTTATCTGATTAGTATTATGAGAGGTCCACCCTAATTTTTTTGAGATATTAAATCAAAGTTAATATTTGATTATCTGTATCATCACAAAATAAATTATCGTAATGAAACAGATATTAGATAGTAATTTTTGTTGTTTAAAACAAATAATAAGATAGTAATACAAGAAATGAAAGAAAGTTGATAACTCTAGGAAACTAGAGTTATTTTGCTTGTTTATCCTAACATTTTGTTGGTATATTCTAGACTTTAGAGTTGATTTATGTGCTTTTGTTTAGTTTCTTTGCATTTAGTATTTGCATTGACAACTTATGTAAATATCATGATATTAGTGTTCATTTTAGTATAATTTGCTACTTATTAGATTTATTGGTATTTTGCAGGTTTAAATTAAAAGGTCCTACACGGAGATTGAAATAAAGGATTCAAGGAGAAAAAGAACAAAAAGGAGAATTCAAGATTGATGAGAAAAACTCCATACCATGATATCGTTATTAGTTTAGAAAACGATATCGCAGTATCGATCAAATTTTTAAGGCTTATTTTGAACTCGATACCGCGATATCGATTTCATGTACTAAATTGATATTGCAATATAGATGTGAGTCAGGAATTTTAATTTTTGCCACATGTAATCTTTTAGCTCAAGCTACCCTTTAAATCTAAGCTTGTACTCAGCAAAAGACACATAGTGTAGGTGTAGTTAGTATTTCTTAGTTTCAGTCTAGTTTTGGGTAGTGTAGAAGGTTTCTTATTTTCAAATTTTCCTTAATTAAAAGTTCTTTTTCATTTTATCTTCAGATATAGTCTTTGATTTCTTGCAAGTTCAAATTTTTTATTAGTTAATCTTAGTGGGCTTTCTCTTAATTTCAAGTAAGTTTTTACTTGCTTTCTATTTAAATTCCTTGTCAATCCATTTATAGGGTAGAAATCTAGATTTTTCTAAATTGTTCTTTATTTTCTTATGACTTTAGTGATTTCAGAAGTATAATCTTTAAATTCTAGTTCTCTTATACACATTAGAATTTAAGAGATTTTCATTAAAATATTTTTCAAAAGAAAAGGTATCTTTGTTTTAACTTTAAATTTCAAGCAATTTCTTAGAATTTGCTAATTTCATTTAAAATATAGGTTTCTCAAGTTAAAATTAGTTAATGGTTTTAATCAAACTTTTCTAGATTAATTTTTGCTTGCTTTCTTAAATTAGTTTTTTCTTTCTTTATTAGCTTAAAGTTAATTATTTTCTTAGAGTAATTTTTACAAGATTTCTTAGAGTAATTACTTGCTTTTCCTAGAAGTAATCTTTACATGCTTTACAAGATTAAGTTTCTTACTTTAATTGGGCAAAGGATCTTCTGTCTCACATCTTGTTCCACTTCCTGTCACACTATTTAATGAACTGTCAAGATTTTCTGAGATGAATAATTTTAGTAAAGTAATTTTGACCGTTCATTTGATAGTGTCACAGGAAGTGACACAGGGTGTGAGATAGAAGATCCTTAGCACTTTAATTATGAGTTCTATTATGCTTCTTACGGTATTGATTAGTGTTAATCTTTATTTGCATTCTTAGATTAGCCATTTACTTGCTTTCTTAATCTAGTTAGTTAATTTTGGTGTTGTTTACATGCTTTCCGCTTTTAGTCTGTGACAAACTATAAGTGATTTTTGTTTAAATAGAAAAAAGACCCTATAAGCCTAGTAATTGTTGTTACCATCCTCGAGGAAACAATACTCACTCGCCAATACCTACAATCCTATTTCGTATACTTGCGAGTGTGAGGGTGAGGCTTGGTGATCATTTAAGTTTATTTTTATCACTTCTTGTTTGAAATCTTATCATGAAGTTAAATCGTCCTCAATAATAGGGACAAAGGTGATCATATACATTGGTCAAGCTGTTCTAAGGTACTTGTTTGCAAAGGACAAGATGCCAAACCTCGCTTGATCCACTGGATATTGCTTCTTCAAGAATTTGATTTTGAAATCAAGGACAAGAAAGGTTCAGAAAATGTAGTGGCAGATCATTTGTCAAGGATAGAGAACGAGGTTGAAAATGAAGACTTTGATATACAAGAGTGTTTCCCGGATGAACAACTCTTAAGTTTGGGGGTAGAAATGCCATAGTTTGCAGATATTGTTAATTACTTGGCATGTTTTCCTTCCCCCAAATCTATCCGATAAACAAAAGAAAACATCTTTCGTGAGTGAGATTCTACCTATGGGATGATCCAGTTTTGTATCGCAAATGTGCGGATCAAGTCATTTGTAGATGCATCCCTGATGAAGATGTTGAAGGAATCTTGAAACAATGTCATTCTTCTCCTTATCGAGGACATTTTGGACAAACACGTATAGTACCAAAAGTACTTCAATCACGATTCTATTGGCCAACAATTTTCAAGGACCGGAATGATTAGGTTAAATACGATGCGATCGATGTCAAAGGGTCGATAAGGCACGAATTATCCTTGACGAACATTTTAGAACTTGAAATCTTTGATGTTTGGGGAATCGATTCCATGGGTCCGTTCCCGCCATCGAATGGTTACTCTTATATCTTCTTGCAGTGGGTTGAGGCAATAGCAACGAACACAAATGATGCGAAAGTCGTAGTGAAATTTCTTCAAAAGAATATATTCACCAGGTTTGGCACTTCTAGGGCTATAATCAATGATGAATGCACCATTTCTGCAATAAAATCATGCGTGCCTGATTGATGAAATATGGAGTCCAACATAAAGTGGCTTTGGCATTTCACCCACAATCGAATGGCCAGGCAGAAGTTTCCAATCTGGAGATAAAGTCAATTTTGAAAAAAACGGTCAATTCAAGTTGCAAGGACTGGGCCATGAAGCTGGATGATATACTTTGGGCCTATAGGACTGCCTTTAAGACTCCCATTGGAATGTCAACATACATACTCATTTTGGTAAAGATGGAATGCACTATTTACCTTGTCACTTACCAGTAGAAATAGTGCATAAGGCATTTTGGGCAATAAAGAAGCTAAACTTTGATTATGATACCGCTGGTGAGAAGAGACCTCTACAACTGAATGAGCTTGATGAGTTTAGACTACAAGCTTATGAAAGTGCAAGGCTGTACAAGGAAAAATTCAAGAAGTGGCATGACAAGAATTCTGAGGAGGAATTTTCAACTAGGACAAAAAGTGCTACTCTTTAATTCACGGTTGAAATTATTCACGGGAAAGCTTAAGTCAAGATGGTTAGGACCATACATGATCACCAAGATTTATCCCTAGGGAGCAATAGAACTCTTGGATGAGGAAGGAAAGACTTTCAATGTCAATGGACAAAGGTTAAAGCATTACTTCCAAAATCAAAAGGAAGAAAGTGCTTATAACCTTATGTTTAGAGATGCAAAGACTAAAAGTATCAGTGTCTAGCTAGAAACAATAAACCTAGCGCTGCTTTACTTTCATGCCATCCTTATTTTTAGACCGATCCTTATCATTTTTATTTTGTTTCGTAAATAATTATTTTTTGATATTTTCAAGTTTTCAAATCAAATTTCTCTTATTTTTGAAGAAAATAAATTTTTGTTAATGTTATTTTTAAAATTTTATATTTTTGAAAATAAAATAATAACTTTAGCTTAAATTTTTGAAAATTTGATTTTAATTTTTCTTCTGTAGGAATAAGAGAAATTGGACACATGGGGCTAAATTGCAATTTCAAGAAGTTGGGGGATAAATCATACAAAATGTAGAAAAGGAAAATTGGTAGAGAAAGAGTAGGAAAAATTTCCTTGGCACATTCATGGTGGTGGCTGAATTCTTCAATAAAAATAATAAGGGAGTTTTCCTTTTTCTTTAATTGATTTTATCATTATTAGGAAATCTTCCTTGAATTGGATTTTAATTGGAATCAAGAACCAATTAGGATTAAAATTTGTTAAGTTTCCAGTTCCTAATAAGTAGCTAAATTAATGACTTTCCTAATCCCATTAGTATTCTACCAATTAGCTATTCAATAGGATTAGGAAAGTGTTTCTTGCACTATATTATAAATAGATGAGATAAGCCCGTTCCCACACAACAAAGCAAAATTGGCAACCACCCTACATCCAACGAAAAAACAAAATTCGCTTTCCCTCTCCAATTTTTTTTCTCTTTTGCTGAAAACTTTCCTAAGCTTTCTTCTCGATAATTTCTTCAATTCTTGTTTCTCAAGTAAATGAAATCTTTACTTCTTGATGCTTGTTCATGGTTAAATATTGAAAAAATTGTTAACAAGAGGATAAGCATGAGGCAATATGTCACCATATCTATGTTTTGATTCCATTCATGAAATTCATGTTACTTTGGGTATAATATCATGTTTATTCGATTTGAATTAATGGAACAATATTTTTCAAGTAACATGATGGCCGAAAATAACTCTGAATTTTGCTGGAAATTACTTCACAATTTTCGGCCAACCTATATTAAAGTGGGCAGCAATTTTTCTGAAATTTTCAGCCACATGTGTTATTAGTTATAGATGTTTCTCTTGAATTATTTTGTGAATAAAGCATACTGGAATTTTTGGATTAATGCTGAATTTTTTGACACCCAAATTTTCGACCGGCTCAAATACACATG
The DNA here is from genome assembly GCA_025175665.1 of Cinchona pubescens. Lineage (NCBI taxonomy): Eukaryota > Viridiplantae > Streptophyta > Magnoliopsida > Gentianales > Rubiaceae > Cinchona > Cinchona pubescens. The sequence continues at coordinate 569,739 of JANKKI010000414.1, forward strand.
GTCAACAATTATTTAAAATTTTTCAACCTTAATATTGAGTTTTTAAATGCTTTTTATTGTGAAAAATGCTTGCTGGAATTTTTTATAATGTGCTGAAAATAGAGATTTGGAGCATAAAGATGCTTAAAGGATGCTAAATTTATGAACTTTGGTGATGAATATGTGAACTACATCATATTATAGAAGTTCCTGATTTATTTCAAAACATGCCTGCATAATTCTTTTGTTGGTTTACTCTGTAACTTCTTGCATAAGTCATTCATCATTCAAAGAGCATGAATTAGGCATGAGGGAAGTAAAGTTTTGATGAATATAAACCAAGCATAGTGTTGGCCATAGCATAGATTTTTTTCTCTGTGCCTTAATTTTCTTTTCTTACATATTTTGTAGCCTGTACAATGGCATGCCTAAGACACATGGCAAAAAAGAACACTAAACATCGCTATAGCTATATGAACCATTACCATAACATGCGTCTAGGTCGAAGCTCCAAAATTGATCCAATAACTTTGATGCGGAGTCAGACTCCAAGGCTACTAAATAAAACACCATGATGAATTATGGTTTAGATGATGAGATCTACCTCAAGGACGATAGTGAGCAGAAGGATAGTCAAAACAAGTCTTTTTATGATTATCCAACAGAAGATGATGAGGAAGCCGACGACGGTTCGGACGATAATGAAGCTCCATTTAAGATGGGCAATTCTAAGCAGAGTGATGGCAACTCAGTGCCAAAGGACCTAATGCTAGTTGACCTAAATCAACCTATGGAGAAGAAGGATACCATAGACGAGAACAAGGGAAAGGCACCCATGTGCCTACCACACCTACAACTTGGCCAACCTTAACAAGCTAAGGAAGAAACTCCTTTTGACGAGTAAGGATATGGATCCCTACTTAACTGGAGAGGATATGGGACGAAAAGTTTGAATAAGAGCTAAAAGCTGACCCTGCATTGTTCGTCAAGGCATTATTTGACTTAAGGAATGCATATGACCTCCTTGATATTCGAGTGCAGGATCTCAAATATATGACCATGAAAAAAGACAAAGCTCTAGCTTCTACAAGCCAATTGCCACAGCATTATACCACTGAAAGTTTGCGAGATATTATAAAGAACATGGAAGTACGAGTTCAGTTCCTTGAAGCAAGACTTGCAGCCCACGAAACCAGAAACGGGACACCATACAATATATCGACCATGCACACTCCAGCTTCTACTCTCCTATTGGCCATGGGTTCCAAAGACCGCTACATTCCTACAGCCCTCGAGGCAACTCATCCAAGCACATTCCAAAGGGTACACTCTACCCAACCTATCTTTTTCGGTCCCCTTAGAGTTTAAGTTTTCACACCTTCGAACATTGAGGACAATGTTCAATTTATGTTTGGGGGTGTGGCTAAAAAAAAGAATTATATTTTTTTTTTCGAGTCAATTATTTTTACGGTCAAATTTTCATTTTTTTGAAGAACAAAATTTAAAAATTGTCTTTGTGAGTCATTTAGTGAAAATTCCTTGATTACTTTTGTTAAGTCGGTCAAGTGAGCTTAATTAATCAAAATAGGACTAAGTCAATGATAAATTGCCATGACCATGTGCTTAATTGTTTATGCACTATATGGTATGTTTAAATTGATTCGATGATGCCATGTTTAGCATTTTTACAATTTTTACCATGCACTTGATTATGATGAATCTAGGTCATGAAATTCCATGCTATTGTTTGTAAGTGTTAAATTTTGCATTATTACGAGATGATCATAGGCTATCTTTCATTACGTTTGAGCCTTTCATGCCTACCCGATGTACATTATTCCTTTTTGATCCTACTATTTGAGCCTTAAGCCTATTTCTTTGATACTACATTACAAGCCATGTATTCCTTTCAAGAATATCATTTATATCCTTTCTTCTTGTAGGCCCATTATCATGTAAGTATGCATATTTTAAGGGTATTGGGACATCAAAAATGAGGTTTGTGATGTGAATTATGTTATTTATTCAAAAAAAGAGAAAAGTAAGAGAAAAAGAGACTACAACAGTAAAACTGGGTAGTCTAGAAAAATAGATGTGATTTTTTTGGCTAGAGAAGCAAAGAAAATTTTTGAAGAATTATATGGCCAATTGTTTGACAACCCCATTGTTTATTTGAGGTTATAGTTCATTCAAAATTTGGGAATTGCTTTCTTTTGTGGCATGTGCATTGTATATAAAAGAGGTTTTATTGCTTTGGGTTTTATTGAGGAAGTATGGTTGAAGAGGAAGTATGAAGAACATTGTGTGAGATGGGTTTTGATGCTTACATGTACATGGTAATTGAACTTACTTTTTATATCCACATATTACCTACCCTACCCTAAGCCAACGTTACAAGCCAAAAAAGTCCTTTGTGATCTTAATAGTGCATGTTGCATGAGTAGATGCCTGTAAGTAGTATGAGCTAAATTCTTGGTTGAGATTTTGAGTTAAGTGTCCATGGTCATTTTTCTTAATTGAAGCTTAACATGGTTAGTTTTGATCTAGACATACTTGTTAGTGCTAGCTAGGTGATTTTGATGCACTATCCTCCAATTTGATTAAAGCTCACTTAATTTTAAGTCTTTTCTTTTTATTTTTCCTTTCTTTGTTTGCTTGAGGACAAGCAAAATCTCAAATTTGGGGGTATTTGATAATAGGTATTTATACCTATACTTTTATATGAGATTTTGTTAGTTTTCAAAGCCTTTTTTTATGAAAATTTATTGTTTTTATGGTTATTTTGAGTAAATCAAGGATTTTAGGTGTCTTTGTCTAAAATTGACTCTTTTTGGGGTTGAATTAGATTAATTATCAATAAGTAGGCCTAACCTTTGGAATTATAAGGATTATTAGGGGCTAAGGATACTTCTGGGCTGCAGTAATTTGATTTATTAATGATTTATTCAAAGTTCATATAGAAGGTAATTAAGTGAAACCCGAAGCTAAAGAATTCCCGTTACTAATTTGCCAAGGTTTAGTAAAACGGGCATATATCAACCGTCCGATGTCCAAATGAGGTGATTCAAAATCATATGGACAGCTAAGAGATGGGGCTAAATTTTTCTATTTTCAGTTTTGGCAGAATCGCACGAAATTAGGGTCAAAATCACGGAGTAAGTCACTATAGCTGTTCTAGCAAATTGCTGATTAGAGAAAAAGAAGAAACTTGATATCTTTTGGAGACTCCAATCAGGGCTAAATCTTTTTACCCTAATTGAGCACTATATAATCATCATTTTCTATAGAGAATTGAGAGAGGCCAGCCTTGAAGAGAAGGCCGAACTGCTGCCTTTTCCTCAACTCTCATTTTTTCATTTTTTCAACTTTCTTAGGCTTAGTGTTGATTCTAGTCTAGTTTTTAGTATTTTCTTTTCAATAATTGAGAAGCCAATACATCAATCTACCATTAGAGAAGGCAGACTAGAAGAGGCTGACACTCCCTTTCCTATTTTCTTCTGGTGGCCGAAACCTTAGAGTCATATTGGGGGAGTTTTCTCTCTTTCTTTTGATTGATAGTTATTGTATTTGGTTTCATTGGATTGAATTATGGATTATATGAATTTGTTGGATTTTTATTTGATCATTATGAGTAGCTAAAACCCTGGATTGGCTAGGGTGATTATTTAATCAATGATGGGTGCATGATCTTACGTACGTGGATTGATTATTGATGTTTATTTAGTCTCTTATGTTTGATGTACTTAATGCTTTCATGAACTTGGCCAATTCATGAATTGAACAATCACAAAGGGTTAGAATCGAGGGATTTAGTTTTATGTTAGGATCATTAAGCATAATTTAATTAGCCTTGCTTTAAACAAACAAATTAAAGGCGGAACTCTTAACCGAGGAGGTTGATTTCGTGATCCATAGAGTGAGTATAATGACTGCCTAGCTAATGAGAGTAGGTAGATGGTTGTTGAGAGGAGCACTTGAGGGAGGTCTCATAACTAAATTAGAAAACTCTTATCAGTGATAAGAAAATCAATCAATTCAATCCTTATCAATTGAATAAAGCAATCTAGTTGATTAAATAGGATTCCTTGCCAATGTATTCTTAATCATTCCTTTAGTTTAGTTAATTTGACTTGACTTTGACAAATAGTTTGGTTATTTTAATTTTGGATTTTCATTTTTTTTAATGTTTAGGCTTTGGTTTCATTGAATCACAATTTGAATTACTTGGATAAAGTTTGATTTTAGTAATTTATTAGATAGTCGAGATTCTAAAAGTAAAATTACTAGTCTCTGTGGGTTCGACAACCTGAACTTTACACTATATTACTTGATCACGACCCGTGCACTAGTGGATACAAATTACATACACGTAGAGAAACGATCAGGTACTCATCCTTCGATGAATCCAAATTAAGATTCCAAAAACTCTTTCACATCCTGGCTTTCCTATTCCTTTTCATCACCGAAACCATATTCATTTGACAACCACTCAGCATATATTGCCACTTTGATAAAGTCAGCCGTTAGTAACCTCTCAATTTCTTCCTTAACTTTGCGGTCATATTGTCCGAAAACCATCTTGGGGATTGCTTTTACGACTTGAAACCAGCTTTTAAAGGAATCTTATGCTCTACTAGCTTTTTGTCTAAGCTAGGCATCTTAGTATAATCTATGCAAAACAACTAATAAACTCTTTCAACAATCAAATTAGATCTTTTTTTTTTTTTTTTTGTTATCTAGCCGACTACTTATATACGTCAACCTACCTTTACTGCCATTTCCCAAGTCCATCTCTACAAAAGCATCCTTAGCCTGAGCCCATACAGTTTCTACCTAGGCTGCTTGAACAGCCAATTTATCAATTATGGTGGGATTCGAGTCCTCCTCATCAGACTCATACATTACATCGGCCCAGTTCAATGATGGATCTTCTCTTTTCTCTGCCAGAGCCGTTTCTTTCTTTAGTTCTTTCAAATTACTCTCATCTATGGCACTCCTTCGGCGCTAACCCTTGGTCTTTTTCCTTCGTGATAGTATTCATTGGATGGACTTTTAATCACTTTCTCTAGACTTCGGCCTATATTGGCTGACCGAAACAGCTCTTTGTTCACAACTTTCCAACCTTTTGATGCAATTGGTGCCATCATGCTAGCAATCTCTGATTTCCTACTTGCTTTATTTTTAATGATCTGGTGGAGGCTGATGTTACCATAGTAATATACAGCCTCTGTTGCATGCACTTCGGCCTCAATAGGTTTTGGATTAACTTTCACCATTTCTACTTCATTCCTATTTCAGAACAAGAGCATTTGATGTAAAGAAGATGGTATACATCTAGCAGCATGAATCCAATCCCTTCTTGACAAAACATTGTAAGACAATGATGAAGTTTCAACTACAAAGAAAGCAGCTGATGTTACCTGTGATCAGATAGTTACATCGATTGGTAAGATTCCCTAGGTATCAGTAGCCTTCTAGTAAAGCTGCTCACCACAACCTATGTCAATTGGTATTAAGTTCTCAGTCGACTTTCTTAATCTCTTCATCATGCTCGACTGCAAAATGTTCACTGCCGCCCCATTATCCACCATCATTTTAGGAACACATTTATGTGTCCCTGCACAAATAACGGCTTTAAGTGGCAAGCCATATCAGTGTTTGGCTTGGTTAACACTACTTTATCAGCAACATTTTGTCCCTTTATAATCTGAACACTTCCTTTGATATTTGTAACATCTAACGATCCAGGGACCCTTTCTAGCTCTTTTTCTTCGATCAGCCATAGCTCGGCCATATCTGACTAATTTGTTTCTTGTTCAATTTTACATTATGGTTGCTCTTCCTTAGGCATGAAACTCCTAGGAAATGCCACTACCATGCCTAACAACATCAGTTCTAAATCATATATCTTTACCAAGTTTAACCTTACTACTAGTTTCTGTGTCACCTCCACTTTTAGTTTTCTCAGCCGACTTTTCATCACTTGCTTCAGCCGTTTGTTCTTTCCTGGCCTCTCTGGTAAACCCACTTCCTTCTTGACTCTTTCACCTTTCTTTCTATCGACTTCTCATATTGTTTCTACCTTTTCCACCTACGTTTTTGTGTTCCGGACATTGTTTGTGGGTCAACCTCCCTCAAAAGTTTAAGATGTTGAACTTGTAACCATCTGTCCCTCATTGGATTGGTAGGCTTAACCATTCTTGACCTATGCCCTTCATACCATTCAAGATTTATCTCTTTGGGCTGCCGTCAAAATGTTGAATAATGTGCCTTTTCAGAATTGACCCTTCTATATTCAATATAACTAGGTCCCCCAAACTTCTCATATACATGGCTTTCCCATGCACTTAATTGATTTCAGCCACGACCATAACTCCTTCGAAGAGACCTCCCTCTATAACCCCGGTCACAATCGTCATGCCCTTGACTACGATCACCGAGCCTTGTACGTATGTTCGATCTATCATTTGCCTTTTTCTTTAGTAGTGTTAATGATTCAGCAAAATCAAAACTTCGCCGAACGTGTTTTGTGCCCTCTCATGGTTTTCCTCCCTTGGTTTCTTTCTTCTAATCCATGCTTGTGGTTTCTCTTCTATGACCAAGGTAACTAACTTGGACTCTCTAGTTAACTCATTACTTGGGATAACCACATCACTAACGCAAATTTTCCAACTGAAAGTGGTAATGGTCACATTGGTATTCATCCGACCATCGTCGTTTGAATAAGTGGGCACAAACATGCCCTATTCTGGCTTCTAGGACATGTCCACCTTGTCGTTTGAAGACAACTCCACATTAACCATGTTAATTCCCACCATGTGCTAGAAAGGGTTTTTCTCCATTTCAGTTGTCCATTTTTTCTCCTTCCTAAATTAGAATAATCCCTTTCCAAGTGTGCTTTGTACAAAGTTTCTAAATACCACACAATTGTTGGTTGAGTGAGACAAGCTGCAAGGTATTTACAAAACTCCTTCTCCCGTAATTCCTGTGCCGTCGGGTGTTTATAATTTTTCGGAAACCTTACCAGGTGGCCATTACCTTTCAAATACTTAAAGATAGCATCCAATTGAGTAATGCCAACACTGTACCTTTGATCTCCCTCGACAGGCCGCTTTTTTAAGGCTGCCTTGTCTATAATATTACAAGTTGTTGGGATTTCAGTTGTATAAAAAACTTTATAGGTAAATAGGTTCTTCCCTACAATCTTGGCTGTATCTACCTCTTCAATCTCTATTGGCTCACATTGCCCCTATGCACAAAGGAGATTTCGTGATCCAATTCTTTTTACAACAAGTTCTTTCTTTGCGTAGCCTTTACCTTAACTTCTCACTGCTAGATGTTCTCGAAATTACTAACTTTTCTGACCAACTCAAACAAATCTCTAATTGTCTTGCCTTCAAAATGTTTTACCAACTCAAAGTTGTGTATGTCTACCAAGGCAGTGGCAACAAACTCTTCCTCGGGGATACGTGTATTACACCTCATTCTGGCAATTTTGAACCATTCCATATATTAGCTGGCTGTTTCGCTGGCTCTCTGCATAATTTTGTGCTAAATCATTAAATTTCACCTCCGACTAGCAATGGTAATACTGCTGATAGAAAGCATCTTCCATCCTATCCTATTCTTCAATTGAATTCGAAGGTAACCTTGTGTTCCATGCAAAAGAAGTCCTTGTTAACGAATAAGAGAATAATCTCATTTTAAGAAAATCATGGTGACTTACCTCCCCACACTAGATAGTGAATCTGCCGATGTGCTTGACAGTCGACTGATGGTCATCTCCCGAGAACTTCGTGAAATTTGAAATGTGAAAACCTCTAGGAAACTCATAGGTTCCGTAAATCCACTCAAGGTATGCCTTTCAGTATCCCATGCGCTCCCTAGGATTATTGCCTCACTGATAACTCTATACACCACGTTTCAAACACTTCGATCCAGAATGCCTTTATCTACTAGTTCCCAAGGCTCTCTCACATGGATTCCTTGGTTCCCTTCAATTCTCCTGGCATCCTGGATATTCCTCTATAGCCCGATGATCGATCTCACATTTTCTGTCTCATCATGTTCGCTGTAGCTACCAATTTTATCAGCATTTTCTTCATTCACTTCCCATAGTGATCTCTCTCCATTCCTCATTGATGGCGGAACATACATTAGCTGGGTTGGCTAATCTCGTTTAGGATATTATTTAATTTATGCATTCTCACTATATCGGCAAATCTCATATGCTGCTGATCCTTGACAAGTAGGAAAGCAGCAAATCCTAATTGCTTATCCTAGAGCTAGGTTTTGGGTGTCCCCAACTCTGGCTACCCTTGAGGCCCAATGGTGCTATATGGTCAATTCTCTATCCCACCATTTGGTACACACTGACCCCCACATTTTCTGGCATTTGGTCAGAACTTGAACCTTCTACCATTATAGCCTTACCCTTTGCTATGCTGTTGTGGCCTTTGTTACTTGACTCGTCATAATATGAGCCTGCAACCAAGCCATTCGGCTACTATTCAACCATTTTAGTTATCAAGATCAAAGTCCCTGCCTTAGGGATTTCTCCTTTCTGATCGAAGAATTCTACTGTAGCCATTGGAAGCAGTGTAGATAACGCCTTTACCATCGATTTCGAAGCTGTATTCAACCTCTTCATGCCAATGTTTAAGTGATCGCATGACTATCGTATTTGCGACCCATCTCATCCACAGTTTGGCCGAGAACATGGACGGCCTTTGTATTCTCATTCAACTTGGAATTCATCTCAATAAATTCCTTTGCATGCATAATGTTTTTCTCATGTTCATTTCCTCCAAATTGATCCACCATTAATTAGAACTCTCCTCCCTTCTTGAATTCTCCTTAACCATGTCTTCTCTCTTTCCTGGTCATGTTACACACTTTCTCTATTAAGGATTTTGGCAAAGATTCTTCGACAGACTTCACCCGATTGCCCGAAGAGGATTGCTCCTCGATTTTATCCCCTTTCGTAACACCTTCTTCAAAGTTAAGGATCCTTCCTTTCACTGAGTCCTTATTCTTTGCCATTCTCGAATACCTAAATTCCAACAGTGTCCCACTGGAAGGCATGCCAAACTTTGTTCGTGCAAATTTTGGCTATGAGAACCAAAAATGACAAACAAACTAATTTTCTATTCTTTGAAAGTTGCTGAGCTTGTCGTTCACTATAAGATGTCTGTTGAAACTAATTTGTTGCGCCTTTTATAATCTAACCACCTCAATAGAAATTATGGACTAAATATTATCGATTGAAAAGTTGAACAGACTAGGAACTAGATGTGAAAAGAAACCTCCATTGATACAACTACAGCCATGATCAGCAAGGATTCCACGGCCAAAGACTGGACTAAACTAATCGTACCTAGCGAAGATGAAGACATGAAACCATAAACTAAATTCCTAACTAGAGAGTGTTTTTTTGGAGAACTTTCGTGTTTTTCTTAGTGTTGTGTGTTCTCATTTTTCACCTTTTCCTTATTTCAACGCTACTAGCGGTTTTCTGCTTTTTGAATTTCCTCAACTGTTCCCTTCAATTCCTTTTTTCAATCCAATGTACTGCTCATATTCAAGTTTACTAGTTTCCCCATCTTCCGTAGTTACCCCAGCAGTTTGTTCGTTCCCAACGAACTGGCTTGACCATGTGGTCTCGCATAACTGTCATCTTTCGGCTTTATCCTAATTCAGCCCTGCTTCTATGCTTCGGCTGAAATTCATTATCGGCTAATGGTTACAGATTTGTACCAACAGGTTCATAATGTTCATGCATGAACAACTAATTAAATATTACCTTAGTTGTATGCTTGCATTCAACAGAGAGGGTTAAATACTATTTACTATCATTTGTTCATCACATGTTATTGATAATTTTTTATAGTTGTTGATCTGTCTACTTTGCTTGGTGACCTAGTAGCGAATCTGAGCTAGGAAGGGATTCTGGTATGAGGTTAAAGTGTGTTAGTTTAGTTAGTGTAAGGTTCTGACCTTTTGTTTGACTTGCGTGATAGTGTAGATAATTTGTAATGTATTACTTTGGTTTGTTCCATTTATCTTGCTTTGTTTACCGTATGATCATAGGTGCTGATAAAAGTGAATATTTAAAGTATCTTGTGACCTGTTTTATTATAATATAGACAATTGAAATTCTTTAAATTTAGGGAATATCGTATAAATAGTCTCTTGAATATTCGAAAAGTATTTTTTGAGTCACTCGAATATAAAATAATGAGTTTTAATCTCTAAAAAAATCTAAATTATGTTTTTTGTCTCTTAACACAATTTTGATAGTATTTTGGCCAGAAACGAATACCAGAATTGTGATAAGGGACCAAAAGCATACGTTTAGATTTTTTAAGGGACTAAAACTCATCATTTTATATTCGAGAGATTAAAAAAATATTTTTTAATATTCAAGGGGTTATTTATATGATTTTTCTTATTATTAATTATGAATACTTGACATACATCTATATCCGTTGGTTTGACAACAAAGTGCAGCTTATCTGGTACGATACTTCCTCTATGACCTATTAGCTATAGATTTGAGTCACTAGCCGGGTATAAAAGAGAGGTTTTTTTTTTTTTTTTTTTAAATAAATATTACCCATTGGTTTAAAAAGGTCACTACACGCATGACACTTTTTGTCATTTTTTGGATTTCAATATCATTTTATGGAGTAAAGTTTATGAGAATCACACATACTATAGTTATTAAACCCAACCCGAAAAGAAATTCGGTGAGAGAGATGAGTGAATGGATTACTGATTCAATCGGGGAGTTACTAATATATATTATTTTATTAATAATATATAATAATTTTAAATTGTTAGATATAAAATATCTATTGAAAACATTTATAAAACATATTTATTAAATTTTAATCTCTTCTTGAATTTAGAATAATTAATTATTTAAAAACAAAATAGAACAGATTAAATTGTTATATTTAATCTTGTGTAATATAACGTATAACAAACATATAAAAATTAATAGTGAAGCATGAAGTTTGAAAAAGAAAAAAGAAATAAAAGTAAGGTAACAACAAATAAGTAGCAAATGGTGTAATGTTGAAATTCCATCCTTATTCACTTGTAGGTTTAGAGTATCGAATCTTGACAAAAAAAAAATTTTTAAGAGTTCCCGATTCTTCCGATTCAATCGGCAGGTTCTATAGGTTCAGCTGGGTGCACTCCTTATCCGGTCAGAATAAGAACCTAACTTGGTCTAGTGACCGATTCACCGGGTTAACCGGTTGAACCGTCAAGTCGGACCAGGTTTCATAACTATGATACAAACAAAATTAATAATTTTTTTTTTTGTAAAATAAAAAATTAATATTAAGAGGCACAAAGATTGAATAATTGGCTAAAATTAATTTAATAACTACATTTTTAATCTTTCTCAAGTACTGACACATTGCTTTAATGTTCTAGATATTTCTCTCGTTACATTTTATTTGTCATTGTAGATAACTTATCTTGTGCCAAATTATCTGTCAGTTTAGATATTTTTCTAACTTTTACATTTAGTGCCATAATAATAGATAGAGCATTATTATTGATATATAATTAGAGATATTAATACAAAAGGATAATACTTGAGTCACTTTAAAATATCTTTTTTATAAAATTAATGAAATTTAATAACCTTTTTAATTCTTATGCTCCAAGTCAAAACGACAATTAAAATAAACCGAAAGAAACAGAGGGGGTAAGTTTTTAATTTAATTATAGCTAGAGTCATAACTAGCCAAATTATATATACATTGCATTTTTCATGGAAAAAAAAAAAAAAAGAACGAAACAAAATAGTACAATAGTCCCTCGAATATTTTAAAAATATTTTTTTAGCCCCTCAAATCTAAAATGATGAATTTTAATTTTTCAAAAAATCTAAACATATGCTTTTGGTCCCTTGTCACAATTCTAGTAGTATTTTCTGAACAAAATACTATCGGAATTATGATAAGAGACCAAAAATACGTTCACATCTTTTGAGAAACTATAACTCATCATTTTATATTCGAATGACTAAAAAAATACTTTTTGAATATTTGAGAGACTATTTATATGATTTTCCTTCAAATTATCTATGATTAATAATTACTCTTCTATAAATATTGTACCTTACACGCTCAGGATTATCATGAAGCGTGGCACTTCACCATCACAGTTTTGGGCTTGATAATCTTTCCCCAAAATTTTCAATTAGACGAATTTGTGAAACTCTTCTCTAACAAATTATATATCTATTTCAAATTGTGAAAGACATTATGTGATGAATATTAATAAATTAATTTTGTCAAAAAAGCCAATCAAAAGTTGACATGAAAACTATGTTCTTCAGCAGATACAATTATGATGTATCCCTGCTTCCTAGAATTAAAATACTATAAAATTTGTTTCCACCAAGGATCATATTTATGAAATAATCCAGATGTATCAGTTCCTAAGGGTAAAAGGAAAACCCAGTCCATTTAGCTGTACAACCAGCGAGTTCAATTCCAAGAATAAAACAACGAGTCATTCCATCTCTAGAAAGATAATAGTCCAAATTACCTTTCATCTAAGCACTTAAGTTTCCGCACAATCCTGAGTCCTGAAAAAGATATTTAGAGAAACCATAAGAGTTTGAAAAATGGGGAAAAAAATACTACCTAAAAACAAAAGCAAACAATTGTTGGTCAAGATTGGATAAACAATCTATAAACAATTATGACTGTCAAGAGTTGCATAAACTTTCACTTTTAAACTAGTGTGGCCTGAACCAAGCTTTCCCAAGTTGCTGGTACATCTATGGCCAGAAATATACACAATATATTGCTTAAGCGAGACCGTCTGCAGAATAAAAAAATACTCTTATAGTGCCAGTGAGGAAACATTATACCTCAAACAAGTTAACTCTTGCAAGGTTAATGACAATATATTTGTAATATATTTATCTTATTTTCTTATATATATCCATCCAAAAATTTCAAAATATGCTTGAGACACTCGCAGCTGGCTTTTATGCCCAACTTCTCACGATTCAGAACAAGTGAGTCCAAAAACCAGTGATGTTTACTCCAATCTAGTTAAGAGAAGGTCCATGGGATTAGAAGATTGTCAAGGACCAGTCATGTTTTTTGTATACATCAGAATGTTTTGTCCTTCATGTCAAAAACTAGTAATGTTATCTCATGGCACAGACACTAGAGAGATGGGTACTAGGTTTGCCTTTTCGTTAATCATAATCCTTTGTTAAATTTGAAAGTTTTTGTTTTGAGTGTAGGGGATAGGAAGAAGCAAGGAAATGGGAAAGGCTACGGTGAGAATTGAACAGCTCTAAGATGAGAGAACAAGGCCCTTGACCACTGAGCTATATCTTACAATTATTTTCTAAGCAAAATTAATAAATGATTGAATAATCTTCCTTGATATTGGACTGAATACCAAATCTTTTAACCTGATGCATATGTTAGAAGAAACCAAACTCAACTAGGGAATCTGGCAGTAAAATTTTATAAGTCGAGCTCAAAACAAATTATGGGTAAATTACTGTAAACCCCATATGGTTTAATTTTTTGACCCATCACCCCATATATTTTGGAAATATACCTTACATCCCCAAGTGGTTTAGACTAAAAGGCTTGAAATGGATGGAAATCATCTGAACTAACAGTTTTCAGTAAAATTACTTGTATACCCTAGCCCATAATGTCCCATTTTCATAAACCCATTGAAAAAACCCAAGCTACTTGTGAGGGAGAAGGGATGGGACTGCAAGGGGTGATGGCGTAAGGAATAAGACGCTGTAAGAGTGAGGAGAAGGATGATGGGACTGCGTGGAGTAAAAGGGAAGGCCTGGGTATTGCAGGGTTAATGAGAGAAGGGGGAGGGCTGCTAAGTTGATAGGAGGAGGGAGGGGAGCGAGGTTGATGGGAGGACCTGTCTTTTTGCTGGGTTGTTGGAGGGGAAGGGATGCAAGGGTGAATAGGAGGGGACTGGGGTTGTGGCAAAGAGGAGAGAGGGGAAGGGGATAGGAGAAGGAAAGGGAATGGGCAGTGCAAGGTGGAGGAGAACAGAAGGATTGGTGACGGTGCTTGGTGGCGGCGACAGTGGTGGATGACGGAAAAGGGTTGTGGGGAGAGAAATAGAGTGGGAGGGGAAAAGGCTGCAAGAGAGAAAGGGAGAAGGGGATGGGCTTCGTAGGAAAGGAAAGAAATCTTGGGAAAGGCTGCGAAGGGAAGAAAAAGGGAGAGGCATTTGTGGTGGTGGAGGTGAAAGATGTAGGGAGACAGACAAGGAAGGGCGAATAGTTACATGAGAAGAGAAGGGGAGGGGGCAGGGGTTGTGAGGAGAAGAGAGGAAGTGGTGTGGTGGAGAGTGGTGGTGGCCGGTTAAAGATGGTGGATGTGGTGGAAGTTTTTATTTATTTTATTTTTGTTTAAAGATAGATCATAGTTACCAGAAATGCGGTACGGATATGGGGACGATTTTCACCACTTTTTAAAGTATCGGATACGTAGGGTTAGGTTTAGTCAATACGTCACGATACACCATTTCGTAAAAAATGTTGCTACATTATAGGGATAAGAAGGTAGTTGATAGTATATCGTATTAAATTTCTAATAAATGTTGAACTTTTAGTGACTAGAGAAAAGTCTCTTATAAGAAAATGTTACCTTCCAAGAACTATTATCCTCAATCCAATACTAAATAGTTCTAATTAGGTAAATTTAGAGAATATTTTCTCATTTTCTCAATAAATAAGAATTCGCTACCTTTGACGTTCCGAAATGTGAATCGCCACATTTCGGGACGTAAATGAATCGTGTTTCGATACGCATGAATCGGTACGTAATTTGTACGGGTAGGGAGAGTTTCCGGTAAGAGTTTCCAATAACTATGAGATAGATAGGCAGTAAGGGTTTTTTGCTCATTGAAGGTAAGATTTGTAGACGGAAACGATAATTTTTGTTGTGTCAAACTCCATCAATTTGGATGATTTCCATCTATTTCACATTTTAGTAGCACAAGGTATATTTCCAAGACATATACGGGTCATAGATCAGAAGGGTACACCACATAAGAATTTACGGTAATTTACTGAAAAATTGTAGATTTGCATGTGTAGCAGAGAAGCATTAACAATCTAAAATAGGTGGAAATACTCGTTGACCTAAAATTTTCTTATAGCATCACATGATCATATTGCATGAGTTCTATCAAGCACAGTTAATCCTATCTGATGACAGGTTAAAAGATTATCGAGTTGCTTTAAAGTATCATCATTTTTGACATGCTTAACCTAAAAGTTTTTCTATAGCCACAATCCCATTAAATTGAATTCAGGAACAGGTAATCCGTTCAGATGACAGGTTTAAAAGATTAACAAATTGCTTTCAAACTATCATCATTTTTGAAAGACACCACCATAACTGAAAATGGTTGAGGGAAGTCATTCCCAAAAAGAAACGAGGATATGAAGAAAAAGATGATAATGAAGGAGGTGCAGGTTTCAGACGCCAACTTCTGATCTTATATTAGCTTCAAATACCCATCATATGCAACATCCAGACAAGCAAGCAAAAGATAATTTGATGTTACCAACCATTAAAGGCAGACAAACCATCTAATAGAGAATAAGATGAGATCTTACCAGCAATTAAGGCTGATAGAAGGATACATCAGGAAGTTGAAGACCCACATTAGCAGCAGATTTCCCAAGAATTTTCTTCATCTCATCTGATCTATCCACTGCAATATTGTAGGAAAATAGCAAGTCCTGTGCAATTATTTTAAAAAAAATCAGCTACAAAATCTTATTACAGAATTAATAACAAATTCTTATCCAATCATGATCTACCAACGGCTCGAGGTGGGCAGCTGCCCACAGCTGAAAAGACAAATGATCTGTAGGCAGTGAAATCCAAAATGAAGTGGATATCGCAAATAAATATCTGCTTGACAGCTTAAGAATTTCTAGTCAAATTAAATGACAGAATCACCATTCCAAGAATCAAATGTTCTTCATAAATCCATCTTTTACTTTATCAAGATTATGAAAAACTGCAGCAACATTTCAATTTTAGATCTTGGCTTTTTCATCTGCAACAAGACTTGCTTTTTCCATTTTTCTAAGGATTCTGATAATTGTCCATAAAGCCTCAAGTTACTTTTACAAATATCTGCTGTCGAACAATTGTTGAGTATGCTAGACCAGAACATACTTACGCCTTTTTCAACATTACTCAAGGACAAGGTGTCAATAAAAGCATTCAAAATTTCCAACACAATTATACCATATAGCAAATATGAACAATAATCATTAAATCCACTTCAAGTTCTGATATCCACAGTGATGCAAGTCAACGTGAATAGCAATACAAAATTCCGCAAATATAAGCTCACCATTTTTGAGATTGCACAACTAATAGATGTTCCGCGTAGCAAAAGTACATAAAGAATATCCACAAACAAGCATTGGCCCCGTATGGATTGCATTATTTGGAGTATTATTTTGGCCCATTATTCGAGGCATTATTTGAGTTATTTGGCAAATAACAAAAAATTTTGAGTAATTTGAATAAGTGTTTGGATTCTGAATAATGCAAATAATTTTTTGCAAAAAAGTATTTGGATAGTTTTTTTGCAGTAATAAAAAAACATGCGTGAAAGTCAAACGAAATTACTAATATCACAAAATACATAATCTCGTTCATTTTTCTTTTTCGGACCATCAAATCAAATACTAAAAACCACAGGCAAAGGTAATTGCCTTCTCGTCGTTTGAAATCCGAATCTCAAAACACAAGATATGCCCATGTATTTATTTAATAGAAGATAAAAAAATACAATTTAAAAATTACTCTAGTATTTTTTGCACCAAAAGACAAAATACGTACACAAAATTCGAATGAAATTACTATTATCAAAATACATAATCCTGTTCACTTTCTTTTTCGTACCATCAAACCATGTATCAAAAACCACACGCAAAGGTAGTTAGCTACGAGTCGTTTGAAATCTGAATCTCGAAAAACAAGATATGTCCATATGCATATGCTAAACATGTATTTATTCAATATAAAATAAAAAATACAATTTAAAATTTATATTTTTCTACCTATAGTTTAGACTCCCCAACATAGGTTCGGTAGTCTAAACTTTATAAATCGCTTTAAACTCCACTTTCCCGCCCATAGTTCGAATTTATCTCTCAACTTAGATTCGAAAATCCAAACCTTATATACCAGTTTAAACTTTACTTTTCCACCCATATTTCAGACACTCGAACCTAGGTTGGGAAGTCTAAACCTACATTCCCATTTTTCTTCACCTGAAAAAAATTTCAAACCAATGAGTAGTAATGAATACTACAAAATAATTAATGCTAATATATGTGAATAGTAAAATACGTGTATAGGTGAATAGTGTGAATAGTTATTTGAATAGTGTAAGTAATGAATAGTGAAAGAAATTTTAAATTGTGAAAACAACGAATAGTGTTTCGGGGAAAAAGTTAAAAAGCTGATAAAAAAATATTTGTGCTGACCAAATAAGTATTTCATCAACTGCAGCAAAAAAGTGAACAGTAAGCAAAAAGTAGCAAAACATGGCTCCAAAAAACCAATCCATACAGAGCCATTATCATCCACATAGATGCATATCCATAACAAATACATTATTAGAACACTACCTTATGGTGGTGGACACTATTTAGGTGAAAGGAAAGTGTAATCATGGGCAAGCTTTATCTTTTGATGCATGAAAGAGAGATCTAAGGAATGTTGTCCACTGCTGCTATTCCTGAACTCTTGTTTAATGAAGTCAGTGAAATGGGCCTTGTGCGCTTCCTTACCTACATGTTTCCTTACTGCTTTAAGAAGGTTTCTGTACACTTTAGCTGCTGCTTGTATCCCCTCTGATGACCCCATTTTTCTTCAACCCACTGAAAGATTGATCCTTTCAATGTGAATCTATTTGTGTTTGCTACATAACAATAGATACCATAAGTTCCAATTCTTGCAACTTAAAAGACCAGCAAAAACGCACCAACTATATGCATTATTTTTTTCTTATTTAAAAACAATGAGCACATACACAAGTAAAATCCAATAACAACAACCAAAGAGAAAGAAAAATAAGATGAAATTTTTTAAAAGAAAACAAAAGAAACTTGTACTAATTTTTTCACATTAAGTACAACAACTCCAAAAAAAGCCAAAAGCATAAACAGGAACATCACATGGAGAAAGTGTTGTCTAGTTCAAATAGTGAATTGAAAATATAATATTGAGTGTTATATGAAATAATTCTTCTTCTATGGTACATAAATTTGGCTTCTAAAAATAATAGAAACACAATGAAAATACAGATTTCTAGTCTGAAATTCAGGGTAATAAGCACTCACCATTTGTCGAAGGAAAAGACACTGATGGAAAAGAAAGACAAGGAGAGTAAAGGAAAGTAGTGTTCTCCCTCTTTACTCTTTTTTTTTTTGGGGGGGGAAGGGCGGCTTGGATAGTACTGAAGGAAAGGACAGATTAAATATGTTTTTTCATAAGGGGAAGGAATGGCAAGGAAAGGTCAAAATGTGTTAAAGTATCTATGTAAAAATTATGGTATTTCATTTTAGGTACTGTGGTAAAAATTCATTAAAATGGTTTCATTTCCTTCTGATTCCGCTTACTTGTGGATAGAAATGAAACGTAATTTTAAAACTTATCTTATCCCTTCCTTTCCCTCCATCTCCTTTCATTTTCCTCCTCAAAAATCAATCCACATACAAAATATTTAATTCCTACCCATCTCCTTTCCTTTCTCTCCAATTCCATCAATCCAAAGGTAAACTAAAAGATACAAATTGGGTGTATAAATTAAGTTTCAAGTTTTCATATTTCGACCACCTTAAGGTGGCCAAATAATCTACAAAATCTTCTCAAATTTGAAAATGTACATAGTCCCCCTTTTTCTATTGACTATTGTTATACGAACCCCCACAATCACACTTGTGATTTCCTGTATATGAAAGAAATTCAGGAAAAGTACAAACCCAAAGAAATACAACTAAAATGTAAACTCCAAAAAAAACCCTAAGTTTAAGAAACCTTGAAGCAGTGTACTCCAACTTGCCTAATTACAGAAATGGGGAACAAAGGTTACGAAGAAAAACTACAAGCACGACAATTACAAGTAGGATCTATTTTCACAGCAAGGCCATATTCAAAACCTATAATTACACGTTCTAAACAAATTTAAGTTTTTAACATTTTTTTCTCAACCCTTAAAATTTTTTTTTTTTTTTTTGAATAAATGTAAATGGGAAACAAATAGCTCAAAACTCACAAGTCATAATTAATTATAACACAAGTTATATTAAACATCTTAATTAACTATCGTTTCATTTTATTTATTTATTTATTTATTTTGTTTTTTTTTTTTCCTTTCACGAAATGGGATTTCAATAATCCTACAAATTAGCTCAACATAATAAAAATTATAGTAAAACGAAAACAACAGCCAAAACCTACAAAATATAACCTCGTTTAGAATTCCAGTAACTGGAAGAGAAAAATAGAAACCTCAACCGGAATGCAGGTTATTAATTAAGAGGAATTTTTTATTTTTTTTATTTTTTGATATTTTTCATATAAGTTCGGAGGACTAAAGAAATTGAATGACTGAGAGCGTGGAGAGATGAAGGCGTACCAAACGACGTAGATTCTAAGCTCAGATGATGATGATGATGATGATGTTCAGATGACGTTGAAAATAGATATTCTTTGTTCGTCTGGCTTCAGTGGAAGCTGGTTTCTGAATTTTTATTTATCCGATAAATGAAAACCGGAGGAAAAATGTAAGAAAGTAAAATTTCAGGAAAATTACAATTATACACCTATGGTTAGCATATACAACTTGGATACCTTACATGACCCCCAAAGCAGGCCTGTCGGCATACCCGAAGTGTCTTGTCATACGGTGACCAATTTTTTTTATGGGTTAATACGGTATAATATCATTGATAGATTAAAAGTTTTAAATAAATTTAATTTTATATTAATGCTTAATTAAAATAATACGATACATTTACAATAAACTTGCAAAATGGATAAAACCATCACAAACATGCTAAATTCTGTAATCTATTTTAAATCAGTTAACCGAAAAATTTTATGAAATTATATGAGAAGTCTTCGTATTTAAATTTAAGGTATGTATAAAGTTGTTATCTATTACAAAAATGCTTCGTTCATTATTTTATTTGTATCAGCGGATCAAATGAATTAAACAAGTCATATCACAAGTTTCAAATTATCTGATAACTTAAAAAATGTTAATGTGTCAGTCTTGGGTTGATACTATATGACTAGTTAAGTTTCGAATAATTAATGAGTTGATATAATAATGATTCGATTAATTTAATATTGTGTTATATACGTTAATTTTTTGTCATGACATTAGAAAAAAGACTATTTAATCCTATATCTTTGGAGCGTGTCCTAATTTGGTCCCTTATGTATTAAAACATGACAATTTAGTGCATCATCTTTCAAAATGTTAGCCAATAAATGACTTTTGATAAATAAAAAAAAAAAAGTTACATAAATTAATGGTGAAAACCATGTAAATATCACGTAAACATTAAACGCAAATAATTTGAGGTTAGAAAACCTTATTCCTCATTAGCTCCAATATTTTATTTTCTTTTGTCTCATTCCCTAACCTTAATTTTGTCCCATCTTCTTTAAGCACAATCTTTAACGACCGAAATTACGAATGAAGAAAATTTCGGCTCCATTTGAATTGCAAATAATGTGCATTATTTGCTAAATAATATTTGATCAGAATAATGAGTTGTTTGGTTAGCAAATAGTTTCCCAAAGAATATTTTAGACTATTCATGTTTTGTTTTATTCATTAGTCACACAATCCATTATTTGCATTATTCATGTCATATTCATTATGACAAATACTTAGCAAGACCTGCTTTTTACCATCTCTAGATCATGTGGTGTGAATTAAAGTTTATAGAATACATTACATTAGTTAATGTAAGCAATATTCATAATATTAAATCCCGATCACAAGATATACAGGTGGGACCAAAGACCCTTTTACCTAAGTATTTTTCATTCATTATTTATATTTTAAAAAATATTCAGTTAATAATTACGTAAATGATTTTGAATAATGTGTCTTCATCAAATGCAGTTTGGTGAGACTAAATGAAGAATCTTCATAATTACTAATTTTTTATTTGCATTGTTGTTTTGTAAACTTTTTGCATATAATAACTTGAGCAGAGCCTCCTACTAGGCGAGATCCGTTTAATATTATCTGATTTGAATTTATCCAGAATACTTTTTTGAGTCTATAAAAAGAGCTCCATATTCAGAATCATCAGACCTTGTCGGATTATATCCAGTCGTTCTTGATTTTATTTTATAAGTCTGAAAATTTATATATAAAAACTTCAATTTTTTATAAAATTCTTTTTTTTTTTAGAAATTGTAAAAAAGAAAAAATTAATTCATATTAATATTTATATATGTATTTTACATTGGAGTATATATATACACATACATATAATTTTATTACATATTAATATTTAATTGGATTCGAGTTATAATCGGATTGAAACAAACAAATCTATATACGATCTCTTTATTATACTAAATGGATTTGGATTGAATCCGGGTAATTGGATTTATATATTGATCCAGAGCTAGATAAACGAATCCAAAACAGATCAAATCCGCATCTATACCCGTTCTTCTTACATACCACTAAATGGGTCCGCCACTAAAAGATTTTTGTTATTTCTAATCCAACTTGCTATTTCAAAATATTATTTCACATCCAAATAATTATTCCATTATTCTAAAAGTCAACATTATTTTCAAAAACTACTAAAGTCAAAAGTCAACTATTGTTCACCAAATAACACCCCATTATTTGTAATCCCAACGGACCCTTCATTATTTTCACGTTTTTAACCTCTAGTCATTTGTTTTTAATGGCCATGTGATATTTACATAAATTTCACCGTTAATTTATCGACTTTTTCATCAAAAGTCCTACATTGACTAACATTTTGAAAGATGAGGGACTAAATTAAGTTGTTTTGATACATAAAGGACCAACGAGGGCACATCTTAAAGATAAGGAAACAAAATAGCCTTTTTTCCAGTTTGTTATATTAAATGAATGGAATTGGAATATGAATGGATGACTTGTCCCAGGGGATTTCTTCCACAAAAAGCAAAATGTCTCAAAAATTGCTACCATAACCTATATATTAATATAGAAAATTTTCAGCACTTATAAGTGCACGAAATCATTTCAAATAGTATAAACTAGAGAGGGTTGCCGTATCCATTGGGATTGGATTATAAGCATTAAAATTAATAATTTTACTATTATTTGAACAATGATTGGAAAAAGTAGATTGAACAAACAACAAAACTAAAATTAAACTAAATCAAAAAAAAGTAGAATGAATAAACGACAAAACCAAAATTAAACTAAATCAAAACAAGTAACGTGAGTTGAATTCAAGATAAGGAAACATTAGGATATTTTGATTTCACTTTTTTTTTGTTGGCTAACCACTTGATTTGGTGGGGGCTTTGATTTCACTTGTTGTTCAAGTATAAACTCAAATTCAAGTTATCGTATGATAATTTCCATAGTTGATGGTAGATTTGTGTTATTTAGTTATTATCGGCTTTCAAACAATATTAACACTCCTTTACCTAATTATTTGTCTAATTCCTTAACACAAACAATGACTTTTTTTAACATGAAATTATCTTGGCAACATGGATAGATATTCCCATGAGTCTAGAAATTTTAAATTAATTCTTATTTTTAAACTAATTTGAGCCAATTGAAATAAAATAAAAAAAACTTTTTGAATCATTTATTTTGGCAATTGATAGAGGAATGGAAAGCAATGGAGGTAATAAGGAAAAAGCATGAAATAGGGACAGAATGGTCAAAATGTTCTGTTGAGATAGTGGATAAAATTAACCGTTCAAAAATAACACTAGATACTAAAGTATTAGTGATGCTAATACTCAAGGGACTAAAGTGTAATTAACCCTTTTCTTTTCTTGTGAGAAGTATTTTCCAAAGGGAAATGATATTTCACTACAAAATAATATGCGATTAGCGACAAAAATTTAGCGACAGACACATTTCATGGCTAATTAGCTACTAGTTTAGCAACGAATTTACTATTCGTCGCTGAATTTGTTACTAACTGGTAACAAAAAATTTTGACACAGTTTTCATCTCAAATTTCATCACAAGTTATAGCATGCGCAAGGGCGCAAAATTTAGCAACGGGATATCGTCTCTCTTTTCGTCGCTAAATTAGCGACGAAACACCTTGTCGCTAACAACGTTGGGAAAGTAAAACATTTTTGTCGCTAAATTCATCGCTAATTTCAAGATTAGCGATGAATTTTGTTTTCGTCACTGACAACTGTACATAATGCATACAACTGGCACGCAATAGTTTGATCGTGGCTAAAGATGTCGCTAATTTCGTCGCTAATTAGCGACGAATCTGTCTTGTCGCTAAAACCGTCGCTATTTTTTGACCTTTTAATCTTCTGCCATTTCTTCTTCTTCTTCTTCTCATTTCACTCATTCTTTTTCTCTCCAGCTTTAACATCTATAATCTCACATCTCTCTACTATTTTCCTTCTTAGCTAGCTACATACTCTCTCTTTGTCAAAATCTCACTCCCTCCTCTATCTTTTTCTTTCCTCTCACACAGAAATTCACCTACTCTTACTCCATTTCCCCTCCACCACCACTAGGACCACCCACACCACCATTAGCACAATAATAGAGCTGTCTCTTATGGTCACCACTGTGAGCCACCTCCAATCACCTCTCTCTCATGGTTGTAAGTAAATTTTATCTATTTTATTTTTATTTAATTGTTATTATAATGTAAATTAGTGTTCTAAATTCCATAAATTTTTATGATAATATTTGTTGCCTTTATATTTTTGGGTTTAGGGTTATTTAATTATATATGGAATTTTAGTTTTAGGATTAAATATATGTGTAATTTAGCTCTTATGAAAAGTTAATTTTAAGTGCAATTTTAGGGTTTATTTATTTTTCATACTTGTAATATTGGTTCTAAATTTCATAAATTTTTATGATTTTAATGTTTGTTGCCTTTATAGTTTTGGGTTTAGGGTTATTTAATTATATATGAAATTTTAGTTTTATGATTAAATTTATGTGTAATTTAGCTCTTATGAAAAGTTAATTTTAAGTGTAATTTAGGGTTCATTTATTTTTCATACTTGTAATATTTTTTTTGGTTGATTAAATAGTATAATTAAAAAAAGTCCATTTAATTTATAGTATAAGACATTTTAAATGAAACAATAAAATAATACAATATTAATAGACTCAATATAATAATCTTACAAAAGAAAAATCAAGAAATGTTTATATATTGAAATATTGTTTTAATTGTTTGAAAATATATATTGATAATAACTCTAAATATTTAACTATGTTAGGATTATTGAAATTAACATCTAGGAGTTAAAAGGTAATTTAGTGTTTACTCAAACGAATATTTAGGTGCTACTCATTTTTCTTTTTACATCCGGTATTAGTTCACTTCTAATTGTTAGGCTTTGTTATCTAAGTATGTCTCGCCTTTTTAATGTTTTAAGTGTTAAAGACTTGTGACCTACAAGACAATTGTAGATTGCACAATGGTTGTATGGTGTATTGTAAATAATGAACGAACCATATAGACTACAATAAGAAAGTTTAATTAGGTTCAATTTTGTGTAAGTTAATTGTAGAATTGCTTTTCGTGCTGAACAACTTTAGCTAATGCCAGTTTATGCATTCGATGTAAGTAATTATGTTTTAACTGAGTACAATTTAGTGAATTTTGTTTAAATTAGTTGATGAAAAGTAGTACTATTTGGTGTTATATTTTTTATGATATTTGTTTTGTTCATATGGCTGAGTATTTTGATTGTTGGTTAGTTCTAAAAATGTGGGAAAAAACGTCAAAATATAGGGGAGACTCTGTCGAATTTTTCATAAATATTTGGCATTAATAAATAAGTTTATATTAAGGTTTAATTAAGGTAAAGATTAAATAAGTTTGTAATTTATTAGTTTTAGTAGACACTTTTAGTATTAATTTTATTCTTAACGCTTTAATAAACATTATGTTTATTAAACTTTTTTAGTAAATATTTTTACTATTTTTTAAAGCTTTAATACATAAAAAAATATTACTAATATTGTACTACTATTTTTAAAACCACTAGTAATAATTTATAACATCTGTCCAGTGTAGTACTATTTTTCAAGAGAATTATATTGATATTATATTTTTTGTACTTTTTTTAGTAATATAATTTTACAGGACTAGTTTTATACTACTTTATTACTATTTTCCTTGTGTAGTTTCATTTTTATGAGGTTTGAGTACCATTTTATAGATTATTTACATTAATCTTAGTGGTGTTATTAGTGTACTATAACTTAACAACTAATACATCATATGGTATCTACTAGGCAGATGGGACCAAGATGCGGAGGTGCATCAACTTTGGAAAAAGCTCTATGTCAAGGAAGAAATCATGCATATCATGACCCAGAGGCTAGATGGACTCATCGATCTATTGGATGCTCTTCGGGAGGAGATCACGCTCTTTGGGAAGAGATCACCAAATTACAAAGTCAAAATTAGTCTAATTATTTGGTTCGTGCAGCGAATTCTTAGATTTAGATTTTTTATATTTTTATATTTCATGTACTATGAACAATCTTTTGTATATTATAATTGCATTTAATTTGTTATGTATTTTAATTTTTAATTTTATTTCTTTCGTTTGTTGCTAATTTTTTTTTTAAATAAAAAATAAATTCTTAGCTAAATTCGTTGCTAAACATATTTTTTTTAAAAATCAAATACCAAAATTCGTCGCTAAAACCGTCATTCACTTTTTATTCATAAAAAAAGATTATTAAGTTTTCGTCACAAAACTCGTTACTAATGTTGCGTTACTAAATTCGTCACATCGCAAATTGCGTTGCAAATTTCGTCGCTATTGTCGTCGCTAAATTAGCGACGATGTTCTTTTTTCGTCGCCAAGTGATTTGTGATGGCCAAAAAAGCGACGTCCCATTTTTTGTCGCTACATCTGTCGCTAACAGTTAGCGACGAAAAATGCATTAAATTTTCGTTGTTATACTCATCGCTAAGGGCGTATTTTTTTTGTAGTGTTTACTCTATCTTTTAATTTCTTATACATCCCTCCTTATATTTATTAGTGATTAAATATTCATTTGGAGGGTGTATTAGTAGGAGTAGAGTCAAGACTAACGGAAGTTAGAGGTGGTATCGTGATAACTCTAGTAACTAGAGTTATTCTACTTCTAAACTATAGATTTTTGTTAGTTTAATCCCTATTTTTGGTGTATAATTAAGTGTTTTAACTTAATTACTTACATTAGGTATTTGCATTTGCATTATTTATAAATATAAAGACACTAGTATGAGTTTTTGTTTAATTTCAATTTGATTAAATCTTTTATTTTAGCTAAGTGTTTTGCAAGATAAGAATTAAAGGGATGAAAATTTAAGATCACAAGAGTTCAAGGAGCAAATTGCAAATGTTAAAGATCGAATACTTGAGTTGGAAGAAACTCAATATCGCAACATGGAATGTTTGATGTCGTGACATTGAGGTGGGAATTCAAAGTGTAATTTTCATCTCGATGTCGCAACATCAATTACTCCATGTTGCACGCATCAACTTAAGTATTTAGGGCATATTTGTAATTTTGGGCTACAGTTCTTAAAAATAAATTTTATCTTGTAAATAGATGTCATTCAAGTACATATAGTAGTAGTATAGTTGGTAATTAATAGATTAGAGTAGTTTGGATTTAACTTAAGACTCAAGTTTCTTTTTAATAAAAAAGTTCTCTTTAAATTTCCTTTAGATCTTGTCTTTAATTTCTAGCAAGTTTAATTTGATTAGTTAATATTAGTGGGTTTTTCATTTACTACAAGTATATATAATTTTTACATGCTTTCTCTTTAATTTGCTTGCAATCCAAGCTTCTTAAATCTCAAGTTTTCTTTGAATTTCTTAGGATTCTTTCTAAATTAGTAATTTTTAGTTAAAAATCTGCATTTCCTGCCTTAAATTTCTAGTAGCTTTTAGTGAGCTTTCTTTTATTTAATCAAAAATTTAAAAAAATAATAGTTTTAATCTAGTTATCTTAACAAATTTATATAGCTTTAGTTAGTAGAAAATGGAAATCTCTTTGCTTTCATGCTTGCTTTATGTTTCCTTTAATCAAAATAGGTTTACTTGCTTTCTAAGTATGAAAAATCATCTTGATTTAGTTGTTTTAAATAGTTTAGTGATATATTTACTTGCTTTCACTAGATTTGTTTAGATAGCTCTTTACTTGTTGATTACTTGTTTAATTGAACATGTTTGGGGCTAGTATTCATTCTATTATTGTTTAATCTTACTATACAAAGACTCTTGAATCTTGGTAATTGCCTAACAAACAATCCTTGTGGGAGTGATGCCCACTTTCTGTATACTAGTACTTACCCCGTATAATTGCTGGAGTGAAGGTAGATCTTAAAGGTATTAGACATCAGTGCGGTTTATTATTACTTGTTTCGTTAAATTCAATCTCTACCCAAGACGTAACAAGTTTTTGGTGCCATTGTCGGGGATTGACCTTGGTATTTTGGCAATATTAAGTGCTTTAAGGGTCGTATAGATTAGGCATTTTACTTGTTTTAGTAGTTAATTTTAGTTTTAATTAGTAGTCTTTATTTGTTTATGATTAATTCTTGCTTTTAATTTTGAAGTGAGCGACATTTGTGATTAATTGGCTGAATTTATTCTTGTAGTGCATGATTAGAGGAAAAAAGGAGGAATTTATTTGCCTTGATGATGATAGAGAGAAAGAATTGAGAAGAATTCAAAAAGAGAAAAGGATACAACAAGAATTGGTAAGACTCAACATGAAAAATCCTCAACAGAGTCGAAGGATCTTGAATGAGAATATTGGCAACAATGGTGATGATGAGAAAGTAGAAGGAGTGGAAAATAATGGCATGGATGCTAATTTCAATGGTAATGGAGTCAATGGAAATGGTCATTCTATAAGGGATTACGCATGCCAAACTTCAATGGAGCATATTCTAGCATTGCATGTATACTGGTGCATGTAGCTAACTTTGAAATCAAGTCTGCTCTTATGCAAATGTTGCAAGCCCATGCAATGTTTGGTGGAGGCCCTAATGAGGATCCATATACATACCTGATGAACTTTTAAGAAGTATTGGACAATTTTAAATTCAATGGAGTCCATCTGAATTGTGATTATGTTCACATAAGGGTCTTTCCTTTTTCACTGAGGGATAGAGCAAAAGTTTGGTTGCAATCACATGCACAAGGGACATTCACTATTTGGAAGCAATTAGCCCAAGAAGTTTTGGCGAAACATTTCCCTTCTTCAAGTACTGCCAAACTTCGAAATGAAATCACGTCATTCAAGCAAGACATAGATGTCGGTGTTAGTGAGGTGTGAGAAAGGTTCAACGAATTAATGAGAAAATGCTCACATCATGCTATCCCCCTTTGGTTTCAAATTCAAGTGAGGATTTTCTTAAACTTATAAAGTACTATTACTTTACACAGAGTAATAATTGTAATTGATTTTCATTTGATCAAATTTTAGATAAAACTCTTTGATGTAGTGAATATCTTCATGAAGCCCTAATTTGTTTAAAAACTTGTAAGTTGTAGAGTGCAAATTTCATTTTTTTTTCCTATTTCTTAAAAACAAATGTAGTAAAGGTTGTGCTGGTAGATGATCTCTATTACTATGTCATTTTGTGTTGTACACTTGGGTTTTACTTGATCAATTACAATACGAAGGATGGAAAGATGTGGCTTTACTCCTGTGTCTAATAGTTGTGTTCTTTTTTTTTATTATTTAAAACTGCTCTTTAACTAGTGTCTTTTGACTTAGGCACTGAGTTGATCTTTAGAGTTTGGTATTTGATGGTGGCTCCATTTTTTTTTTCTATTTCTTTCCAAATTATACTAGTATTAAGTTTTTTATTCTTTCCCGTACATTGGATTATGAATTTCTTTGAATTTTACTTTGTTTAAGTATTGCATTCTTGTTGTAGTGAAAAATATTTGTAACGGAAGAGTTCTTGAATTGAGTTGAGAAAAATATTTGTAATATATGTGTGTGTGTGGTTTAAACATGATCTTTTGATGAATAACATGATTTGGAAGTGATCAGATTGAAATCAGTTTTTGAAAGTTGGGAATTGAATCCCTAATTGCATATTTTCCTGACATGTTTGAGCAGTGATCTTTCGTAGGCTATAACTCTTGATGTAGTTAGAATTAAGTTCCATTTGTTGCGTATCAAACTTGACTCATATATCTATCTATCAGTGTAAATTACTTGTTTTAAATCATTTTGTATAGTACACAATTAACCTATAAAATTGGATGAAAATCAACTCTAGTGATAAATCACAGATTTGGTCATTTAATAGAAACTCAGGTTTAGGGACACTCGGATTAAATTATGCAAACTCTTAGAATTTTTCTGAACACCCCATATCTCATTCTTCTTACACATCTCTACTAATGTAGACAACTAACTCGATTTAAATTAAGACTTTTTAAGTTGTAACGAAGGCTAAGATATTGTCTAATCAAAGAAGGGATAAAGGCATCACAAAATAAAAGAAAAAGGTTCAAATCAATGCTGGTCGGACATCAAAATAAAACTGCTTCTCCAACACATTAAACCACATATCCTTACAGGTGAATAACTCCCCACTTAATCAACAAATACCCATAAAAATTTCATACAACAAACAAATAAGTCTTTTTCTTCAAAATCAACCCAATATGCCAACCATTTTCTCGGATATTTATCTATCAATTTTTTTTATGTCCGCTCCCAATACGGGTATCAGTGATAGACACTACCCACAAACACCAATACAGGTACCGATGATAGGCACTACCTGCAAATACAGTTATCAGTGATAGGCACTACCTGTATCACAACAAGGCAGTACCCTGACAGGCACTGCCTATGCTTGTCAAAATTTTCTTCAATTTTTTCAATACCCTCTCCTTGCCCCATAAATGAACACCACTCACTCCTATAATTTTGTCCCTAATTTAATTACCTTTCACTCTTATATTCTCAAATA